>VYXD01003619.1:85388-285902 GCA_013397195.1 Hylia prasina | reverse complement strand
TGCGAGGATGTATGAGGATGTGTCCCGAAGGTACGGGCGCGGAGTTCCCGGGTTTGTGAAGGTGTCCGGGTGAAGCCGCGGGGTTGACGGGACGGGGAAGGGTCTCCTCAGGACGGCGGGGGTTTGGGAAAGGATGTGGAGAGGGATGGGAGTGATGGCAGACCTTAACGTAACTTCAGCTCGGTTCATGAGGGATGTTGGTTTCTTGGAGTTCAGGCTGGCATGAAACTGGCGGGGTTACCTTGTACACGGTGCTGAGAGCAGTGAGGTGCATCTAAGGCGATATTTTAGTGTGGAATCTTTATCAGTTAGGAGTTACACTTTTTTGATGTTATCAAAGTTTATCCTTTTGATGGCTCTGTAAAGGAGTTTTTCTGTCACTTAAGTGCTGCATAAAAGCATGGTGGACTGCTCGATCACCTTTTATGTTACTTGGTTTGCTTTTGAACGAGCCAGTTACTAGTTCATATATATATATACACACACGTATATATATATTTGGGTATGTGTGTGTGAGTATACATACATATATATATGTAACCTGGAAATTCATAAATTTAAATAGATGTGCCTGCATCTTTCTAGAAATTTTATCTTCATATGTAACTATATGAACCTCTGACTATAAATGATCTTTAGAATTATTTTCATACATTCAAACAATGGGAGTGTTGCATTATTGAAAATTAGACTGGAGATATACAACTAACATATCAATTTCTTGTCCTCTTTTCCTAGTGCTTGACCTGTAATACAGAGATCTTCCAGAATGCTGGAGTCCTATGTAACTCCTATTTTGATGAGTTATGTGAATCGCTACATAAAGAACTTGAAGCCTTCAGATCTGCAGCTGTCACTCTGGGGAGGAGATGTTGTGCTTAGTAAACTTGAATTAAAGTTGGATGTGCTTGAACAGGTATGTTATGTTTGTAGCAATTACAGTCCATGTCTTTGATTTAAAAGAAGTTGGCTGAATTATTTTAGATTAGTTTGCACAGCTACGTAATAACTCAGTGCTTGCTGGTTTTCTTCTTATGCAAGTATTTTTCCCCCCTGCATTTAGTTATTCTTCCTTTAATTTCTTTCCATTTGTTTAGCAATGAATGGTAATTCTTCACACATTCTGTTCTTGTGGACTTGTTTCTTCTTTCAGTAACTATTGTTTTGTGGTATGAACATTAATTGAATTGCTTTTCCAGTCATATTTACTAATTACATATAGTAACGAAGTCGAAAGGTCACAAAGTAAAGTGGAATCTCTTTTTAATTATGCATACTGAACCCATTTGTGCTCTTGGTATTGTTTTCTGACTCCAGATTTCATTGTTCCAGTTGTATCTAAACTTAAGAGTAATTGAGGAATAGATTTGGTCATCTGATTTCTATGGACTCAGTAAAACTTAGCCTTACAACAAGCTTGACCAAGTAAAACAGTAGGTACAGAATGTGGAGCCTGCTGTCAATATGAACTGGTGAAGCCTTAGCACAGGAGTGGTTTCCTTTTATGCTTCTCTGAGTTGACAACTTGAGCATGTGAGAACGATAAAACTGCTTTCTGTTGTGCATGGAGTAGCAGGGCTTAGCTGGAGTCCTGTGGCCAGATGTAGCCCAACCAAGTGAAGGAGCTGAGAGAAATGCAGCAAAGAATGGGAAATTTAGACAATGCATCTTCCCCTTGAAAGAGGAATAAAATATTCAGGGAATGTTTTTAATATTGACTAACGTCGTCGATGTTAACATAACATAATGTTTTTAATATTGACATAACAAGACAGAGCAAGAATTATTTGGATCAGACAAGAAGCAATTGAATAAATTGCATGTTGGGAGACTTAAGTTAGACATAAATGGAAATCTCATTTATGTGTTGGATTATTAGGCATTGGAATAGGCTGGGGCAACTGCTTGTCTCTATCGGGAACACCTTTTAAAATGTGAAAGAAATACATATGGTTAATTAGGAATCTACAATCCTGTTCTGGAATAGGAGACAATCTTACAAGAGATCTTGTCCTGTTTTCTGTGCTTTTTAAAGAGCCTTACTTGTCTTCCTTCAAGTGTTTCATAGTCTCTGTATTTTCTCTCAAGTCTATTAATTGGTACATCTTGTCCATACAGCTGATGTTCTGTAGGATGCGTTCCCCTGACAAAATGTGGATGTGTTCCCCCCTGTTAAAATGTATATGTACAAAAAGGGTTGATCAAAAAGGAGTTCTGGAGGTCATCTAGTCCAGCCTCCTGTTCTGAGCAGTGCTGTTGTCAGCATTATGCCAGACCAACTTGTGTTTTTCTTCAGCTGAGTCTTGAAATTTCCTGTCTTGTCAGAAGCTCCTTTCTGGGTAAGCTGTTTCAGTGCTCTGCTGTGTGGAGAGGGAATTTGTCCTAATAACAAATGATGACTTGGGATGGGTGTATCAAACTTGCTGTGTTACCTGACACTACAAGAATTTTGCTGCTCCCACTGTAGTGGTGTTCCTTTTCCAGTAGCTGCAGTTTGCTGATAGGTGACCCCTTATTTCATCTTCATCTTCCTATGAACTGTGTTCCTAAATATCCAGCTCAACCTGGTAATGTCATCGCTGTTGTAGAGGCAGATATTGGCATCTGTACCTGTGCTCATGACTTAACCAGTTTGAATGGGAATGTGAATATGTGATGGATGCAAAATTTAGCTCAGATTCATTGTTACATTATTTAGCTGAGTGTTTGTAAAATGTAGTTATCTTCATTTGGTTCCTATTATTCTTTGGACCTTGTCTGGACCCACTGCCTTTTTTTTTTTTTTTTGAGGGGATGCTGTTTATTTCTGCTCAGCAAAACTCTTTGAGTAGGTAGTATGTGGTAATACCAAGTCCCCAAGCCCTTGTCACTGGCAGGAGCTCCCTTGAAAAGCTGGTCTCTAAAAATTACCAGTATATATAATTTTAGTTGGGTTCTCTCCCTAGATGGATTAATGATACTCAAAGTCAGTCCTGTTAACTGCTCTGCTCTTGTAACACTGTTCTGTCCTGGGTTGTGAGCCCCAGCCTGGTTCCCTGCTCCTTATCTGACATGAACACAGCTTTAATTTCATGCTTCAGGTTCTTAGATACAAATCCACCTATCCTGGATGTATTTGTCTAGAGCCTTAAATATTTCCAGTGAATTCCATCTTCAGTGGAGTTATACATGGTTTTGTGGGAATGTTAGCATAGGTGCCAAACTACCTGGGCAAAGCATTTTGTAACAGATTTGGGAAAGTGTGTGCTTCCTGCTCCAATGCACATTTAGCTGATGTTAGTGTTCCCATCTCATGGTGTGCTGTTATGAGCCACCAAACAGAATCCCAAAGGATGGATGAGAACAAAGCATAAACTGGTGTTTGTTTTATAGATTTTAATTTATTTTTGTGACCAAGTTGGAACCAATACCTCTTGAAATCAGATGAAAAGTTGTTGACATAGAAAATTTACCAAATGTGAAGAGAATGTTCCAGTACCTGAAAATACTTTGCATGTTTTTTGTATACATTTATGTAAGTTTTATGCTCTCCCTAAACTAAGCTGAATGTCATTTTAATAAGTCTTAGGGTCTGCCCCCCTTTTTTTTATACAAACCAATTCTGTAGTGGAAGTCAAGTACTGTTTTGTACTTGGCTTGAATCGTCCAGGTAGAGTGTAGCTTTTGTATATAATTGTGTCACTCTCTGAGTAGCCAGTTGATAGCATAATAATTATCTTTAGTTGAAGATTAAATCTAATAAAATTTTGATATTCTTTCCAATCTGGAATGATTCAATTACTAGAAGACTAAACATTTCAAGAAATTTTTCATCTGTACGTAATACGCACATTGTACTAAAACTTAATTCAAGGAAGTAATTTGTGATAAAATTTTGAAACTAATACTCTAAATATTGTTTTTTGGAATAGCATTTTAAGCACTTTTGTCAAGTTTTGTATGAAGTCCCAATAGTACCAGAAGTAACAGAACTACCTCTGAATTTGGTAACTAGTTTGTGTGTAGTATATCTGTTGACACAGTGGTGCCAAAAAGATTACATACATTGTGATCTCTTCTTGCTGCCTGTGTATAGTCCCATAATTAGATTTTAGCTGTTTTGCAAATGTAGAAGGGAAAGATGAAGTAGTCTTTGGAAGACAAAGGATACTTTGATCTAAAGATCATTGATTTTTATTATAGCGTGGATCTTTCGTATCCAAAAGAATTTGTATAAAAAGAAACATGAAAAATTCTAATGTACTTAAAATAATTTTAAGGAAATGGGAGCACTGAAATATCCTTATTTTAAGCCTCTGTTATATGCCACTGGTTACTTGTGAAATGCAGCCTTGACTGTGAAGAAAAGGTATTTGAGTTAACACTGATATGGAGGACAAGTACTTGCCTATCACCCCAACTTTTAGAATAGTCTTGTGTTTTAGAGCAAGGGGAGATTTTAGGCAAAAAGTAAATTGTGATAATCTAGTTTGCAGTCTTATGTGTTAGTCAGTTATTTATGGGTCAAGCACAGAAGTTCGGTTTTAGTCAGACAAATTTTTGTGGAGGATTTATATGATTAAATGGAAAATCTAAAACGTGAAGTCTAACCAGTCATGGCTATGGAAGAAATATTAAAAATTTCAAGCAGTACATAATGAAAGGATACAGATTGCATAGGAAACAGGGAGGAATAAAAATGTTGTTATGTTGTGTTATGAACAAGTTACTTAATTTGGCACACATTTGTATTGTCTACTGAATAGTACAACAAAGAGTTCTCTACATTGCTTTATTCTAATTGCCCTAGCTGTAACCAGGACAATGGGTTCCCTTAATGTCAGATAACATTTGTATCTACGTTTCCTTTGAAAAAGAACTATCATCTAAATATGCTGCACATTTGCTTTTATCACCTTTATTCTGAAATAATTCCTGCTTTGTTTCTTTCAGTATCTTGTGGTTAACTAGACAAAAGTAAGAATGTGTTAAATCCATCCAGCAAATAGCGGAAAAACAGCTATTCTAAAAGACCTTTTGAAGTAAAGCCAAGTCAGGATCTAAACAGACACTGTGGTATTGATGAGTGACAAAAAATTCACTCAAAAAATCCAGAATAGGAATTTATTTCTATTATTTTTAACAGTGATAGTTTGCTGCCTTGATCTCTGAAAGCATTGTCTCTTACATTGTAATGTGTTTTTAGATTGTGTGTTTTCTTTTAATTTATTTCTGTGCCACACTTCATGTGTGTTCCCAATCCTTCCCCCCTAAAAAAGCTCTGGTTCAAAAGACACTACTTGATTTATTGTAGATTAATCATGTAGTAGGATCTGTAGCTAAACAGCCTAATATTTGCTTTTCAGTGTCTTAACTAAAACTGTCTGGATGAAAATTTTGTTTGTGTTGCTTGTGAGCCTAGGGCTGAATTTTTAGGAGAGGCTTTTGGCTAAAATCCTGAAGTGTAGAGATGAAGAAAAAACACTGTGAAAACAAATTAACAATTTTCTTTGAACTTTTAATGAGAAAGTCTGAAACTGTCATCTCTTAGAAGGGGGACTTGAAATTAGATGTGAGTTTGTGTAAGCATGGCTGAAGGAGGAGTCAAGTGTTTTTTTTAGTATGACATGGCTGTGGTTTTTTTAAACTTCATTAATCAGTGCTCATTAAGGCCAAAAACTAATTTACAAACTGAAAGCTGTACTTGGCAAAAAAATAGAGCTATAATTTTGTGTAGTTTCCTCTGAAGATTTTGTCAGCAGTGCATGTACAATACTCTTAGCTCCTGGACACAGGATAAGCTTTTTCATAGTACCAGTAGAAAGGTTTAGGAGGTATCAGCTGAAGAACGGGGGAAAGTGTTCCCTAAAATTGCTCCTCTTGGTAGCTGATGTTGCTGTGATAGCATAGGTCTTGGTAAGAATAGTTGATTTTCCTCTAGTCATCCTGAAGACTCTCTCAAGATGCAAACCTGTCACAGGTGTAAGTGGTCGTTACTTCAACTCTGAACTTAAGAGATGGTAACTACTTAAGAAAATAAAACATTTTAGGGGGTTTCAAAATATATCACTAAGATTTGATTATATATTAATTATTCGTGAATTTATCACTGATAAATATATTTATTTCAGTATATTTAGGCAAAAAATTACATTAGCTAGCTTCACAGAATTATTGTATAGGCGTACTTTAAGACTTTATAATACATATCAAGTAGTAAATGCAAAATGCCCTTGTCCCCAAATTTTATTCATATAGAAGTTTTTTACAGCAGGGATAGGTCTAGGGGGTCAAGCGGTGCAGGGAAAGAGGCTCTCTGGATCCACTGGTAGATGTTTGTCTGAAATTCTGTAGCAACTTGCCTGCTTGATTTCTGAGTTTCATGGACCTTCTCTGTGTAACAGCTGTTCATTTATGGAAATTCTGAGTTGAATGAGATGTATATACCTAAACTGAGAAGGGGCAAAGGTGCTTAAGCCCTGGCTTGCCAGGATAATTCTGGAGTCCTGAACCAAGGTTTGTGTTCCTGAGTTTACCAAAATACAGTTAAGAACCTGTGTGTGCTGGTCAGCAGCAGGCTCAGCAGGAGTCAGCAGTGCATCCTGGCAGCCCAGAGCACAAACCCCTTCCTGGGGTGCATCAAACTCACATCACCAGCTGGTCACAGAGGTGACTGTCCCACTGTACAGCCTTGGTGTGGCCTTGCCTGGAGCTCTGTGAGCTGCTCTGGGGCCCACAGCTGAAGAATGAGGGTAAAGGATGAGAATGTGTCCAGAGGAGGACAACAAAGGTGGTGAAAGGGCTCGAAGGGGTGTCCTATGTAGAGCAGCTGAGAACATTGGGCTTGTCCAGTTTGTAATAAAGAGGTGACCTCACAGCCTTCTACAGCTTCCTGAGGAGGGGACATGGAGAGGGAGGTGCTGAGCTCTTCCCCCTGGTATTCAGGGACAGGACATGTGGGAATGGTTCAGAGCTGCACCAGGGGAGGCTTGGACTGGACATTAGGAAGCATTTCTTTACTGAGAGTGGCTAAACACTGGAACAGGCTTCTTAAAAGAGGTTTATGCCCCAAGCCTGTCAGTGTGCAAGAGGCATTTGGACGAAGCCCTTAATAACATATTTTGGCTTCTAGTCAGCCCTGAATCGGTCAGGCATTGGGCTACATGATCATTGTAGGTTAACCAAAACTGCTTCCTTCCATCTAGGAGACTTAGATTCACTTATTTCTCAACCTGAGAACATACTAAACTGGTAGTTCTCAGCATCTAAGATGATGATGAAAACACCAGGCTATAAGCAACTTGAAGTGGTGTTTTTTTCCTCCATTAAAACTTAAAACTTGATAGTGAAAAATATCAAAATATGAGATTAGAAAGGTGAAAAGATGAAGCATCCCTGAAACCTGAACATTAGAATACTTGGTATTGAGAATGCTGACTTCAAATTCTAACATATGAAATATTGCTTTATTTTACAGTAAACAGTTGTTTTCATTATTCCAAATCTTGCTAGTCCGAAGACCAGCTCTCTAGCCTGATCCTTCTTTTGGTTAAGGGTCTCATTTTTTTGCAGGAGAGCACCTGAAGCTACTGGGAAATTGCAACACTTTGTATTGTATGTGCACCAATTTACTTAGTTGGGTACTTTTAATCTAAATTTCCGCTCCTTATTTTCTCCAGAATTGCTGCAAGTAGCAGCTGGTTCCCTGAGGCTGTCCTGCAGAGTTGTGATCTGTGCTGCATGGTGTGCCCAGGCATTTATTTGAAGCTCTGGGCTGACTTGCCCAGGTTTTTAAACCAGTGAGACATCTGCATTAGACCTTGCTGTGCAGGAGTCTGGTTTTGCCAATGAAAATTTTAATAACTTTGTATTTACTAAGCAGCTTGATGTGAAAGGGGCAGCAGTGGGCCAGTCTTAAGAGAACTGAGTTGTTAAAACTCTTTAAGCACTGAAATATTTTGAAAGAAATTATCTTGCTGTTGCATTGTCGATGTTTAATACCAAGTTTGTCCTCTTCACAATAATACTGGTTGCATATCAGTTTAAGTATTTACCTTCACCTTGTTTGTTTCTACTTGTACTTTGAATAGTGAAACATTTTACAGTAGCTTCATGTGAGAGAGGTGGTTTTAAACTATCTTTTGTTATCGAGGATTGCAATTCTTGCCCCATGATGTCAGGGGACATTTTTGAAGTCTCAATCAAGGACATGGAAATCCAAATGTTGCCTTTGAGCAGACTAATTGTGACATAATCGTGGAAGTGATTATAAAGGCAAATACCAAGTCCTGTAGCACACTGCTGATTAGAGGAGGGAGAATAACTTTTGGTTTGTTGTGTGATAAAACATTGTGTTTTTTCGTTACAAATGTGTCTGGAATTTTGATATGTTTCAATAGTTAATTCTGCATTCTTTGTTGTTGTTAGGAGCTGAAACTGCCATTTACTTTTTTAAGTGGGCATATTCATGAACTTCGGATTCATGTGCCATGGACGAAATTGGGATCAGAACCAGTTGTCATCACTATCAATACAATGGAATGCATCTTGAAGTTAAAGGATGGGGCTCAGGTAAGAAATGTTACGAAAGCTTTTCCAACATTGTGGTTTATGAGAATAAGAGCTTCTAGTTCACATTTTTGAAAATCTTCTGAAGAATCTGGCATGTGAAGCTGGGATTTCTTTTATTTTCTGGGAGGCTAATATTTTTCTTCTTGTCATGGCTAATATCTTCCTTTATGCTTATTTTTAAACTCTTTATTAGCTGTAGCTGTGTTCTTGCAGATGTGAAAACAAGTTAATAGTGCTCTGCCAGATTTCTCCTATGACTAGAAAAGAAATGGATTTCAAGAGCAGGATGACATCCTGTGTGCTTCCAGCTTGTGTCTCCCAAGAAGCAGTGCTGGTTGCTTAAGTCAGCTGTATGTGGCACAACTCAGCACAGGGCATTTTTCAAAAGTTGTGTTGCTAGTGTTGAAGGAATGCTTTGAAGATCCTGGAGTCTAAGTAATTTTTACCTTTAGAAATTATACTGCTTGCTTGAGTGTACTTGGAAGACTTCTTGTATGTAAGGGTCTTCAGGGATATTTTTATACTTTTAGTTGCTTGGAATAATTTGTGCATTCGGCTGTTTTCACAGGCTCAGGTAAGGTTTCCTTCTGACATAATGAAGCTGGAATATGCAGTACCTCAATTT
This sequence comes from Hylia prasina, assembly GCA_013397195.1. Lineage (NCBI taxonomy): Eukaryota > Metazoa > Chordata > Aves > Passeriformes > Sylviidae > Hylia > Hylia prasina. The sequence continues at coordinate 276,727 of VYXD01003619.1, read as the reverse complement.
TTGTCATATGTCTAACTTAGTTAACCAAAAGTACTTGGTTATGTTAATGTTGATCTTGTGGGGTTTTTTAATCAGCATAGTGCTTTAATTCTAGAGAAGCTTACAAGTTTGTTTTGCTTGTTGTTTTTTTATAAAGCCTTGTTCACATTTTGGTTTCAACAATGCTTCACTTATATTAAGGATCATGCAAACAGAAATTCCAGTTTGTGAAAAACTCAAGTGTTTGGTAGAGTGCTTGATGAGCTGTTAACATTTAACATCAATAACTAGATAAATGGCAGCAAGAACATTGGAAAACACTTTTCTGTTGTTTGATATTTCTTGATATATTCTTCTACAGTTACAGAGGTAAGAGGCTTTTGTGTGGAGTAGAAATCTCTAGCCCTAGCCACCCACAGAGGAAATGGTTGCATTCTGTAGTTACACTTAATCTGTGTGCATATGTGGATATGCATATCTACACACCACCAGCCAAATATTAAGTACTTTTCCAATGTTAAGGTAAGCTCTTGAGACCAGATGTTCCATGAGAAGTGTGTTTTTGGAAGCAGCAAATTGCAACTAATTATGAGTTGCAGAAAAAGATTTGTAGCCCATGACTTTGTGCAACCCAGAACTAATATTTGATATTGGACCGTGCAGATGGCTACTGCTGAAATTATCAGATTTCCTGCTTGCGTGGTATTTGAAACTTAAATTTTGTGGTGCATACATCAAAAGGTCAAGTGTCATGAATTTAAAGCACTCTCAAAACAAGTATTTGTTACAGATGTTTAAGATTCAGAGGCAAGAAAAGAGTTTTGAAAATTGCAACTGACATTTGAACAAATTATTCATTGGTATGCATGCTCAGGAGGGTAAAATTTGGGTCTGTGCCATAGAAGGATTATCTCTGACTAACAAGAATGTAGATGAAAACACTTTTATGCTGTTTTTTGAGTTTATGGTTTAAAAAGTTGACAGGTTGAATTTAATTTTTTGAATACTGTTTGAAAGTGTTTGAAGTATGGCAGCATACTTAGCTAAAACCAATTGTCATAAAATTTTTGTAATCAATGAATAAAAAATATGAATGAAATTAAATATTTCTGTGGAAAATGGTAGTAAAATGAACTTTCAGCGAGTTTGGCTCCAGTTGAAGCTGTTCTGCCAAGAACTTCATGTCAGTGAAGAACATAATTAGGAAGAAAGCTTAGTTTAGTTCTCAGATTGATTGGCTTGACCCTGTATTTCCTTTCTCAGGTAAGACCTCTAATGAGCACAGGCATAATTTCACCTGAGCAAAAAATAAAGTTCTTGACCTCAACTTAGTGAGATGTGTTTTCTTTGGAAAGGTGCTATTTCAAACAGTGTTTCTGTTGAAGATACATGAAGATTAAAATACATGGCATTGTTTGAAGTTATTGTCCAGTGGACCCTACAGATTTTTTAAAAAGGAAGGGAGGGTTTTGCTCACATTTTTGAAAAGTATCAATTCCCTGGGGTGCTTTTGTATATATATGTTTTACTGTGATGGCTGTGTCATTGTTAGTTCAGCTTCAGTGTTAGTTTAGATAGGTTTTTTTGTTTATGCTTATTGCTGCATCTCCTCAGCCAAGTTTGGATTAGAGAGCAATGGCGCAACTTCTAGTTTTATGCAAAAATTATTTTTCTAAGCATAACTGCTGTTTAAATGCTAAGTTCTCTTAATGATGTACAAAATCCAGAATTCTGTAGAATTAGTGGTATTTACATTTTGAAGGTCTGCTTTCCCCCTTTTTCTTCTGTGCTTTTTTTCATTTTTTTCCTTTTCTACATCTGATACTACTACTTCTAAAAGCCAAATGTTTAATGTGGATACTTTGAAAGAAAATTAAACTCAAGTGCATCAACTTTGCAGTGAATAAAGAGGTGTTCTATTGAACATGCTTTCTATGTGCACTTTTGGTTATGACATTGGTCGGTGTCAGTACTTGAAACAGAATTTGGCTGTGAGGTGTTTCACGTTGCTTTTTGATGTCTGTCAGCCTAATGCAACTGTGCCTGACTTTTATTTTTTCCTCTTGAACTAATCTTCTGCAGCACTGAGTTTTAAGTATGAGCATTTGTAATGTTCTCAAATATGTTGGTATGATTTTTGAATCTGTTCTTTAACACTTCAATGTGATTCTGAAGTTTGCTTGACTTGTATTTAAGTTATAATAATTGACTGTCCTGACACTGTTCTCCATGAATGCTATATTTTGTTTTAGAAAGTGGTTAAAGTTCCAGTATTTTATATTCTTCTCATTACCTATCTCTATACATTAAATCTCTGGACCTCAGATAGAATTGAAAACACTTTTTAAAATCTGTGTTGTTTGCTGTTTTTCCTCTGAGAGGCTTTCTCCTTCTGTCCTGTTGGGCTGTTCTTAACTCTTTTCTCTTCTGCGCATTTTTTTTTTCCTTTAATATATTTGAAATCCTTTGCTCCTTTACCTTCCCCTCTCAGAGCTAAGATATCTCCATGCCTAAATGAGAGGCTTTAAATTCAGGTAGTGCAAATAGGGAAGGACAAGCCTGTAAGCCCGTGTGTGTTTTCTTCACCTTCCTGTCATTATAATTAACCACAAGGCTCTTCATGTTCAGCCTTGAATTCAGTGGTTTTTTGTCTTGGAACTGATGCAGTTGAGGAGATCAAGGAGAAATGTGTTATTTGTATTACTGCTTCACATTTGAATCCTTGCCTTTAAGTAGAACACAGTGCACCAGAAATATGCTGATGTGTATGAAGGCTCTCTGTACTCCAACGATAATGAGTTACGGAATTGAGGGAGGCTGTTAGGTTGAAGCACTTAGAGGGGCACAGGGAAACCAAGCAGTTTGGATCAGCATACAGACAACTGAGCTCCTTTCATGAGGCATTACAAAAAAAAGTGAAGGAATATAATAATTTTGTGGAGGCAGTGGAGAACAGCCCACAAGCATGACTGTCAGAATACCAGACACATTCTTACCTGACAACGAGTAGAGACTGCCACCAAAGCATGCTGGAAGCAGAAATTGGTCTTGACCGGGAAATGATTGAGATGGGAGATAAGGTGTGTTGACAGATTATGAAAGACTTTGAATGTGAAGACAGAAGGCTTGTGTTTAATGAAGGTACAGTTATATAAAGTCTTTGCTTAGGTGGTAAAGCTAGCTCCAGATCTGAAGCTTTAGTGTTGTTTATTTTTCCTCACCTGGGTTGTAGTAGTTCAGTTGAATGTGGCTGTATGGATTCGACTCATAAGTCTGTTGTTCTGTGACAGCAGAAATATGGTAAGACTTGAAGTCAGAAGACTTAATTAACAGTCTTTAGTGGTTCACCTTTATGCTTTTTATTTGCTTATGTAGAAGTTCAAGGTCTTTCTTTTTCAAATAAATTTAATTTGGTACTTACTTTCATGGTATATTTAGTTCAGTAAATTTCATACTGAGTTTTAGCAAAATTTAAGGTGAAGGTTATATTGAGAATTGCTCTATAGGAAGCAAACTGTTATCAGCTAGTGTTGAAACATATCAAGTTAAGGATGAATATGAAATTCTTATTAAGCAGCCAGTTTATGATGCTCTTATTTGTGTTTTAATAGAGTAATATAAGAAAAAAGAGAATTTTATGTTTCTGTTTGTGCATGCATACAAATTAGCGCATATATGAGTAACAAGAAAAATTTTCCATATTTTTTTGAATTTAAAAAAAAGCTTTGTGCAAATCAGACTGTGATTTAGTGTTTTCCAAAGGTTCAGGAAGGTTTGACAGAGTCTTTTGTTGGGTTTTGTGCCATTTTCTGTCAAGAACTCCTGCCTGAAGAGTTCTTGTGTTTTCTATGAATTGCTTTATGTGAACAAAAGTGGTTTAGGCAGGAGGTTCTATTTCCAGGTTATTATCCTTTTAAGGGTTAAATGTCACACCCCACAAATGTGTTGCAAAAACATTTAATAAACTTGCTCTTTCAATAGAGGAAGTAGTAAAGGCAGACTGTAACAGGTGCTAGAAGAGTCTTTGCAGCATTTGGTTCAGACTCTTTGTTGTCTTTCTCCAGTGATTTCAAATGAGAGGCTGCGGAGGGGATGAGCAGCTTTGCTTAAAGCAGGACAATTACTCACACATACTGGCTGGGCATGCAAGAGTGATTGTGTAACTTACCTATTTTTTGTTCCTACCACTTTAACAGACTTTAAAAGCAAAGCATCTGATGCTTTAGATGGCAGTAATTCTGCTTATGAAAGAAGAAATTGCCTTTGTGAATTTGTTGGAAGACTCCTGCAGGCATATTTCTTAATATTCTAGCTGTAGGAACCCTTGTGTTGCCTCAGTCTGAATAGCTGTCATGTACCTGAATGCCTGTTAATGTGTTCCTAATTTTGGACAGTTTTCATGTGAAATTTCCGGTATATTTCTGTTTGAGTTCTTTTCACATCGAAGTAATGGTGATTTCAAATGTCTGAAACTGATTACTGTGAAGGGTATGAGATTGATTCCTTCTGTGCTTACTCCTGGCTCCTAGGACATCTTTCAGGGTTGGTGTGCTGCCTACAGGCAAAGATAGTGTGGCCCTCCTGACCTAATCCTATTGCTTACTCTGGGGGAATGAACCTTGCTTTTAGGTGTGAGCTTTGCTTTTAGGTGTTTCTGGTAAAAAACAAGACTTGTATAGTAGACAGTTCTGCTTTCTGGCCTGTGCAATCCTGGGTGACATCTTCAACAGCTATGCTGTACCTAACTCCTGAGAACACCCCCAAGGACAAGGGACAGCATAGTAAGCTCTCCCAGTATCCTCAGAACACTTGTGACTTTGTGTGAGAAGGAACTGACTGGGAAGATGCATTTCTGAGCAGCCAAGCAGTGGATGACCAAGCAAGAGAGGGGATGTATGAGTGCTCAGGTATAGTGCTCAGTGTCAGGCATATTTATTGTGATAGCAGATTCAAGGACAGAAAAAGCAGTCATAAATAAGTTGGGCTGTATTCTTCCAAGGACCTCTGATTTTGAATGCAGTTCTTGTCAAGAAAATATTTTGATATTGTCAAAACAGTTAATAGTCTTGATGATCTTAAAAAGGCCCTTTCCTAAATGATTCAATGATTCTAAAATCAGGTCGGTCATTATTACAACAGGTATTCAGACTGTATAACGTCAGTGATTTTCAATACCTTTTTTTGTTCAAATGAATGCCCTTTGCATGTTGTGGAGAGAGCGCAAGGTGAGGATATGGCCCTGCCTTGGTGTAGATGTTGCAAGTTAAGGAAGCTGCCAGGAGCTGTGTGTAGTTACAGTTTTCCCTTCAGTTCCTGTAGCAGCTGGAGCAATAGTATCTAGAGAGCAAATGTTGCCTTTTCTGATCTTGTTTTTAGAACAAGATCTCTGTGTATCTCTGGTAGTGTTCAGACCAAGTTTGTGATTTTGAAGAAATCTCCTGGCTCTTCAAGCTTACTGTGCTTTGACCTCTGTTACAGGGTTGTATCAGAACTAATGGGCTAGATACCTTTTTGGTCAAACTATCATTCTCCTAGAACACATTAAAAGGAAAATGTGCTGTGGCTGTTAATTGAAATGAGAAGAGCTGTCTTGTGTGAGTTGGTAATTGAATCAATATCCTGTGGTCATCAGGCATGGTGTGTCTCACACTGGGAGCACAGTGAATCCCATGAGATGAGATTTTTTTTCCCCCAGAAGCTGTTCTGGTAGTCTAGGTTCAGGAAGTCTATATCTAACATACATTTAATGCCTGCTTGTTTGCTTTTCATAGTGTGTCTCTGACAGCAGGCATCTCACAAAACATCTAATTATGGACATGTGCAAGCACTGCTTTTTCCCCCTCTTCTCTGTTGTGAAAGCACATCCCTCTAGTGCCCTCTGAAGCTGTAGAAAATTGCATGTTCTTCTTATCTAAGGGCTCAGAAAAGGGTTTGTATGTTAAGATAGTGGAATATAAGCTTCCTAAATAATAGGTTTCTATTAGTCTGTTAATTTTTATAATGATTTAAGTAGCAAGCCTTACAAACCCTCTGGAATTGCTTTCTCAGAATGTAATCTCACTGAAACTAGAAGACTAAGTTGTGGCAGTCAAGCAGGTCCCATATGACATGCAAAGACCAATGCTTGATATCTATGTATTTTGCATTGAGAGGAGTCAGCAAATTAATATTCACTCATTCTAGTTCTAGCAGTTTGGAATTCTGTATCAACAGTAGAACATACTGGTAGGAGATTATTTGTCAAGAAGACTTCAGTGTAAATTGGAAGAATTTTAGGCATATGAGGGTGCAGTGATACCTTAATAAGGAATGTAATGGACACTGGCACAACCAAGCAGTGCAGCTGTACTTCAGATTGTCAGTGAAATTTCTTTCTTAGACGTTGTGGTGGGTTGACCCTGGATGGCTGTCACATGCCCATCAGAGAGCTCTATCACGCTCCTTCTCAGCCAGACAAGAGAGAAAATATAATGAAAGGTTCATGGGCTGAGCTAAAGATAGCCCTGGTTTTATCCCTGATTCTCTTCTTCCTCTTGCCAGTGGCACACAGGACAGTGAATGGGGTTGTGGTTAGTTTATCACACTGCTGCTGCTTGCTCCTTAGTGGAAGGACCTCTCCCCCTGCTCCAGAGTGGCGTCCCTCCCATGAGGGACAGTCTTCCACAAACCTCTGAAATGTGAGTCCTTCCCATGGCCAAAAGTTCTTCATGAACTGCTCCAGTGGGTCTCTTCCATGGGGTGCAGTCCTTCAGGAACAGCCCAAGGGATCACAAGTCCTGCCAGCAAACCTGCTCCATTGTGGGCTCTTCTCCCCATGAATCTAAAGATGGTGCCAGGAGCCTTCTCCATGGCATCACAGCTTCCTTCAGGCATCCACCTGCTCTGGTGTGGGGTCCTTCACAGGCAGCAGGTGGTTCTGTGCTCCACCATGGGCTGCAGGGGCATAGCTCTTTCACCACGAGCTGCAGGGGGATCTCTGCTCCCTGCCTGGAGCACCTCTTCCCTATCTTTCATTGGCCTTGGTATCTTCAGTCTTCAGGGTTCTTTAGCTCCCATGTCCTTATTTCTCTCTGCTGTGGCTGTAATTGCTTCTGTCCAATAGATTTTTTTTTTTTTTTAAATTTTAAATCTGTTATTTGATATTTATAACTGATGGCCTTGGCCAGTATCAGGTCTGGCATTGCCTCCCTCAGACATAGGGGAAGCTTCTGGCAGCTTCTCACAAAGCCACCCCTGTAGAACCCAGCTACCAAAACCTTGCCCTGCAAACTCAGTCCTGGCATGAACCAGTGAAGTCCTTTTGTCCTTCGTACCCACAGACCTCAAGGTCATAGTCTCATTATCATGCATAGACACCTCATACTTTTGCTGGTGTTTATTTTGTGCTCCCATGTACTGTAGGGTCAATTTCAATACTGGTAGACAGCAAGAAGTTTCTGCTTTTCAAATTTTGGAAGTAAAGCTCAAATTCCTGATGTCTTGTTCTTTCTCTTGCCTGAACTATCTCTTTCTAAACTGATGGTTTTCTTTGGTTTGCAAAAAATGATTGAAAGACAGACCTCATAATGCAATGCTAGTAGCTGAAAAGCTAACTTGACATGGCTGCACTATCTTATAGCTGCTATCTCAATGGAGAATTGCTGTTTAAAACAACTCTTTCAGCATTAGTAATGCCTGCCAGCTGTTGGGGTTTGGTTGAGGTTCAAGGCCTCAAGTTCCCTAGCTGCCTTGTCATAATTTGTAGTACTTCAATCTTTTAGTATACTCATACCGTTCGTTTGTCTTAGGCATATGGACTAGGCATCTTGTAATCTATCCCAAGTTCCCGTTTTGCTTTTCTAAAATTTAGGTATTTGGAATTAAGAATTGGTTGTGTTTTTTTTTTTTTTTAGTTTTTTTGTTTTTTTACTATTTGGGTGTATTGGTTCAGACTGGCTCTTTGTCTTTTTAAGATGTCAGTTGTGTGTTGGGAAACATGCCCTTGCCAAAAAGGAAGTAACACTTTTCAAGTTTTAAACAACTTATTGCCCTTCAAAAAAACCAGTTCAGTTGTCTTTTAAATTCAAGGACAGAAATATATTTTTAATGTATTTATATTATATATATATTATATTTATAAATGTGGATTATATACATTAATGTCTCAATTCTTTATACACAGTGTAGATGAACTTTCTTTTAACTGCCAAATCACTACCTCAGGTTTGGGGTCTGACGTTTTTTAAAGGCTTGTGTGGTGCTGGTACTGTACATCAATTTATGACCTTTCTATGGGCTGTTGAGAAACCTTGCAGCTTCAGAGACTGCAGCTTCAATTTTCTCCCTTCAGCTGGTGAAGTTTGAGGCAGCCAGACTGAAATGTGCATCTCCTGCAATAAAGGGAGCTCTTCTGGAGTCCACTCTGACTTGCTGCAGTGTCCCAAGTATATTTACTAAAGTAGACACTCAATAACTGTATCAGATTTATGGTGTTGTTAGCTTAGTACAAGACACTTGTTTGGAGCATGACTTTAGAAGTTTGTTGGTCTTATGTAGAACCTCAGTTGGAATACTGTCTTTCTCAAATAGCAAGAGGAAGGGATAATGGGGATGGGTGTAGTACGTGGAGGAATACTGAGGCACCTAAATGGACAAATGTGTGAAGAGATTAAAGAAAATTGATGAATGTGAAGGGAATGGATGTGAAATCATGCCAAAATAGAAAGAGTAAGTTTTTTGGGGGTAGTGCTGGTGATCCTTTAAGCTTTCATATATTCACAGGTAATTCTAAATAGATTGTTTAATCAGGTGAGGGTAGCACGCTTACATGAAGAATTCCACTTGTTTGCCTTGGAACACCTGACTAGCTGAGAAATATCTCACTTATTTTGGTGGAACCTTTTTAGGATGCTATATTTGGGAAAAAGTAATCCCAATGTTAGATGTGTTGGAGTAGTTTTCCATGCATGTATATTTTTTTTGGGAATCCTGCATAGGGCTGAATTTATAGACTCTCTAATAATATTTCAGCCTTAGTAGTTTATTATTATTTTCTTCTATGCTTTGAAGAAAATATTTTCACAGCAGATTACTAAAACTCACTTATTGCATGGGTTTGTTCTAAAATAGATATAGATATGGGGCTTGCTGTTTTCTGGACCAACTTGTATTTTAACAGAAATCAGTGCTTTATGTGACATGTTTTGGATTTGTACTTTTTAAAAGCCCTGTTCTTTTGGGCAGACACTCTTAAATTAATCTGTGGTTCTCACTATTTTTTAATTCCTCTATTTTTTTTCTTATCCTGTTCTTTTATGTGTGTTGGGTTTATTTAATATGCTTAAACTGTGGGCACTGACTTCCTAGCTAGATTCCTCCTTTCTGCTTAGAATTCCAGTTTGACTATAATTGTGCCTTGACTCTTGGCTGTAGAAGTTTATTCCTCTTCTTTCTGGAATCTTTTCACTCATCCACGTGTTGTCTGAGCATATCCTTGTCTGATCAGTCTCATTCCACTAAATTATATATTGAGTAGCTCTCAGCTGACCTACTGAACTGACCTTTCTGAAGTATAGCCAGTGCTTTATTTTTTCCAAGAGTTGTGCTTTAGGACTAGAGAGTGTCAAGACCTGGTGTCTATCTTGCAATGCCATGTCAATGCACTTGGCAATTTTAACATTGGCAACTCAACGCAGAAACTGAAGCAGCAGAATGGGTTCATTTTCAAAACTGTGTTGTTTGGGAAATACCATAGTGAGAATTCAGAATCTCAAAATTTAGTTTTAGATCATTTTTTTAAATAAACATGTTCTTTTTTCCTTCCAAGACTACCTTTGTTGATGGAAAATATTGATTTTCATTTGCTGAAAGTTTAAGTGTTACGAACTTGTTGCACATGGGCTACTACTTCTGAAAACAAGAGATAGATAGCAACTTATGAGACTTTTCCTGGATATTGACTCTATTAGAAGTGGAGATTTGTTGGCATAGAAGGTGCAAGCTGTGCTTGGGAGTGTGTTCTGACTGAAGCATTTCCCCATGTCTTAGTTGTGGAAACTTGTATTTTGTTGAACATATTGTTATCAAATAGGGCACAAGTAGCAGTCAACCCATTTATCTCTCTCTGTCTCCTCCCTACCCCCTTTTTTATTTTTGCTTCCATAGCATTTTCTAAAACTAATTCTAGAATTTGACTGTAACTTTCCACTGGTAAGTCACGTTCCATTAAAAAAAGAAAAGAAAAATAGGCAATCAAGTTATGTAAGCCAACAGCTGTTTGACCTCCAGATATGCACACTTTTCTTTATTCATGCACATGAAAACTAATAAACCTATGCCAAATGCCTGTGTTAACAAAATAAGTATTATTTGTGTTAACCAAAAGCTTCTCAGCAGGAGGCATCTCATTTCTGTGCTCATCTCTATATGAGTTCTGGCCTGCAATACAATTTCACTCCAGTGAGCTGCCTCTTACTCCAAAAATCTGTACATATCCCACTTTGCTTGTGAAGTAGTTTGAATGTTGACAGTTCAGTGGGGCTGTCCATGAGGAGGGGAAGAGTGTGTGTCTCAGTGGAAGCCCATGTACCTCCTTTTATTAGTTTAAAACTGTAGTTCCTCATTTTCTACTTTGTAGTTCTAGATTCCTTTGCTTGGGGGATTGTGATGTTACTTAACAAATGAGGAAGCAGCAACCCCACTTACCTGTTGTACTGCACTGCTATAGGAGCTTGTTCTTGGGACATACATTTGTGTGGGTGTATATATGTGTGAGTGTATTTATGCCTATTAAAGACAACTTTCCATCTGACTTTTTTGTTTTGTTATTGCTTGATGGTAAGAAGGAACAGTTAGGACAGGAAATATGGATTACTCAGTTTACATAGGTAAACAGTAAACAGTTGTTTTGCGTTGGCTATAATTTCACATTAATCCAGTTAGTGAAGCAGTAAGAGCAGGCAAGAGCTGTGTTCTGATTGCTTTGTGGGCAGGCACTGTCACACATACCCAGCTAAATGGTAGTTAATGTATATTTAACTTGCTTCCCTCAAGCAAAATAATTTTTTTTTCTGGAGTTCTTTAATGGACCCATTTTCACATGTTCTGTGATCACTAGAAAACTGCAGACCCCAGGCTATTTTGCACTACATAGTACAGCTATATTCTGGAAAGTTCAAGAGTGTGGATGTTATGGTTGTTTATAAAGCAAATCACCTGAATATGCTGTGTGAAGAAAGCAGATGACTCATAAGAGCTTTCTAGCCTGCAAAATGAACTTGGAAGCTGAATGTCAGGTTGAACTCCTGGCAAAGCACCAGTTAGAAAGTGCATTGTTGAAATGTAAATAATAGTTTTATTCTGTACCAGCTAAGATAGTATCCAGTAATTTTTTGGTGGAGTGGCTGTGCTGCTAGGGCATTGAAGGAATTACATACAGCAAACCAACATTATAGCAAGGAAATGGATGGTGTAATTTAAATATTAGAGCTAATGCAGCATTGATGGATTTAACTTGTATTTTAGAGCTGTGGAGTATGTTGTGGGCCTCAAAGTCATGGGTTTGTCATGGATTGGAATGTGAATGCAGTAGAATTGCTTTTGGTGTGGTTTAATATGGTATATTTCTGGAGAAAAATCCCAAATAGTCAACAGGTTAGTAGGTAAAAAATACCTCTGAGTACTGCTAGCTAATGTAACTAATGGTAGTGATTTGCATATGCTTATGTATTTCAGATGAGTTTATCTGTGTTAAAGTATTTATTACCTCTGGCATATGTATGAGTACAAGGAGGACTTGTATGTGTAGGTGCATGAATTTTCTAAAATCTACTTTGAGGGATCATGTTCAAGAAAACTGTCACCTTTTGGTACCTCCAAAAGGTGGCAGGGCTGTTGGCTGTTCAGATCATCTGGTCCCCCTTGAAGATAATTCTCTGTCTTTGATGTCATGCTTTTATTATCACATCAAAATTAGCAGGGAAAATAGCACGTATTGTGGAAAATATGTATGCATTGTGTGTTAATACATAATGATTTTTGAAATATATGAGTAACCTAAATGCCAGCAGTTATAGAGATAATTACAAGTGTTCTATTTGTAAGTTTGTGTTGGGAGACTATACATGAAGACGGAGAGGAGGGTGATGCAAGAGTTCATCTGTTTGCAGGATAGTCTTGGGCAGGAAACAAACTGAATTGGTCTGTGCTAGCCAGCCAGCAGATTTGTTCTTCCCTGCCACAGTTCCTTTACTTCCTTTTGGTGTGTATTAAGCATTTGGTGAGCTGGCATATCATTGATGAGATTAAATTTGCATTTGCTGTCAGGTAGCTCAGGATTTAAACCTATACCAGCTGCTTTTAGAACAAGGTTGCCACAGGATGTCTTCACTGTTCATGGTGCATCAGATAGAAAGGGTTGGTTGGTTTCTTTTTTGCTGTGGTTAATTTGGTAAATTAGTATTTGGGAGTGATGTCATGGTATGTACTCTTGAATTTTGGAAAGGAACGCATTTGCACAGGAACAGAGACTGACAGTGATTTCTGCAATCTAAGAGTTGAAACTCAGATACCACAGCATTGCTGATGTATGTTCCAGAAAATAGGTTTACCAAGACAAATAAAATTACTAACATGTGAATGGTGTATTTGTCTTTATAAAGTACAGAGGACCTGTTCTGATGTGTAGATACAATTGTATAAAGATTAAGAGTAATCCCTGTCCATTTACTGATCTTTACTCAACTTTTTCCCTGACCTACTTACAGCAAGGAAATGTAATTCCAATAGTCAGTGTCTTTGTTCCCAGGTACAGGGAGAAGGGGTTTATATATCACCTTTGGCATAATTCCTATAAGTTTAGGGCCATATTCTGATTCAGCTTTCCCGGTGTAGGTCTGGACTACTTCAATTGATTTACTTTGGAGTAATTCCAGATTTGTCCTAATCCATCTGACATCAAATCAGGACCCTACAATCCAGCTTTATTTCATGTAGTTGGGTGAAGAGTTTGGATTTGTGTGATTTAATGGAGAATGAGGTGAGGTAATGCATTTAAAAATATTTCCTTGGAGAGGAAGTAGGTTTTCCTCATTTGTTGATAGATGAAAGAATAGATAAATTTGTTGGAATGTATTTTAGCTCCTCATTACGGCAGAACCTAATATTTGAGAATGGGCATGATTAGAGATTTTGTAGTGGAAAAATCTGCAATTTATTCACCTTTGGTAAAAGGATCTTAAAATTCCAAAAGACAAAATACTCTTAATACTTTCAGTACAAAGCATACTTTGGAATTATAGCTTGTTCTTTTTGGAAGGAGTAGTATTTTCTCTAAAAGCATATCATTGAATTATAAATTCTCAGATACAACTTAAGCAAAAGAGTTCTGTTTACTCACCTATTGCTTGTGACTTACCTTGCAATGCCTGCACTTGAGGGGTCCCTGCTAAATAATTTTGATGCACAACTGATGTAGATTGTGTTTTATTTTGAACTCTTATGGATGCTTGTGACTTCAATCCAGGTGAGCTTCACTTCTTCCAAAAGAATGGGTAAATGTTCAGGTTTAAATATGTACTTCCTTTTCTAAGGAAAAGTCATTGTCTTCCCTCTTTACAGGCCATAGAACCTGAGAGAAATTGTACTGTGTTACTGGCAATACTCAGGACCATCTAACTGTTATAAAAGTGTAAATGTAAAAGTAATTTCAAATGTAAATATTTATTTCTTTGCCTGTGGAGAAAATTGAACAACCTTGATTCCTCTCTTGAGAAATACGTTTTTTTTTTTCCTCTTCCCTCTCCTCTGGCATGTTTGTTTAGCGGTTCTGCCACTGACTTGCTAAGAAACCACGTTCTGAGGTCCTCACCTTGGCTTCAAGAGATCTTCTTGCCTGCCTTTATACATGCAAAGGTCTACAGAGCTCAGAATGCTATGAAGTTAGCTTTCATTTTCAATTGAAGTCCTTATGTATTGCACCTAATTGGAGGATGAACAATGCAAAGCTGCTTGTCCTTTCTTATGTTATATGTGTGAATCATTCTTTTGAAAGATTTTGTCACATAAAGGGTTCTATTGATTTGAGTTTTTTAATTTGCAAGTACTTTCAGTTAAAGCTGAAAATGCCTGTTAGGCCTGCGAACCTCTCAGCATTATTCGGGATTTCAAATTAGTTTTGGGTTTCTGGAAATTAATTAACAGCTGCTGTAGCAACAGTAATATGTGATTACTTAGAATTCAACCCAAAAATCATTGGTCCTGATATTCTAGAAGTATGTTGGGAATGTGGGACTACTTTTCAAAGACCTGCAGTGATTTTCCATGCAGTTCTAGGACGTGAGAGGCCGCCTGATCAATGCAGTCAGTGTTGCTCTGCTGTTGGCTATGGGAGCACAGTCAACAGCAGTGTTTCAGTGCTTGAGTGGGTGGGCTGCTCTCAGGTTTGTTTTTCATTCCCAGTGGCAGGAGAGTGTCATATTTCACAACTTCTGGAACATTTTCTTTAGGTGAGTATCATCTGGATTGTGTTGTATATGTTGTGTAGTTCTGGTGCCTTCAGGAAGTCTCTGCCTTCCTGTATCTCTACTGGATTCCAGGTGTTTAAGCTTTCTGCCCTGCAGTTTTTACCCAGCAGTGCCTGGTGAAGCCCTGAGAAAGAAGGCAGACAGGAGTGTGCTGCTGACTCCATACAACTCATTCAGCCTGTTCTTGGTGATGATATTCCCATGTGTTCCTCAGATGTGGACAGTGATGATGTTGCGGGATAAATGTGTTGTGCTGGCAGTGGGAAGTGGACATCTTTCCTGGAAGCTCTTCAACCCTTTCCCCAGCATGCATTTAAAGATGGGCTTATTATATGATGGGGGAGAGGCTACAAGCCCCCTAGATAAAATGATTGTAGGGAGCAGACTGCTTCACTGCAGTCATCTGGTATGCAGCTGAGGTTCTTAGGAGAGGCGGCCAAAGGGAACAAGTTAGATGAATTGTCCTGCCATGCTGCATATGGCCTGTGGGTTATAAGTTGTTCATCGTAGATATTTGCTTATGATCCTTAAGAACATTAAGATTTTGCAGTAAATGGTTAGAAAAATACTTAACAGCATGAAAGAAATCTGCTTAAGCCACAATGAACTCTTTAATTCTTTTTACCAGTCTTTCACAAAAAGAGAGCATCTGGTGGACAGAATAGATCAGAGTTCTGAGTGCATATGCTAGTGGTTTCATTGTCATCAACAGACATTACATTTTTGTTGATTTATTTTGTGCAATGACTAAAACTTCATTTCCTGCTCTGTTAAGGATGTTCTGCTTTGCTTGACTTGTACAAAAATGAGGTATGGTTGTTGTATCCATATAAAAGGTGAAAGCAATTGTGTGGCATGGAATTAGTGGTGGACATATCTTTTATCTGCTTATGAGTATTCAGTATTTCTTTTCATCTGAAATCCTTTAGTTGTTGATGATGCTAAATCTTCTGAGTTAACTTTCCCTTCTCAGGACTGCAATCGAAAGGTCAAGATACTGTAATCTATTCTTAATTTATTGCATATCAAAGAGTTTTCCTCTCATAAATGTGGCTTATAAAACTGCAGTTTATTACCCATATACCAATTGTTTAAGCACTTCTGTTCTTAGTCAAATAAAACCAAGTGAACTGTGCATATAGTTGTAGGAAAATCAGGGATTCACTTCTACTGGTGTCTGTATAACTCAACTTGAAAAAAGAATATGCTATAACTGCTCAGTCATTTTATTTCTGGCATTTTTGATGCAAACATAATTTCTGCAAAATGGTGTTTTTGGTGCCTCTTTTGTCTTGGGAAAAGAAGCCCAAACGAGATACTGCATTTGGAAAAGCACGGGGCAATATTTTTCTGCTTGTCAAAGCAGGGCGCTCGCATTTTTGGTCATACTCAGTATTGAGCTGTATCTAATTGAACTACTCCTCTGTTTTGTGTGAATTGTAGCTTGGATGCCTGGTTCTCTACACTGGACTGTGTTCCTTACTGTGTTTGCTCAGCAGCACTGCAGTAGTTTTCTCTGAAGTGCCTAATATGGTACATGAATCCTCTGGTTAGAGGGCACCGCCAGGGTGATTTTCTTTAGGGGGAGAGAACTGGCTACACTTCGAGCTTGGGTGTCTTGTGGCCACATTTTTTTCCAGGTGGATGCTTTCTTGTGTGTGAAACAGCAGAGTACTTTCATCAGACAAAATAAAGTTGTGCTGATTTCAGGAACTTTGGAAAATTTTATTTGAAACAGAAATAAAAAATACATTTTTTCAGAAATCTGAAAGTGAACTTAGATGTTTCCAACTAAATGTTTCTTTTTCCACAACTTTCATTTTGATCTTGTACTAAAAGCAAATATCAAGGTTATGAGACATCAAGAGCATGACTCAGTGAATTGGTTTTATGTTCATATCCAGTGAGGGACAGACTTGACTCAAAATTGCCAGCTCATGAGCACTCATCTTCCTTTTGCCTGTGCTGGATGGACCTGGCTAGAAGTTCATGATTCTGACCCAGGTTCTTAGTTTATGATGCATTTATAAGATTCTGACTCTGTTTAAAGGTAAACTGCAGCTAATTTTAAACTAACACTAAATATCTTTACACATTATTAAACCAATCCGATGATTATACTAATGCCAAGATCTATCTTGTCCTTGGCACCAGTGGGACTGGTATGAGTTCTGTGGGTGTTTCTTGTTAATAGAAGATGGATTCTGGCTCTTGAAGTATTTTTTATGATCTGCTGACACTGGTATTTCATTATTTCAGATTTAATGGGCTTCTGAGTTCTCCTGAGCAGAGAACAATCTAAAATGCTCCTTTCTCATCTTTTGTGGTAGATGGTTTGCTGGTTCCAATATGAATGATGGTTAGTGCTGCAAGGAGAGAGAAAGCTGAGGGAATTGCAGCTGGCAGTTACGAAGAGATCCCCTGCTTATGAGATTCCACTCTAACAGAAGCATTAAGGAAGCATGGTGTGGTGGGATTAAGCTTTTCAAGTGGTGATGTCCTTCTTTCAAATTTGTCCTGTCCTGCTCTGCTTTAAAACAGCATCACACACATACCTGTTCTATTCTTGCCACTTCCTTTTCCTCATCTTAAAATCATCTTAATGGTTAAGTTCTTGTTTTTTGTCCTAGTGTTTTTGGTGCCTGACCTGTGAGCTTTGCCCATCTAAAAGGTCTGGTGTGTGACATTTTACATTTTATGACTGTAATATTCTTGGATATCTTTACCCAATTAAAACTCCTAACAGTGATTCTTGTGTCTTTAACATGTCACATTCTATTATTTTATAGTTTTGCTTTTTCCTTTTGAAAAAAAAAAATATTTCTTGGATTTGTACAAAAGACTTGTGTATAACAATCTTACATAGGTAGAAAGCAAGTACATACTTAAGTGAGTGTTTTGCCTTTTTCAGTTTTCATTCCTGTCTCTAAGGAGACATGCAATGCTTTAAGTGATGTATAAAGTAGCCTTGTAAACACATTTAGGTCATAATAGTGTTAAAGCTTACTTTGTACATGATTTTTTTTCATAATTGAACTCCCTTGTAATGAATTCAAGTGTGGTATGATCCTGTCATTAGTGCTGACTCGATGTAACTTCTTGCAGTTGATATTTGTTTCTGTTCTTGAATATAAATTCATGTCAGTTTTACTGCTGTTATTGAGTAAGAAATGGTTTTGTTCATCTTCTTTTTTCCTGCAATTAAAGAAACACAAGTATATTGCCGAACACATAATTTGCCTTTGCTCTGGTTTTGTTTCACTCCAGTGTGCAGCCTCTTAACAGGGCCTTAATCTGTTCTGATACTGAAAGGCCCCATGTATGTAAAAGCAAATACTGAAGTGTGGTGCTGCTTGGTTTTGACTATATACTCATAATTCAGTGAAGATTCTAGATGAGCAACAGAAAAGTCTTGCATAGTGTGGAGATTTTTTTTTTAAATTGTTCTTGCACTGCTGTTTCAGATCTTCTTTTAGCAGTGGTAGGAGAGCAGGCAGGAAGACGTGGAAGGGAGGAGAACAGGGATGCTTATTGACCTGCAGGTTGCCTCACGTATGTAGCAGTTTTGTAGGCTACAACATTATCAAAATTATTCTCAGGAGATCTCTCAGGCAGTTAAACCTATTTTAGCTTTCTCTTCACCGTGTACACCACATCACCACTTGCTGTCATACTTGCTGCTTTGTAAAGTGCTATTCTGCTGCCTGAGCTTATTCTTTGCCTTTCCAAACACCTGTTCCCTGCTTCAACCACCTCTTTCATTTAACAAACTACAGTGCTTCAATTGCTGCTTCATTTTGCATGTTAATACAGATTTTTCTATTAATTTTCTATTAATTTTTCTATTTTTCTATTTCTATTTTCTATAGAGCTATTGCATAATGGATTTTGTTTTAATTAAAGTAGTGTGAGACCTGAGCAGTATAAGCACACTCCCCATCAGAAAGTCAGCCCTTTGAAACTTCTGCAGTCCTGAACCAGATATTTGATCTAAACTAGACTGAAAATTAGCATAGTAGCTGATTAGAAGACAAAGGAAACTTTTCCCAATTCTTACAATAGTTGGAAATGTTATTTCTTCAAGATTAATGTGTTTCAAGGATTGAGAAGTATTTATCTGAAAAAATAAGTTATATAGTACTGTCTCTTTAATTTTATGTGATAAAAATTCAAAGTTGGTTTCTATTTGGATGAATTTAAATTTAAAATCTCAAAATTTAAAAAAATTGAACACTTGCACACTTTCTTGTGGGAGTTTCAAAGTACTTTCATTTGGTTTGGTAGCAGAGAGAATGTGCACGGAGTTTTTTGATGCTGGTATTTTTTTCTGGCAGTAAAAATGCAAATAATAGTCTTTATCATACTTCTGTTTATAAATTGCTCATAAACTCTTACATTAAAGTGTTTTTAATGAATGCCGGCTTATTTTAGGAAAAATTGCTTTTTCTTTACCCTCTCAGGAATGCTACTTTTGTCATGTTTTTCTGTTTATTCTTTTGGGAACCTTAATTTCTAAAAATGTTATTTCATGTACTGTTTAAATATTTGATGTTTTATCCAAAGCTTCTCATATATATCTATAAAACCACTTTATACCCTCACTAGAGTATTAAATATTTAAGGCTCAGATCAATACATCACTGAAATGTCATATGATCCATTTTATTAAGCCATTGCTTTCTCAAGTCTGTTAATTAAAATTGCCCCTTTCATGAGAACAAAACTATATACTCCATTTAACATAGAGAATGATAATTTGTAATATGAAATTTAAATGGAAATTTAAATGACCATAGCAATGTAAAATGCAAACATTTTTCTCCACCATTATTTTTTTTGCTATAGTCTAAGAAAAATCTTATTAGCAGTAATGTACCTTGAAATTTGGTTGAAAAGAGGGTTCGCAGTGTGGTTTTTGCTGGTTTGTTTGTTTATTTATTTGTCTGTGTGAGGCTGCAAATATTTTGTCCCTATGCATTGAGTTACACTATCAGTAAATCAGTTCTTTTACTCCTGTGTAACAAGCAGCTGAGACAATCTCCTAGCTACATGTAAGTTGCTGGAAAAAGTCCCTAATAAAAGTGATGAGCTTATCAAATTTTGAAACTAGTCTCCAGTGCATATAGAAATTCAGAGACAGTGGGGCTTAGAGGCTGTTCTATTGAAACTGGCTTCCTGTCATTGCTTGCTATGTGGACACCTCATTTTCATCCTTGCTGGGGCCGGGCACTGCCTTTTGTAGGGTGTGCCTTTTGTAGGGTGTGCTTGTCACTGTAGGAGATCAGCCTGGGGACAGCAGTGTTGCTGCTTACTGCCTGTAGTGTAGCTGCTGTGAAGTCTGTCATGTCCTTGTGTCCCAAGGCTGGCCATCTCCCCCCTGCTGTCTGTGGCCCAGCAGCTTCTCCAGCTGTCAGAACTTGTGTAGTTCAGTAGCTTTGCCCAGTTTGCTTCGTTGCAGTGATATGTATTGCTCCTAATGAAATTCTGAAACCAATAGTTTGCTTGGCCAGAGATTAATTTGAAAGTACTTAGCCATTTTAATTCTGTACTTAGTGGCATTTACACAGAGTGCCATGTGGGTAGCAGGTAGTTTCATGACTCCCTGGGGGGCATGGTTTGCTGTAGTTGGTTTTGTTGTACTGTTATTCAATAAAATGTTTTACTGAATATCTCATAACAAGCTGCTGTTATACTCTCATGGTGGTATTTTGTAATATTGCTGCAATAATCTACCTGTATGGATTCCAGCAAAAGGCTTATTGAATTTAGTTTCCCCCACTCTTTTCCTCCAATTTGCCACCCTGAGTTGGAGAGTGTCCCAAACTGTGCTTGAGAGATAAAACTGGGGCAGAGTAACTCAGAAACTCAGGCTCCTTTTGCCTGAGAAACAAAGCTCCTGCCTCCAGAAATAAAGGGTGGGAGGGAGAAAAGGAAAACCCAAACCTTGCTCTATATGTAGAGGTAACAAAGATACCTTTCATTGCTTATCAGAAATGTTCTAATGTAGCTTCTTCTACTTACATTGTCTCATGTGGTTCTGTTACATCCAGTTGTTCCTGATGTATCTGAGGTGCACACTGGCACCTGGTTTCTGAACATTGTGCTGTGGGATATAAAGATGGTTTAAAAGGTAGTCATCTAAATTACTGTACATTAGTGTGGGGAAAAACCTGTTTCCAATAAATTTTATGGGTCTTGCAATATTTAATACATGTATAGTAATAGCTGTGTATGTAATTGTCTTTATATGATCAAAATATATTATTGGACGTACTTTTACAGTCAGATGCCAAATTAAAATTTACTGTCAAATGTGAGTGAGGTTTTTTTTCCATTTAATAATGTTGGAACTGAGATCTACCACTCAGTGCAGTTTCACTTGGTATTTTGTAGTTGATTGAAGTACTGCTGCAAGATGTTAATGGGAATTTTCTCATGCTCCTTGGTTTGGCTGTTTTTCAGAGACCAGTTTTCATAACGTCTTCCAAACTATTTCAGTAAACTTGCATATCATATGTATCATAAACCACTTGGTAAATTCTGATCCCTTTAAAACCTTATAGAGACAACCACACATTTGAGTTTTACACAGCAAAAGAGATATATCAGAGAATATGGGCAATGTCTACTGCTTTTTTTTCTTTCTTAGATTAAGCCAAGGGATTGGCCATGCTGTGGCTTGCACTCTTTGAAGGCTATATGTTTTATTTTTGTATTAAAGATGCTGTTTTTAAAAAGTAGTTTGCTTTTTGTTTCTACCACTTTGCTTTCATTTTCCTTTGTGTTTTGTCATCCTAGTGGTATCTCACCTATATTTCTGATCATCTGCTAGTTTTGGCACTATTTTTTTTTTTTTTGGCACTATTCAGTAGTCAGTTTTGGAATAAATAATTATTGAAAAAGCTCCATACTGTCCTGGATTAATAGGATTTTAACACCAACAGGAGTTTTTTTTATCATCTCATCTGATTTTCTTACAAGAAGGTGTCTTGTAAGAAATTGAATTAATTTCCCCTGATCTTTAGGGTGACCTAAATCACGTTTCTTCTGTGGGCTTGAAATATAGCACCCCAAAAATTAGTCTGGTGCTTAAAAGCATTTCTTGGGTAGGCTTCTAAAGCATTTTTTAAAAACTTGTTCAGGATGTATGTGGGCTAAGCAGCCCTAGGAAACTGAACATCTCCTTGCATATTTAAGAGAGAAAACTTCCTCATGTTGATTTTATGATTCTCTTTGATGTAAATACTGTCACAGGGCTGGTGCTCGGGGCTAATGGCACTTGCAGCAACATGAGACTATTATGTGGATGGCAAAAATAGTGTACTTCCCACTTTTCCCTCGTGACTTTAGGAAAGGAAGGAAGATTTTGTGTTCTGAACTTAGCACAGAGGTTGGAACACCTTAATTTGACAATTTTAATGGCAGTAAAGCTAGGAAAGTTCTCAAGTGGACTAGTGGTCTGTGGCTGGTGTATACTTGGAGATGTTAGGTGAGTTATATATTGTTTGGTTGTATGAACATGGGTGTCTGGGTGGACTTAGCATAATGGAGTGTGCCAAACCAAGTGTAATATTTCCACAAGAGCAGTGAGGGACAGAATAAAGGAGGTGGAGACCAGAAAAGAAGTCAAAAGTATGCTGGTGCCGCCCGAGTCCTCTGGGATGTGATGTGCACCATCTATTTCTGCATATTTGTTTCCTCAGCACTGTGTGGAACATGCCCAATTTTTGGACTCAAAAAGCAGCTCTTGGGAGTTTTTGTTAAATTCAACCGATAAACCCCACTCCTTTTCAGTGCTTTATCTTTCTTTCCTGCAGATTTGTCCTCCATGCTGCTGTTGCAGCAGTCAGCAAAATTTTCTTTTGGAGGCCCTCAGTTTTTGGGATTTTTGAAGTTGAGTTTAGAGGTGGTTAAAATATTTTTGTGAGGATTTATGCTTGTTCAGAAAACTTATAACGTGCAGGTGCTCCAGGAGTGAGAAATGTTCCCTTTGTCTTGCATCATTTTCCGTTTGGGAGAGAACGCCAAGCTACTGCCAGCATTTACTCTCTGTGGTTGTTTTCTGCAGCTGTAAATCAGGATTGATAAGGAAAGCCTGATAAGGTGCACTTGAAACTTGCTGATTCCCAGCCTTGAAACTTGCTGATTCCCAGCCTTGAAACTTGCTGATTCCCAGCCTTGAAACTTGCTGATTCCCAGCCTTGAAACTTGCTGATTCCCAGCCTTGAAACTTGGTGATTCCCAGCCTTGAAACTTGGTGATTCCCAGCCTTTTCTGTGTCTGCTTTAGCCTTCAAGATCTTTTCTGATTTTAGGAATGTGCAAATAATGAAAATGGTTGCTGTCTGTAAATGTCTTCATGTGACCCCTTGAAAATTAGTGCTGTGCACCTTATTGCAACATACCAATCAGAGGTAACTAATGTGATGTTATCAGTGATTTACATTGATCAAAACTCACTGAAAGTGAAATGCTACTGTCTATGTTCATCTTTAGCATCTAATTGCAGTACAAAACTTTTATTCTAGAAAAAAACCCTCTTAGCCTATCATGGAGGAACTAAGAAATGTGTTTAGTCTTCTGCTATGTCACATCATGCCTGTTAGGTTTGGAGAGATTTTGTGCTTGGAGCATAAGAAGTCTTCAGTCTGATACAAGAATAGTATGTTATTGAAAATCCAATTACGTTTCTGTTCTGATTGACCTAAAATGATGTAGTGGTGAAGATGGCTTGCATTTAAAAGAGAAACCTAAACTCTGCCTGGTTTTCTCAATCAGGCAATTCTTACTTAATAAATGTATTTTTAATTGTATGCTTTTAGCACTTGTTTACTGCACCAAAAAAACCTCTGAAATATCTATATAGTTTAAAAACCCAATCAGGCAGGAAAATGTTGAAGTGTAAGTTTGAATGGGGGGAAAAAAACAACCCAGGTAAAGATCTCTAATGTACAGGGTTCATTATGAAAAGTTGTGGATGTTGGTTGCACCAGTAACAGACAAAACTTTTTCTCTCTGACCGAAAACATATAACATGCCAAATTTTTGATTAAATACAAAGTTTTTTCTCTAGCTGAGTAGAACACTGTGAATACCATGGACAGATATAACTTATTTAATACTTCTCACCAAAAACATTCATACAGTATTTTGCAAAGTTGATTATGGGGACACAGATTACTTGTGCTGCATTTGGGATCTCTGTGTTTCTTCTCTTAAATCTAGTTTGCATACTGGATCTAGGGGAAATACTGTAGTATGAATTTCGTCCATGGAGATAGTTATGGGATATTTTGTTAATGGAAGAAATTGTGAAACAGTGTTGTAATAGATAATATTAGATATCTGACACTTGAAGCAAAAGTTTATAAATATGTAGATATACATACAGAAACTCATACATAACTCTGTGTTGGTTTAACTATAAGCATATCTACATATACTGTGTGTATATGAATCTTCTTATTTATATACTACATTGATGAGCATTGCCAAAATACCTTAATGAAATAATCTTTTTTGAAAGTAATTAAGGACTGTAATATAGTACATTTGCAAATAGGAGCAGAGGGTTAATGATAGGCAAGTGCACATAATGTGATTATAATTCAGCCATAAAAGAAGAGTAGAAGTGGAAGTATCCTTGGGTTTTATGTGACATATTAAGTTTTAGTTGGAAAAGACACTTTGGTATGTGCATCTGTATATCTGTATGAAGTACTCATAACTTAAATTTGTAGATAGGTTTGGCTTTGACATTTATGGCATAAAGATTTATAAGAAGTTAAATGATAGTACTGACTAGGGTTTTTTTTCATCTAGGGTTTTTATGAAAATTGTAAAATTATACATATATTTGATAACTTTAAAATACCATGTATCATGATTTAGCATGAACCTTTGGCTTCATAATATAATTACTCTTTTTTCTTCATCTATGTTGTTAGTAATTTATTTGTCAAAGAGCTACTGGACCCCATGGATTGTCTATCTCCAGTATTGCATCTCTGGGTTTTTTTAGCCACATTGAAATTGTAACTCTAATTTCATTTTAAATTAATTTTTATGTATTTTTTCTACTCAAACTATATTTTTTCATTCTAATGCTTGGTGGAGTATGGGATAGCTTAAAAAGAAGAATGAATAAAAAAAATGCTCTTCATCATTTGCTACAAATATTTACCCACATGTAATTGTGCCTGTGTGCTTCCACAGAGGAAGCAGGATTAGGATGAAATTCAAACTGCCACGTGGTTTAGCAACACAGAAAGTCACAATGTAGGAAGCACAGTAATTTTATTTTAAAAAATGGACATTTAGAAGTCCTTGTGTGACTGTGTTAAGACTCACATCAGTGAGATGCACTGCCACAATCATGTCCTGTATTTTCTTTGAACCTTTATTACTGCTTACAATCTGATTTTGAGACTCACACACAAAAAAAAAGACTATTTAGGCACTCAATGCTTCAGTATTTGTTCAGTGTGAAGTGGAGGTGTGTGGTTCTTTGCATCCTGTGTTCTTTGCCAGGAAATTTGGAAATAAAAATGTGCAGGCCTGTTAATGATATGAAAGTTAGATGCATTTTTTTCTTATGAAGTATAAAACAAATCTCTTTGTTCAGTGAAATCATGAACTTGTGTTCCTCCCACAACAGTAAGTCTTGAGAATTGACCATGCTGATATGGCATGATTTCAGAATAAAGCATGACTTAATGTGATGTGTTTTAGAGCCTTACATTTCCAGAGCACTTTAGAATAATCTGTATGTGTCAATACTTTTTGTTGAACAAAGATAGTTTTTAAAAGACCATTTGGATATTTTTTTAATGGCATGTAAGTCATGCTCAGAAGTGATAGTTGCAGTTTCCAACTCTGTTCAGTTTACTCTCTGAGATGCCGGGTAAAGATTTGGTCCGTAGGCTGTTTGAGGGAGAAGGAGAAAGAAGGGAGCTGTGGGGAGACCTGCCTGGATAGACTAAATGGAGGGTGTCTGTCTGTGTCTGGTGGAGTCAGGACTGGAAGGACCATGGTCTGTGCCACAGGAGGGTGCTAAAGCATGAACGTGATCCCTGGGTGATGGCCATGGGTGGACAATCCTCCATTGTCCTTGTCCTTAAATTATTGGTATTATCTAAAGTTTACAGAAAGACTTAATTATAAAGTGAGGAATTTGCCTTCTGACTAACAAAATTATCTGTTGCTCTTCAGGACTGCAGATAAAAAGCATCAGTCAAGAAAAGTTCTCTTATAGTTTGACATGACTGCAATTCACTTACATGAATTCTTAATATTTTGAATAGTTCACCTTCAGTTAGCTTTTGAAGGTGCTGCAACTATCCACCACTGTAACCAGTATATACCATGTAAAATAAGTTAGTGAAACCTGAATGAGTTGATGACTTAATGGCATGTTACTTGTGATTACTTTTGTCAAACTTAAATTTATAAAACAGATCTCACAATGTAAACTAATAGATAAAAATCACGAAGAATTAGTGATCTGAGAGAATATTTCTGTGAGTTTAATTTCTTTTTTAACTTTTTATTTCTTGGCTGATGTTATTCAGTAGTTTTGTTACAGATGTTGTTCCATGTTTTGATTTGAAACAAGATACAGTATTTTCTTCTTCCTCACTAAATGCTCCCTGAGCTTTCCTTCTTGGCATTATGTGAGATTAGAGGATATTTCCAAGCTTGTTTTACTTTCCCACATACATATTTTTTTCCCCCAAGTTGTTTTCAATCTTATTTCTCCATCCTGTTATCCAGTTTTTAATTTCTTCCTGTTGCACGTGGCTGGAGTTGCAGTTGAGCACAAACAGTAACAGTCCTGTCTCCCTAACTCCTTCCAGAATGTTTGTTTTGTTCCCTTGGGCACTCAGTTTTATTTCTTTCTGACACTCGCTTTCCTACCTCATTTTAAACCTGTCCTTATTCTTTCATTGCAACTTTGACCAAGGATAAAAAATACTTTCCATTCAAAATGATTGGTACAGATTTGGAAGAAGGTTTTTTTTTTTTAAATTTGATGTTAAAACCATCCCTTTAGTTAGTATTAAGAAAGGTATATTTGAATTCTGAATGTTCAAATTTTTATAAGGAAGTGACATGAGCATGGTGTTCACTGGAAAGAATAACAAATGTTGAATCCTGGTATAGAGTCCATACTGGCTGAGAGGAGGCTGTATTTTGAATTTACCACTGTGATAAAAAATTACATGTTATGTTATAATATAGACATCTTTTGTAAAACTTGGAAACATTTACAGTGTAGTGCTGACAGCTGCACTTGACTTAATATATAGCGTTCTGGTGGTTTGGTGTGATCGACTGCTGGCTGTTTTAGAAGATAAATTACTATTTATTTAGGTTTAAGTTAATGTTTCAAAAGCTTTTCTTACTTAAAGCAGAGCATTATAAATAGCAGTAAGTTCTCTGAAATGCTCTACACAATTCAGACTGACAATTACAAAAGAAAAGACTGATAATAAATAGAAAAGCTGTAACTATATGTTTTGAGTAAGTTTTTCTTATGTGTACTTTTTAACATTGATTAACTAGGAAGTTTTTGCAGCCATTCAGCCAGCTTTGTAATTTAATCCAATACTTTCAAATAATTTTATTTAAATAAGATGTAATTGATAAATTACATCTGGTGAAAATCTGTCCTTCTCCATCATGGTGTCTGAAGTTTAGCTTAAAAAGAAAGAATAAAAATAAAGTACACATTCGCAAGTGAGTTGTTAGAAATACAGCAGAGCTATTAATGTGTACTTGAAAGTTTAAAGACAAGCATTTTGGGAAATTATGTGGAAGTTTTGCTTGAGACAACTAAATAATGAAGCTCTCAACTAGGCTTCTGTGTTTAGAATTTGATCAGCTGGAAAGTAAAAAAACTGTGAGTTAAGAGAAATTATGTTTCAGACAGATGTATGGAAGTATCTAAAATTTGATGTACAGTTATACTCAGTAGATTTGAATTTCTTAAAGCTGTTTGAATAGTCATACATAGCAATAATACAATTCTATAGCATGTATGTATAGCATGTATGTAATATAATACATTACATGTATGTTTATAGAATGCATGAGAAGCATATATGAGAAGAACTATTGGAAATAAGTTAGAAAATGAAGTTTTGTCTTAACAGCACTAAAAAAACCATTACTATTATTTTTGTAAAGATTGTGCTTAGCTTTTAAAAAAGAGAAGAATTTTTTTTACTGTTATGTTGGTGTTGCAGTTTCCTTCTGTAGATTGTATTGTATGCTGAGATCTCACTTTTTCTTCAGTGAAATGCCCATACTTCTGAATCTGCAGAATGCTGTGAAAGCTCAGTCTTCCTGTGCCTGTAGCTGAGAGATCTTTCTACTTTGACCTTCCTGAACTGGCAAAAATGTTGTGAAGAGTACTACCCTGGGGAAAAGTCCCACTGTGGGTTCTGTGAAGAATGGCCACAAGCACAAATTTGGCTTGGACCAATCTTGGACAGTAATTAAGAAAGGATTGCTGGGCTAAAATCTCTGACCCAAATGCTTTTCAGTTGCATTGGGTTTTAAGATTGAAATCTTAAACCACATGTGGATGGCTTTGTCATTCAGGCTTCTCTGCTGCTTTTTTTGCACTGCCCCATGAAATTTTGAACCTACTGACTAATTTCAAACAATTTTAATGGAGAATTAGTCACTGTAAGCATAACCTAAACACTTGTGAAAATCAATAGCTGGAAGGACCCTGGTGGGTGTACTCTTCCTTCTGACATTGGCATGTAATATTCATTGCCATTTCAGTACCTCTTTGCTCTCTTTGCATCTCCACCAAAAGCCAAGGACTAGCCAAATGATGCTCAGCACTGCGAAGAGCTTGCTTGGATAGCAAGTTCTCCAGGCAAAGCTTTGTGCCTCAGGCCTTTCACTCCTATATATCAGGGGTTTATTGTGAAGATGGAAATGTGAGACCTGAGGATTACTCAGTTTGCTGGGACCCTGCTGTAGGTCTGCTGTTCAGTAGTGTTTGGGATTAGGAGAAAATTTGGTCTGGACAGTATTCTACCTTTCTCTGGAGGAAGTGGGTGGCAAGGTTATGTTGTAATAAAAATTATTACTACATCCTTGGCAGGTGCTTGGTGGAGAGAATTCTTGCACATGGGGTCTGGCTTTCTAATAAAATCCAGTAGGAAATGTGTTAGGGGAAAGTACCCTCTAAAGAAAGTGTGAAACAGAGCTGAACTACAACAGTGTTGGGAAACAAATACCATCAATCATCTACCACTACAAAGGAAAGTGGTGTCTTGGTGAAGTCTGGGGCCAGTTGAAATAGTGCTGCAGACCACTGTTGGCCCTCTGGCAGGTGGAAGAGAATATGAGAGAGTGACCTGAATGGATCAAACTTTTGCTAATGGTTCCCAGGTGTTGTTTAATGAATCAGTGATGTAACTGAGCTATGCTTACAATGGTATTTTGATGTCATGGTGAGCACTGCAGGAACAGACAGATAAATGCTGGAGAAGTTCTAAATGTTTCAAGGTACCTCCAACAAGGATGAGAGTATGTCCAGTCTTTGATACAGGATCTTCCAAAATGGCACACATAAAAATGTAAGCAAGTGGTGTAAGAAAAATGTATGTTTGTTGTAGTGCTGACCAGTTCAGTTGCTGGACCTGCAAGAGGGCGAGATGCTCCTCTAACAGGTCCCAAATTATGTGTTAGGCTGGATGACAGTGAAACAGACTGGTCTGAAGTTTTCATGTATGGAGATAAATTGTTTAAACTTGAAATATATATCTTATTTTGTTCTGATTTAATTTTCAAGAGATTTTTGAAATAGGTATCTGTTCTTTTATGTGAAATAATTTTATTATATTTGTTTTATTATATTTTCTGAACACAAGTTGGAAAAGAGAACAGAAATGCAGGCTACTTGTCTCTTCTTGTAGGTGTCAGTCTGTTCTCCTAAGTGTATTTTGTGTCACTCTTTTCTCCAGTCCTTCAAGGTTAAACTGTCTCAGTCACTCTTTCTGATTTCCAGTCACAGAGAATATATGGGCCAGAATGACCCATTTCAGCCCACATTACCAGTTTTTCTGAAGGACCTCACCTTTCTGCTGTGTCTTTCCTCTTTTCCTTTCAGTCAGCCTGGTGCGAGTTACTGAGTTAGAGTTCTGTGCACTGTGACTTTTGTGGAACAAGCATTTCAGAATTGCCTTTTTTTCTCTTCCATCATTGCTTCTATGGTAATGCCAAATGTTGAGTATAGCTGCTAGTTGCTACTGTAATATTTCTTATTTTGGATTTTTTTTTTTAAAGGTTTGAGAGCTCTAGTCATGGGTCAGACTTCACTTTGTTTGATATTAAATGCAGAATAATGTTACAGAATTAACACCACCCCACCCATATTACCCCAAGCAAAGCACTGCACAAACTTAGTGTGACACGAGAGAATGAAATCTTGAAAAAGCTTATTCTAGGAGAAATTGCAGGAAAGTAATTTTGAAATGTTTATTTCTATTAAAAGGCACTTACATCATGGTAGGTGGCCTCATAATTTTTTAAAACTACAGTAAATGTATCAGCAACTTCACTAGCTGATCAGTTAACAGTTTATAATATAACTTTCTTTACACAATAGAAAGAAGATATTTGTACAACTCCCATGAAAAAGAACTTGCAAAGTTATTTTATTTATTACTCTGTCTTGAGTGTTGAGAAACTGGGGTGTATTTCTAAGAACCACTTAGTGAGAACAGCCTGTTCTATTTATCTTTGGCTGTATGACCATATCACCATGGGCTTTCAGGTGCTTGGCACCTCCTTTTCTTGTAAACAAAGGAGTGTTCTTTTCAAATACCCTGGATAATCAGCTAATCAGAACAGTAGCAACATCACACAGAGATGTTATCCAGAAATCAATAGGAGGATGGCACATGTTTTTTGGTATCAGAGCAACAGATTATTTGCAAAGCTTCCTGGCTTACCTTTGGGGCTGCTGTGGCAGCTTGCTAGCCTGTCCACAGCATTTGTGTGGATTTTTAACTTGTACTTCTATTTTGGAGCATAATGTGCTGTGCTAACACAGAATTAACACAACAAGGCTTATGCTGACACTGGGAGGTGGCTGTAACACCCTCATCTAATGCAGGTATCTTAAATTTGCCTTGTGGGTCATCACTGCTAGTTGTTTCTGTGAATTTAACATCAGCCAAGATCATGTGTAACAAGAGGTACATAGAGGCTGACACCTTGTTTAAATTGTTTCTTGATTGCTCCAGTTTGTTCTGCTTTAATTAGGCTTAAACCTTGTTTATTTGCCCCACTCTCTGCATCTCTGCCTCAAATTCCTTGGTATTTCTCCTTCGTAGTGTGAGACATAATAGTAAGAGTTTATTTTTGATATATTTCTACATGAAATAATACTGAAAAAAATCTGATAGAAAAAAAAGACTTTATTTTCCCAGCATGTTCTTGTCTGCCATAAAGACAGGGCTCAGTCTCTGAGTACACACTCTGAGGTATGTGATTTGAAAAGACTTAAAATTGAGTTTTGTTACAGTGAAAAAAATGGGCAGGCTCAACTAGTCTTTTGAAAGTACTAGAAGTATATATATAGAACCTATAATTTCTATATGTAATACAGAATTCTTTAATTATTCTGCAAAATTGGAACACAACCTGATTTGGTTAAATTGTCTTCAGTATTTTCCACTGTTTTGAAATATACCTAATCTTAAAGTAAATGTGCATTAGGCTATTAAATCACACCTTGCAAGAGATATATGGATGTCATATGTGGTCACTGGATTTTCTCTGTTTTAGTGTTATGCTTCTAGTTTGCTGTTTGTTTAAAAAATAATACAATTAATTTTCTGTACTAATTTCTAAGCAGTGCTTAACCTGTTAGCCAGCAGAAATGTTGTGAGGTTAGAAGTGTAATACGAATCTGTTTATGTGTAATGCATATTAGCAATTATATAGCAGTGGAAACAAACCAGATATCCTTTTGAAAGCAAGATCTTGATGGTGCTTGCCATTTTAGTGAAACTCGTGTACTTTAAAGATAATATTGTTAAAAATTTGTATTACTTTTTGTTCTATTTTCACATGCAGAGGAATCATGGTGCAATTTGGAATGACTTCTGGTGATTATCTAGTCCAACTTCATGCTCAAAGCATGTCCAGTTAGAATGGGTTGCTGCAGGACTTGACCAGCAAAGTGCTGAATAACTCCAAGGACTGAGACTCTACCACCTCTCTGGGCAGCCAGTTCAATACTTGATCACCCTCCAAATAATGAAAAAGAGCATGCCCTGCTTGGAATTGCACAGTTCAGATTTGTACCGTGGAAAAATCAGTGGCAACAGACACAGTCTGGCTCTCACTACTCTGTACCCTCCCAGTATGTAGCTGCAGGCAGCAGTGGGATCACCCTTCTCCAGGCTGGACAACTCTAATTTATCTCAGTCACCCCAGAGAGAGAGCACAGGAGGTTGCTCCTGTGTCCTAACCACCATGGTGGACCTCTATAGATCTGCTTCTGGAGTGTCTTGGAGATCCCTCAGCAGGGTGCAGTATTCCATACCGTGTCTCACAGGGAGCTCAGGCAGGAGAATAACTGTGCCCCTGGCTCTACCCTTGCTAATACAGCCCAGCCCATGGCTGGCCTTTGCAGCAAGGACACGCTGCTGACCCGTGGGCAGCTTGCTGCCCCCTGGGACCCTTGGATTGCCTTCTGAAAAGCTGCTCTCGAGCAGTTGGGCTGTTAGTCTGTGGTTGCAGAGCATCTTTATCCTGGGTACTCCAGCACTCAGTGTTTACATCTGGATTTCACCCCCCTCAAGGATCCTATCAATAGCAGCCCTTCCCACCAAGTGCATGGGTTCCTCTCCCTGGGTGGGTACGATCCACAGTTTTGATGAGAGTGCACTGTTATCCCATCTTCAGGTCTTCAGTAGGCAGGTTAAAACACCGTGGACTTGGTACTGATCCCTGAAGGATGCCACAAGTAACCAGTCATCAGCTGCACTTTGTGCCCTGATCACAACCCTTGAGCTCAGTGGTTCAGCCACTTTTCCACTGAACTCCTACTGTCCAGCTGGTGTCTCACAGACCTCAGCTTGTCAATGAGGAGACTTTGTCAAAGGCCTTGCTAACATGAACACATGCTGAATGTTGCTTCTAGTCTTGCACAGGCAGCTAACTTCTCACTGCCCACTTTCCCACTGAGTGGGAAATAAGTTCAACTCTCCCAATTCTTGCATCTTGCCATTTAAAATACATTTTACAGAACTATGGATAGATATCTTCTAATGACTTGTAAAGGGTATTAAGCTGATTGTTTTAGAAATTACAAAGGATGAGAAAAAGCAAATTTTATAGAGGAAAAGGAAAAAAAATGGGGATGGAGAACTCCCCATATACAAACTTAAAGTTTGTATAGTAGATAGTTTGAATCAGTTTGGGTTTTAAAATTTTAATTCATACTATTCATTGGTTTTAAACAGGTTTCTTTTTGTTGTTGTTTTGGTTTTGGTTTTTTTTGTTTTGTTTTGTTTCTGTAGAACCCAGTTTTCCTTGTCTAACTTGGTTTTATGAAAGCAGAGAGACAGTATTTGCATAAACAGCCAGTTGATCTCCAAGAGAACATTATTTTCCTGTAAACTGTGCTTATGAGGCATTTTGGAGATCTTGCACATTGAATAGGATTTGTCTGTTTCAAAAAGAGAGTGTGTCTTTAAGGAGAAAACTATTTTGAATTTGGAAAGCATAATGGACAAAAGAAAGAATAATGAACAAAGATTATAAATTCCACTTGTTAGGCAAGATTAGAATAAACCTCATCTGTTATGTGTTCAGGTATTGTCAATTGTAATTTGCTCTAAACCTTGCAATAATGGTTTTAAATTGCAGTAGAAAATTGACCAAGGAACTTTATAGCCTAGGTGTCTAGCATGTTACTTATTACTGGCATAGTTCTAGAACTAACCATAATGCTTCTGCTGGAACTGACACATCTGTCAAAAGTGAAAAAGGACCCTGGTTGTGCAAACTTGTATTTGTCATATTTGCAGAACAACACCCCAAAACAGGACCTCTTGTTCAAATTTAAGTTTTTTGGGCTTGATACAAGCTAGTGGGAAAAGGTACTTTTGTAAATGAGTTCTCTTGTTTAGAAATTATCTCTCTAGATATATCATGAATATTTTTAGTTTTCCACTGCTGTGGCTATTGTTTGGAATCACTGTCTTTAATGATAAATGAATGGACATTTCTCAAATCTCATATCAACTATAGTTATTAGCACTTTTAGAATGTTAGCTCCCTTCCCACCACCATTACGATTTTGACTTCAACTTTTAAATGTTTGTCATCTGGTGTGAGGTGGATTTATAGGAGCGCAGTAATTTTAGTGCTTTTTGGCTGGGTGTTTCTGATGACATCACTGTGATCTAGACACAGTGTGTGACTCTAGTTGGTTCCAGTTTTAAATAGTTTCATAATTATGCTAGTTTTGGCAGTTTCCTTGGAACTTTCCCCATCTCTTTAATGAACGTGTTTTACTTCTGGGCTTATGAGACAACCACATGCTTGAGAAATTAATAGTGTGCTCTTAAAGTTAACATTGAGCAGAAATGTGCAGATACAGAAACCTTCTGGATATATGTGTACTTAGGAGTGTAATTTTTTTTAAGTTCATGGCCACTCTTATCTTTCATTAATTGAAGAACACATTTGGCTTATAAAATATCACTAACTGTTGGGAAAAATGGTGTTTATGTTCATGCTCAAAAAACCCGAAATCAACCCTTACAGTTCCCAAAAATATTTTTGATAATTGTATTGTAAGGAAATGAATGGGTGTTATCCCAGATTAAAAAAACCAACCAAACTCATCCTTTTTTCAAATGTCAGCCAGGTTGAATTCTTCTTAAGTGTAGGTGTACTCTGTTACTTCATATGGATTAAATCACACAGGTACATTTGTGAGATGAATTTGTTTTGGCAGCATTTTGGAACATGTACATTTTTGCTTGTGTTTAGGTCCAGTTTGCTGTAAATGATCACAACCATTTTCCATCACAACACACTTGTAGCTCAGGGAAATATAAAAAGCTTATTGTATGTAGTGTGTTTATAGGTTGAGATTTGAGACTTTATTTCAAAATTAAGGATTCTCCTCCCCTTTCCTTTAAAAAACCAATCCCCGGTCAGGAGCCAATGTGCTGGTGTTTATTCCTAGGTCTCTGGTAAAAGCTTAAACCACTCTTACTTAATCTTTGCTCATAGTAGTCAAATATATTGCATAGATTTTGTGAAATTTTGAGAACATATATTGAACATAATTGTAGCAGTATGTAGATAGAAAAGTAAGACCTGAATGTAATCAGGCTTGATAGAGTTAACACTTCAGAAAAAGAACTTCCCCATTCCCTTCTTCCCCCTTCTCTTTATTTTGTAGCTGACATAAATCTTAAAAGTCAAGTGTAATGTGATCCTATCAGACCAAGTCATTAAATAGTTGCAGCCCCGCATTCTGTGCAATCCATGAGTGAGCTTGGGGAAGAAGGAAATGTGCTAATTTAGCTTGGGCTTTTTTGCAAGTTCAAAACATAAATAGTTGTGTAGTGACTTCCTTGAAAAAATATTTCTATGCTCCATGTGAACTCGTTTCCAAGAAGGAGTATAGCTAAAAGTTATTTCAAAAATTTTAGGTTAAGAGTGTATGATCTAAGTTTTCTCAGTAAACTGGAGGGGAAGGAGAGTTGAGCTCTGCTGGTTACAAAATATGTGTTGATGAAGAGGCTTCCATCATGCTGGCCTTAATGAAAGCTTGAAGCTCTTACTTTATCCCTGTCAGGTATGCCTTAAAGAGAGAAATGGTTTTCTAATGAAATTACTCCATAGTTAGAAGTTCAGAGAGTCTCCAGGAAACTTGCATTCTTAGATGAAAAATATCAGAAGTTTGTCAGAGATGAGAAAACAAACAAATGCCCTCTAAACTGAGCTGATTTTCAACACCCATTACGGGGTTTTTATGCACTGGAACGAGGCTTTCCTGTATGACTAAAATGGCCAAATAACTGTAAATTGAAAAACATCCAACAGCTTGCGTTTCAATACTATATTAGTAAATATAGTAACTGGAAAATTGCAAATCCTTTATGGTAACTCATCGTTTTAGAAGCCATTATCTAGTCTTCTAATATATGAATACATCTGTCTTATTCAATTGCCCCAAATGAGTTAAAACTTCTATCTTAATCTTATTTTTCCCTGACTAAGATTATATTGCTCTTCTTTTTTTTTCGTAGTGAAATGGTAGTTTCATTTCATCAGAGAATTTCCCTGTTTTGTTGTTCTAAGTACAGCGTGGAAGGAAAAAAAATTCTTCAGTTACTTTTGAATTTGTAACTTGTATTTGAAATGTATCGTTGCATGTATTAATTTTTTTTAAATAGAAAAAAAATCTCTGTCAAAAAGCAAGTAATGTGAAGATTCCCTTTTGTAATTTCTCTGAGATTATTAGAAATAACAGGCAGCATGTGGGGAAACACATGATCTGCCCTGTACAGAAACACAGCAGTTTAAGCTGCTTGCTTTTGGTGTTAAGAGGACTTAAGAATATTATAATTCATACTGTGTTACTTGACATTTGTTCCCCAAATCTTCTTTTTGTGAACAAATTGTGTGATATGATCAGTGGCATGACCCAGAAAGCATTTTTCACTTTTTCTGCAAGAGACTGTCTATCAAAGTAATTTAGCTTAGGTGAAAATCTGTGTTTTTGTCCTCTTTAACATGTTCTTTTAATACATTTACAAGAATATTTGCATTACTTGTCCTGGCTTTCTTACACTTGAGCCTTGTAGTTAAACTGTCATTCTGGAATGTAATGGGAATACTACTGGTGAATTTAAAATCCTAGATTCAGCTAATTAAGGTTTTCTTGTGTCTGCTAATCTCATCTTGAAAAGCTTATATCACATTCTGGAATTATGAGCCATGTTTCTGCTTCTGAATTCTTCATGTGGAATGAACTATGTAGAAACTCAAGAGGAGCAGGTGCCCTCAGTTCATTTATCTTTTCTGGGGTCATGTTTTACTGTTATAGAAGTCTGCAAAAATATTTTGCTTTATGAATCAGCTTCAATTAGCGCTGTTAGGAAGGATGTGAGTCTGACATCTTGGAACCATCTGAGGTGGTTTCATGAGTAGGCATATAAGGTCATACAATTAGGTAGTTTCTTGTTTTGGTAATCTGCAGGGTTCTGTCTCTGAAGGAATGTTTCAGCAGAAATGGACCTAGAAGAAATATTGTCAGCTGAAATAAATATTTAAATGACAGGTTTCTTTTCTAAACTAAAGTTAGTGAAAGTATTAATTTTATGTTGTTCAGCTAATTTTGTGTCAACTTCTGTAGTGCAGGATTGAATTGATGGAAAAACAGTAACAGAAATTACAGAACCTTTACCAAGTTCTCCCACATTTATTTTCTTTCTGTTTGGTTGACTTCATTGCTTTCTTTTCCTCTAGCAGGAAGACCACGAGAGCTGTGGTTCCAGTTCAACAAACCGCAGTACCACAGAAAGCATGAAATCAGCAGTAAAATCACGGCGAGTTCAGCAGTCTGCTTCTCCTGACCCTGATTTACCTCCAGGTAATCCATAATTTCAGAAACTGCTTAGGTATTTTTTTCTAACTGAAATACAGAAGTTTATTCAGATGGCCACAGTGTTTAAGTTAGATTATGTGTTTGTCTACCTACAAATTACAAAGGTCAGTGAAATATTTGTATGTTAGAAAATAGAACCAAACCACAATAAAATGATAACCTTTCTTTCCATTTCATCAAATTCTTAAATTCACATAACTCATTTATAGTTCAGGGTAGCATCACAGAATCATAGAAAAAAACTTGGATTGGAAGGGACCTTAAAAATCATCTAGTTCCAACCCCCAGCTATGGGGAGGGACACCTTTCGTCCAACCAGATTGCTCAAAGCCCTATCCAGTCTGGCCTTGAACAAAACTTCTCTGTTTCGAGGCACCCGTTCCAGTGCCTCAAAATAAAGAATTTCTTTCTATTATCTAATCTAAACCCGCCCTCTTTCAGTTTAAAACCATTATTCCCTGTCCTGTCTGTGCATCCCCTTGTGAAAAGTCCCTCTCCAGCTTTCTTGTAGAATCCCTTTAGGTACTGGAATGCTGCTAAAAGGTTTTTCTGGAAACTTCTCTTTCTCAGACTGAAAAACTCAAACTCTCTCATGTTTTACTAATGTGTTTTATTGAGGCCTGTATCTACTGGTGGAGATTTGCACAATTTTTTTTTCCTGGATATGGAATTTGAATGTGAATGTGGAATTTGGATGCTGAACTTAGAGATATTTTATGATATTAAAATGCCTAAGGAGCTATGTATTTGATTACTATTGCCTCTGATTTTGGATGTGAGGTGTTTCATGCAGAAAAGTGAAATTGGAAAGTACTGGAATAAATTGCTGTTTCCCTTCCTGGGTCATGTAATTTTAGTTATGTTAAAAATATGATAGTTCAGTGTGAGGCTTTCTTGCTGTCTTTTGTTAACAGAAACTTTATACTTGAATCAAAAGACAACAATGCTATTTAGTGTGTGTAATATGATGTGCTACATGGTATCATCTTGCTTGGAAATGATTACTTGAGGAGCCTGGGCTGGAGTGTCTCTTAGAGTTTAGCAATCCAATAAACTCCAGGGGCTTGAAATTGTGGGAAACCATTTCCTACCATGGACAGCGCTTCAGCTGTGGCAGCTCTGTGGAATTTGGTTCTTTGGGTCACATCTGCAAGCAACAAAAGTCAAAGGCTACCCCAAAATTGTATGAATATATTTCCTTCAGTGACATTTGTAGGATTTTCGTAAGATATCTCCTTGTGGCAAAATTGTATCAATGCAGTTATATTAGTAGTTGTAAATTATGAAGTTGTAAATACAGGTGGCTTTGATTTTGTTTTTGACTGGACAAATAGCACTGTTTAGTATAGAGGTCCTATGTGTTAGAATGTCCTAAGATTTAATTTGCACATCTGAATTTTAGTAAGATGTGGATGATCTGCTTAGTGGGTTTTTTGGTGCTTTTTCTTTTTTTAAGTCCTTGGAGGATGTGTGTATCATATTTGTGCTGTATTTTTAAAAAAAGATTTATTTGTCCTTTTGTTTTCGTGTCCTTCCATCTCCAGATGCAAAGTTTAGCTAAAAAATGTAGCTTTGGCAACAACAGACTCCTGGTAAACATAAGTTGTTTAGATGTGTCTAGTCTGATGACATCGATTCTGTGACTATAGTGATACAAAATTTTTGGACTGTTGGATTTGAAACGTTTAATGCACAGTGCAGCCTCCTGGGTTCTAGACAATTTGAAAGAAAAATATTTATGGACTTTGTGTTGCACCTCAGGAAAGAATTTAGCCTACAGATTTTCTGGTGGTTTTATTCATTTACCATAGAAAATCTTTATTTCAGTGGCAAAGGTGCTTATGGTGTTATTCTTAAAAATCACAGGAGTATAAGTAACTTTTACCTGCTTTTTCTCACTTGTATTTAAAACAAAACCCTTTTAAAAAAAACCCCAAACACCACCCCCCCAACTCTTTATTATACATGAACTTGCTGATGTTTTTATTATTTTGTTTTAAATAGTAGGAATTACAATTTCTTAAAAGACTGTTCCTCACATGTGAAAATGTGCTTCTAGTGTATTTGAAGCTAAACTTAATCAGGAAGCTGGTTTTTGTATGATACTTCCAACAATATACTGTACCACTCGCTTGGAAATATCCTCACAGACAGTTTTTAGCAAATCCATGACTCCTGTTTTATTTGGAAGATAGGACTCTGCTTTCTTTCTTTATGCACTCAGCCAAAAGACATACAGATGAAAATAGTGTTGCTCTTTTCCTGAATACCTCTGGAAACTATCAGTACAGCTTGCCTTTTTCCTCCTATGATATAATGCTTTTGTCATTCACAGCAGGAAAATGTATATTAGATTGACTTTGAAAGACCCTTGAGAGCAAAATACTGAAAAAACTTAGACCTGTGGAGAGAGAGCTTCACTTTGTTCAATGAAATCAGTAGCTTGCTTTAAAATCATAATTAAATAACTGGTTATAATTTTATAGTTGCTAGTTAAATACTCTGCAAAAATATTTCAATGCTGAAATTAGGAAAAGGAGCTAAATGCCTTGTGCTTCCTTTTATTTATGTACAGGTTGGTTTACATCCCTCCTAGTGACGAATATGGGTCTCTTATGCCCCTTAATTGTTGAAATAATACATCTGGTTTTCTGAGTTCATATAAAATAAAAATATTACCCTTTGAAGGAGTCAGTGAGAAAATCCTTAAAAACAAGTTATTCCACACATTTTTCAGTAGTTTTAGATTGATATGCAAAAAAAAGACAATTCAGATTATGTTAAATATCTGACAGTACTAAGCTCTGAAAAGATTGAATTTGACTGTGTTTCTGGATTTCCTCTTTCTGATCATTGAGAACTTTGAATCCTGAAAAATGGAAAAATGTCATATGTCAGCTGGACAAGTCTTTAGTTGTGGAACTCAAGAAAATCACTTATGTAATGGTAAAACTTTTCATATACTCTAAAGTGAAAAGTTATCTATGAGTGTGAAAAAGATGAATACCTAGAAAAAGCAGAGTAGAAGTAGCAACTTAAGTATTTTCCTTGTTATCTGACAATGTTTTGATGTTCATTTTAATTTTTAATTTCAATTATAATTGTTGATATAAAGGAGTTTTATTTAATGCAAATTTCAGAAAACTGCTCTTGAAGCCTGTAGATTGAAGCCTGTATCATTAGCTGGCTTTTTTCAGCATAGTCACCAAACTAGAACTCAATATGTCTATGAAATGTATTTTTAGATGTGTGTAATGTCATAAATTTGAAAACAGAGAAATTTCAAGGCTTGTTTTTTTCCAGCACAAGTGAGTTGGATCCATAGTTGGGTTCAGTATACACAAAAGACATGAGTAGGGTAGTATTTGATTTCTTTATGATATTGCTAAAAATATAAATGTTTCCCACATACT
Source organism: Hylia prasina (assembly GCA_013397195.1). NCBI lineage: Eukaryota > Metazoa > Chordata > Aves > Passeriformes > Sylviidae > Hylia > Hylia prasina. The sequence continues at coordinate 236,166 of VYXD01003619.1, read as the reverse complement.
GTGAATTCCCAGATGAGATGATTTTTCCAATAACATTACATCTAAAAAACATGTAAATGGATTTATTCCCAACAGGCTTCAGTGCAGGTGCTTACTATTTGGGTTGTTGACAGAAATTGGTTTTGATACAGGGGTCTTACTGAACAAGATGTGGATATATTAGGTTTTAGAAAGAGAAAGTACCAGGTGTGTTAATGCTTAGTTAACTTATAAAAAAAACTGAGGGGGCACCTAGACATAATATATGCACACTTGAAAAGTAACCTAGCAGCTGGTGTTCACTTTTCCAAACCTATTTCTAAATATTTCTCAAGTAAAAAAGTAATTGTTACAATTCTTTGTCTACAATAATCCATAGTGTTCTGTTTTCTTAATTAATTTGAAAGTTAATTAGTTTTGTATGCTCTATTGTATTCATAGTTTTTAACAACTTTTTTTATGGTATCTTGCATTTCTAGGATGCTGATTGACTTAACTACACAGAATTTTAAAGAGTTTTAAATCATTATTTTTTGGGTAAAGAAACTACAATGATACATAGTTTGTTTAAATTTTGATTTCTTTCAAAAAAGGGTGCAAGTTGAAAGTGATATGTTGAAATAATGAATTTTTTACTAAGTAAATGAGTTTATCATGTTTTCTTTATCATTCCCAAGAATTTGTTTTATTTTATAGGTTATGTTCAGAGTTTGATTAGGCGTGTTGTAAACAATGTCAACATTGTGATCAACAATCTCATATTAAAGTATGTGGAGGATGATATTGTCCTCTCAGTCAATATCACTTCTGCAGAATGCTATACAGTGGATGAGTTTTGGGATCGAGCATTTATGGACATCTCTGGTGAGTAGATACTTTTTGGTTTTACCTGTCACTGTGGAGGCACTCATAAATTCATACAGAAATTTGTAAGACTCATACAAATGGCTCTTTTTTATCACAAGTAAGACCATTTCTGCCTGTTTTGATTTTCAGGTAGTTTTTTCTCTTGTTCTTATTCTGATGAGCCAACTGTAATAATATAGATTGATTATTACTGCATCCTTGTATGATCATAGATAATCATACAAGATGTGTTGTCCTCTGCTCACACTTGCCATCCTGTGATGATATTTGAATTAGTGCTTGCTGCTGCAGTGAGTGCTTGGGCAAGTTTTGTGAGTGAGCAGTAGTACATTAAGGCATTCCATTGCACTTGCTTGTGGTGATCTTAAAACTCTGAAGAGGCTGGCAAGAAAGGCAATAAAACATACAGTAGTGAGCACAGCCTACCAATTGCAAGTCATGATTCATTTCACTTCACATTTTCAGGGGAAAAAAGTTCCCAACTTCTGACCCTGTATCTTGGTCTTCAGTATTTGAATGTTTCAGTCCTTGAATTGCCAGTGTTCACCTGCAGATCTAGGTGCTCTTACTGACATTGGCTAGAGGTGGAACTGGGGCACAGTAACTGTGCTAAGATCACACAGACTTCAGGCAGAGTGGGGAATTCAATTAATGTTTGCCTGAACCTATTTTTTTGTTCTGGCTAAAATAATTACAGACTAATATGACAAAATCACAAAATATATTTCCTGTTAAGATCACTGTAATAGCTCTTGTTTCTTTCGGAAGGTTCAAAAGAAAACTTTGGGGGATAATATGCAAAATTTTTTCTGTGAGAATAATGAGAATGATAGTGTATGCTTCCACATGAAACAGTACTCTTCTTTTGTAAAAGAGCTAAGGTACAGCAGATGGTGAAAATTTTAATTGGTGTGACTAATTTATCCTCATATTCTATGCATTCAGCAGAAAATATCTGACACAGGAAATTATTCTCTTCAGTCTCATAAGCAAGTACTGTGCTGCTGATTTAAATAATGACTAAAAAACTGTCTGGTGTTGTTTTCTTCTAGTTAAGAACCTGTATGCACAACTTAATTTTTGTATGCAATATATTTTTTTTAACCTATACACTTCTTTTAAAAGCCACTGATCTAATACTGAGGAAGATGATCAACTTTTCTGACTGCACAGTATGTCTTGATAAGAGAAATGCTAGTGGTAAAATTGAATTTTACCAGGAACCTCTGCTGTACAAATGTTCCTTCAGGACTCGTCTGCATTTTACTTATGATAACCTCAACTCCAAAATGCCATCAATTATTAAAGTAGGTATCCAAAACAATTATTTTTGCTACTCACTTGTGAAGTTTTAAGGCTTTTCAAAATATCCTTTAAAATTTTAAGTAAAATGAAAAGCTTATACTGTTTTGTTTTGCTAAAGGAATTTTTAAATTGTGTTTTGTTCATATGAGGCAGTTAGTTTATGTACAGAAACAGCATGTAAGTAAGGAAGTTATGCTCTCTAATACTTTCATTTTTCCTGGAGTTCAAAAAAGCCCCATAATTGTAAAGGAGGAAAGAAAGTCTGCTGATAATCTGTTTAAAAAAACCCAATAGTTTACTTTAATGTCTCTGAAATAAGGTGGAAAGGGGTTTTTTTGCCTTAATTTATTGTTTCAAATGTATCTCCAGCTCTCATGAATAGCAAGAAACATCAGTGTATTAACACTGTGCAGTGAACTGCATGAGATGGATTAGCAAGCCAAACTCAGCTCCTAGTGAGCAGGGGTGCAATATCATTATTGTTATTGTGCTCTGTGGGTCATCAGGATGCAATTTTTCAGACATTAGCTAAAATATTTAGCTAATGATTGGAAATAGCTGCTTTTTTGTAGGGTTTAAGCAAAAAGAACTGTTATCACTAAATAACATTATAGAGTTCAACAGAAACTCTATAATGAAAATAAAACTTTAATTAGATATATTTGAGAAAGTTTGTCAGCAATACCTTGAAAAAACAAATACGTAAATGCTTCTGTATGTGTAAAACATGTTACACTTGACTTTTCAGGTGAAGATCTCTTGTGTGACAACCCAAGTGAACGTGTTTTGTGGTCACTGTTTGTAGCCCTTTGCCTTCTGTTGTATTGAAAATCTCATTTTTGGAAATGAGATGCTCATGCCAAATGAATATAGAGTTTTATGGTTTAAAAGTGGGTTTTTCTGATATCAGAGCTTTGTTATTATTTGTTTTTGTTCTCTTTTCACATTATAGATTCACACATTAGTTGAAAGTTTGAAACTTTCAATCTCTGATCAGCAGCTTCCTATGTTTATACGTATAATGCAGCTTGGGATTGCTCTGTATTATGGAGAAATAGGCAACTTCAAAGATGGGGAAAGTGAAGATTTGATTTGCCACACGAAAGATATGTTGGGAAATATCACAGGTAAGTACAGCTTTTAATTTGTAAGAAGAAATGTTAAAAACATGAATTTCTTTGCTTTTTGCAAATGTGAATATCCAAGTCTAGTTCTTGCCAAGTATCTTGTCAGTCTGCAGTTTGCTAGAGGCAGTTCATTGTGCTGAACAAGGATGCAGTGCTTTAACATGTTTAATGGTGTGTTCTATAAGGAATTCCAACGGTCTTAACTAAACTGAGGTTAAATGTGATCTAAGAAGACCATTTTGGGAGTTGTGACACTGTAGGGTGCTTTGGATTTATCTGTCAGTATATCATGCAACAAGGTACCTTTCCATAAGCAAGTTTGAAACTGGCAGCAGCCATATTTGAACTATATGAGAGAAAAGCCAAAGTGTGCTTCTTAATTTATTTGAAAATGGTCATTGAGAATAGATATATCAGAATTGGTTCTAAGCAAAGTATTACTTTGCAGTGTTTCCCCTAGGTCTGTCCTTTTACCTTGTCTGGTCTCAACTGCTTTTTATTTTCCTATAACATGTATTCCTTCTTCTAAATGATCTTTTGTGATAACTTGCTGCAACAGGATCTTTTCAGGAGCATTGCACTGATGAGTGGTGAATTTTCTTTACCTTTGTGTGATTACTTCTCATCTGCTGCTTCCCAGGCACATGAGGTGACTCTTGGGGGGATTCTGTGCAGGGCCTGGAGTTGGACTTGATGATCCTTGTGGGTCCCTTCCAACTCAGCATATTCTGCAATTCTGTGAATTTATTTAGAGATTTATATTTTAATTTTAATCTCCTCAAGACAGAAGTTTTGGTTATCTAAGACTGGATTTGGATCTGGGGGAATAGGAAGAGAGATTTACCTCACTGCCCAAGAGTGTGATAATGTCTAGAAAATTCTTGGACTTTCATTTGAAGGTGATATAGCTCTCTTAAGCTAGGCTTAAGCTTACAATATTACAGCAGTTTAAAGCTATATGTAAACTATTAATTAATTTTGTTCTGTTGAAGAAATACACTATTTTAATTTGCATTAGAAGACTGCAATTTTATTTTTAATTGTCTGTTGCTGTCGTTGTCTTCTCTGGTTTCAGAGAAATAGATACATGGTTGGTAAATGACAACAGTGGAAATTTTTTTCCAAAATATGGCCTTCACTGTTGTTTGGCACAGATAACTGTTTCTCTCTTATTTCAGATGTAGAATCCTCTGTCATGTTACTGCTGTGTGGAACTGAGAAAACAAGATATCTGTAGATGGTTCTCTCTTGTTCTCTCTAAAGCTTGGTTTCCTGCACTAGAAACTCTGCATTGCAAACACAAGTTCATTGCACCAGACATACGATTAGAAGTAATTAATATTCTGCAAATATTGGCTTAATATTCTGCTGAGACTTTAAAAGCATGCAGGTTTTAGAAAAATCGTTAGTGTGAGTTTTAATAACTTCTTGCATATAACCTATGATTTGTACTATTTACAGGAGAAAGTGTCAGGAAGTTTCTCTGAAGCACTGCATTCATTGCCCTTGCTTTAAGACAGAGGATTCTCTGTATCATGAATATCTTTTTCATTAGCATGAAATTTCTCCCAAATTTGGCTAAGTGTTCATGTCATAGAGGATTACAATGTACTTAGAGGTGCTTGAATTTTGTGGCTGCAATCCTGGAGTCAGTAAGGCAACTAGGGCCATTTGAATACAGGAAAGGCAGAGAAAGAATAGAGAAATCAATATGAGAACAGCTGGGATGGGTAAGCAATGCCTTGCAGATGGAAAAATAAAAGGATTAGAGACAGAGAACTGGGTAATGAGGAAACCAGAAGGAAGCTTTAACTGTGGAAGAAGACGGAAGTCAGCAGAGCTATGTGGGTTTCACTTGGCTTCTTTTGGTTAAAGTATGTAATGAATGGTGATATAAATACAGTTTAAACAAAGATTAATGTTAAAGGCATCTGCCTACAAGTACTCGGTCTCTTTTGCATCTAGAATTAAATTTGAGATTCTTACATCCAAATATGTGTAAAATCTATGGCAGTGCACCTTGTCATCCCTATTTTTAATGTATGTCTTCAGGAAGGTGTATTGCAATTGCTGTTGGTCAGTCCCATTTGCATTCTTTTGAACAGCTGTGAATATGACTTCCTAGCTTTTCACAAAACAGCCATCTAAAAAGGAAATGATGTAATGTACCTTCACACTGTTATACACAAGATTTTTCAGAAGGGTCAGTGATTAGACTGATTGCAAAAGAAATCTGTAATTTCCTACACAGCTTTGTTCAACTATGCTGTGCTCTAACATTATCTTTGTACTTAATTATATGATTATATGTATTTGACAAAACTATACCCTTCAGAACACAAGACAGATGGCAATTGTTGGATTGCCAAGGCAGAGATGTAGAGGCAGTTTTAGAAGCCCATTTATATCTTTACAGCAAAATATTTTGCCACAGTCTAAAATGGTCGTGCCATTTATGCTTGTTTCCAGTGTCTCAGTTGTGAGTTTGTAGGGGCTTCTTTGGTTTTTAGCAGACAAATTGTGAATAAGAAAATGAATTTTAATGTCTACATTATTTAGTGACACAAGAATGAACATCTACATCTCTGTCCTTGAAGTATGTACTAAGTTTCACTCATACAGTTTCATGGCTGATTCAATGAGATGAAAATTCATGCTATTGCCAGAAGAGATGCATTCCTTCCTTCTTCCTCTAATGCCAGCACTTGTATTCATGTAGACACAGGCTAGGCTGCATCACCCATACCTGGCTGAAAATGAATACAGACAAAGAAATAAAAAAGTGAATACCAAGGGTTGAATCTACTGGGTAATTCCAGATTTATGTTGTGAGGTACCAGTTTCCAAACTCCTATTACAGAAAAAAATATCTCAAACATATCTTTAAACGAAAGTAGATTTCTGAAGGTCAGACTTGATTTGAGCATGCAAGCAGTGAGATGCCGTCACACTGCAGTCTTGCAATATATAGAAAGCGTGTTTCTTAACTGGAATCACTGGCCTGCATTATGGAGCAAGTTCCAATGTGAACTCACTATGATTGACTAGAAAAAAATGGCTTTAGAAGCCTGATCCGAGATAACATTTTGTGCTTTAACAAACTCATATATCTAAAACAGGGGTTTTGGCACTATGTTTCACTGTCCTAGATGTTTACAGGCAATGAAGTGGTTAGTGTAGTTGGTTGAAAGCAAAGAGACTTTGTGTTTTCCAAGTACATACCCCCCTTCATATATTCCTTGTAATAAAGCAATTTATTTTGTATTTATGTTTGTAGTGTTTAGAGGATGTTGTGTGTTTGTCAGGCTGATAAGCATTTCTTCTGAAGTTTGGTGATTATATAGTGGCTGTCGTAGTTTTAATTTAGTAATAGACAATAGATATATCTTCCTCTTTCAATTTTTTTGTCTCACAATGTATAGATAGAGGAGCTAGGGTAAAATGATGCTTATTTTAATGTTTTCCAAAATATTTAAAAATATTGTAATCCAGACTATTACTTGGCATGTTTTACTGTTGTCTCTGTGTACTTCAGAAAGGACTATGCTAAATGATGGCTGAATTTTATGCTGAGGTAGACCAAATGTTATGCATGACCCACGTTCTACAGCTCCACCTTTTTTTCAGCTTTTGCCAGACCTTCCAACATTTCTTTTGTGCTTGCCAACAGCAGTCTATGCTAAACTACTTGAGACACATTCTGTATCAGTTTTTTTCCTTCTATAGCTGACAGTTCTTCCTTGTGGCTTTTTCCAAGATTTTATGTGCATCTCTTCCGTGTTTCAACATTTGCTTCTGGATTTAAATCTCATCCTTGAGACTTCTGTGAAGAGAGCAGAAAGGAAGCTTGCCCTGCCTTTGTGGGAGGAGGTGCCCTTGCCTCTTAAGCACACATGAGAGTTCTCATGAGTGGTTTTTATTCCTCTTTCTTCTGTTATACAAGTATAAGTAGAGTAAAAGGCTGAATACTAATTAGACTAAAGAGTAAAAGGTCTAAAACTTGTAAGAATGGGATATCTGAGTTTCAAAATAGGTAAAACAAATATGCTTATTTCTGTTCTCAGTTAAATGATTCATTAAACATAACATAACATTCAGAACATATAGTACTGCGTGCTGTACTACCTATAGTAATTCTGAAGTATTTAATAGCCCTTGTGAGTCCCATAAGAGCGGTGATAAAACCAGATAAAACTATTTGTGCTCTTTGTACATGCAGTATATTACCTACCTGTTTGGCTCATGAGTCTTAGACTTGAATCTTTGGGGAAGTTCTTGCTTTGCTCTGTGTGCTGTCTCTAATGATTTTCACAGACGACCAGCATTTTGACTTTTGACTCACAGATGGATACCAGCTTTTAAGAGCTTAGATAAACTTGTATCTTTGAATATTTCAAAAGCTTGTTTTAAAGGAGGTCTGCAACCTTAAGTTTTGTATCTGTGCTGTATTTACACTTTTTGCATTAGACTGTCGCAAATGAAGTACTTTTAAATTTAATTTTAAAGTTGGAAACTACAGGATCATAATACCATTATTTAGTAAGGTTTAATTTTACAGCTTTCGAAGGTCTTAATAGAAGCAGTCTTGAAAGGTTGTGGTATAGATGGCAAATTCTGGTCTCACTGAAGATGTGTGATACTAAAACTATGGCAAAGACTCTTAGTAGTTTTTGGAGGAAAATGTTAATGAATCAAGTGTTTGAAAACTCATATGCAGTAATTTAAAATTCGTACTGACTTTCTATCATTATAAGGCAAGTATCAGTGAATGCTGTGTGGAACACTGTCCAAGATAAATTTCACATACCATAAATTTGAGTTTAATGAATAACGTTTTAAGTATGGTTTATCTGAAATTTAACTTGGTTTTTGTTTTGAAAGGCACAGAAGATGAAGCAAGCTCAGTAATGCAATATCCTACACAGTACATTAGTCAAGATCCTTATTTGCATCAAGATGATGACCAGCAACAAGGATGGGTTTCTTGGGCTTGGTCTTTTTTTCCTGCTATTGTGAGTTATGATGATGAAGAGAATGATTCTGGTGGAATTGATGATGGAACAGCTGAACACCAGAAGTCTCAGTCCCTCAAGGATCCTATTATTTCAGTTGGGTTTTACTGTACAAAGGCAACAGTGACTTTTAAGGTAAATATATCTCTGTTTCATAAAGGATTCATTTGACTTGTTGAGGAAGTGCATAAAGATTTTCTGAGCATTCGTATACTGTTTGATTCAAGACAAATATTGTTGGTATTATGAGGGGAGTATTAAGTTAATGAATAACAAGAAATGTGAATGCTGAAAATTCCTCTTCCATCATTCTGGACTGAGAATGGCAACATGAATCGGTTTTGTTATTTGAGCTAGAATTTGAGTGTGAACTTTAGAATGTTCCAAGGAAACCACTTAATTTACTTAGATTAATATTTTTTTGTGGGAAAAGAAGCTGGAAGGCTTTCTGTGAATGTTTGCTGCAGTATATCATCTAGTGTTTTTACAAATACATACTTCTTTCTAAAAAACCCTTTAGTTCAGAGCTAGGATTGGAGGAATTTTTAGAGACTGCTCTTTTTTTTTGACTATTGTATGTGAAGATACGAATTTCACTGGAATATGTTGAATTAATTTTCCATAGGTTGAAATTGTATTGAAGGAAAAAGGGATATAAGCTGAGCTATAAAGGGTGTATATAGAGAAAGATTTAAGTATTAGCTCTAAGCAAAGCTGAAAATTGTTGCTGGTCTTCTCTCTAGTATTTTGTAAGTTTGCAGAAGGGAATGTGGAGAGTTCAACTGAAATATTGAGATGTACTGACAGAAGTTAGAAATTAAGGTGTTGAATTAGCGGAATACTTGTAATGTGTCAAACTATTTGCAAGCAGTTCTGTGTGCATAACTACACAAAGTGGCTCTTGGCTTTACAATTAAACATGCATTAAATCAATGTCAGAACTTTGCCAAAGAGTAATTTAGGGTGATTTTTATGACTTTGAGCCTTCCAGATGAACTGCAAGACACTTGTAACTCTCATACAAAATTATGTGCCTGATTATACCCAATACCATCAGGAGCTCCCTGTCCCTTTCTTGCCTGTTTGACTTGACATCTGTGCACAAAAGTGTTTTATGGGGCTTTATGCCTAATTTAGCTGTTTTTGTTTGGTGGTGTAGAAAGGCATTTAGCTTTTAGACATTTTTAGACATTTAGCAATGTGAGACAAGTGACTTTGGAAGCTGTAGATGTTCTGTGGGGATGTTGATGTTTTAAGCTTTCAGCCTCCTGTAAAATTTGGTTGCAAAATTTGAGGATATTAACAGCATTCAAGCGTTCAGTTATGTTCTTTTGTGTCAGTCTGCTTCAGCCCTCATTAAGAGGCTAAAAATAAATAATATGGTTTTTTTCCCCTCCATTAATTATATCCCTGGGACACCACTTGAAACATGAACAAGCCACCAAAGCTCAAATTTCTCATTTATCATGGCTCAGCATCTTTTTTACACTATGTCAGACAGTAGTAATTTTGTGCTCTTGTTCTTCATGCAAGAAAACCCATTAAAAATAATATGAACTTCTTTTTTGCACATGTGTTTTGCTAGAGAGGGTTTTCCTAATGCTTCATTTGCAAGTTCATGCATTTTATATTAGGAAGTGATTAAAACTACTCAAAATGTAACATTTTGCATTCTAGAAATTTAAAATGTGATGTATGATGCTAATATGGTGACAGAAAGAAAACAGAATTCATTGTTCTGCTTGCATGCAAAGAGTGTATGGAATTAATTTGTGGTTCCTATTTTGGTTAAAAAATAAGGTCAAGTTTCTGCATTAACATTTTGAAGCAGTTGATACTATTCCAGCTAAAAATCATGCCAAATTAAATGTACCATTTTCTAATAATGGTGAAAACTATTCTTGCAATTTCTGAGTTCTTTTAATCAATTAATTGCTTTTCCTCTGCAATAATTGCACACAGGTGAAGGGTGATCAGTGATTTTTTTCATCCAATTTTCTGCGACATAGGGATTACAAAATTTTAAATTGAAACAGCATCCATGTGTATCCAGTCTTGAAAACAAAAGATGTGGGTAGATACTATTTTATAAAAGTTAGAATTTGAAGTATTTAAGCTGTTCACCATAAACTAACCTGTGTTTTTTCATGCCAAATGTAATATGTTCGATATAGTATGCCTCTTTTCTTGTAATTCTTAGCTACAGGTTATGTGCTTTTTAGGCTGTGTATGTTTTCCCATTTTGAATTTTTTATATCAAAATCATGCAAGAAATATAAATGCATGTTAATCCTGATTACCATTACATGAAACAAAAATGTATATGGTTGTAACCAAAATGTGTCTCTAATATTATCATGATGTTTAATTTTTTTTCTGGGAAAAATAAATAAAGTATTAATGGATTTTTATAGCAGTTTATCAACTCATTTGATATCAATAATGCAGCTGTGTATCTGCTTCATCTTTTCACAGTTTCTCTTTAAATAAGCAAACTGAAAATACTATAGTGGATTTTAAACATTGTTATAGCATATTACAAACAGAAGTTGAATATGAGACATTCTGATATGGATAATGTTCTACAGCTGTTTAATTGCACCTGTTTCCTGACAGTTAATGTATTTTTTGCCCATAGTTTACTTGGTCTTTATCAGTTCTGTGTATTAATGACCATACTGTTGTTTAATACTAATACTGACTTTTATAAGGTATTTATGCTATTGTTCTCTAGCTCACTGAAATGCAAGCTGAAAGTAGTTATTACAGCCCTCAGAAAGTAAAATCCAAAGAAGTTATATGCTGGGAACAAGAAGGAACAACAATTGAGGTACTTTTACATTGACAGAGCTTTTTTGATACATTTTAAGTAATGTACCAAATAGTTGCTAGTAAAATATTTTTTAATTATTTAATTGCTGGTCTTTCATGTTCTGTCATATTGGATGTGTATATTGTAATAATCATGTAGATATTAACTAGCTAAACTTCTCTGCTGTAGTCATCAAACACTATAGTAATCCCTTTCTTTCAAGTGTCTTGTATGATTGCTATTTATTGAAACTAAATATATAAACTGAGTGTATTTTGCTTCATTTTTGTCTGTCTTCTCTATTTCTTGTGGAGTAGAAGGCTTAAAAATTATCACTTCTTTCCTTTTTCCTCATTAGGTCCTTCTGAAAGGTGAACTTTTTTTTGATTGCCAAATTGGTTTTGTTGGTTGCCAAGCTATGTGCCTTAAAGGAATTATGGGAATTAAAGATTTTGAGGAGAATATGAATAGGAGTGATGAAGTGAGTATGCTGAAATATCAGTTGATTTGCTGAATAAGCAGTTGTTATTCTTTATTAAAATACTTGATTGCAAAAATTGAAAAGACTGCTGTTACCAATTGTGATTTTTGGATGTTACTCTGATACAGAACTCAGTGTCCATTCCTTAGACATGAAAAGACAAATATCTCAGATTGAGAAAAGGCAGAACATAAGACTTTTTAAATCTTTTTGGACAATAACCCATTGTTGCCTTTGTTGGCATGCTTTGATTTTGTATAACGAATTAAAATACATTTGAAGATCTTTGAAAGTACTTCAGTCAACCAAAGATTGGAAGGGAAAAAATGGGAACAGTGTGTGCTGAAGATAATAGAAATGTGGAGCAAATACTGAATGAGTGTCTTACCTCACTTTTCAGTAAGATTGAGAGCAGTATGAAGTGAAGGAGATAACTATTAATTTTTGTATTTTAAATAAATGCAAATCTTCGGTTGCTTAAGACGAAATCAGGTATCATTAAGAATTACTTTAAAATATTTAATGAAGTGTTGCATGAAATTCTAAATTCAATAATTATGATTTTTAGTTGAAGTGTAGATAGAGTAGTGCCCTAAAGTATTGGAGAACAGCAACTATTATCTGTGTTTAAATAAAACCAAATAATGCAGCCAAGAAGAGACCTTATAACTTGATGTTAGTGCTCTGTGAAGTCTTGGAAAGTATTTTAAAGAGAAAAATTAAGAATATGAAAGAAAATACCAAGTTTCTGACTAGACTGAGGTGGGTGGGTGAGCAAGAGAATTTCACAGAATCATAAAATAGTCTGTGTTGGAATGGATCCAGAAAGAACATCAAGTCCAACTCCTGAACGAGTAGCCCATACAGGGATTGAACCCACAATCATTATCTGTGGCATTATTAGCACCATGCTGTGACCAACTGAGATAATTTCCTTTAGGTTAGTTAATAAAGGACATTTGAGGTTTTATTCTTACTCATTTTTCTGCCACTCTCTAGTCCAGGAATTTAGGGAAGTATCTGCTTTATGACAGTGGTGATGATATTACTTGCTTGTTGTCTGTGTACTGCTGTGGTTGTGGAATTCGTCCTTTCATAAAGGTTCTGGCTCTGCCTGTGATTGAGAATAGGTAGTTGGAAAAAATAAATCTCCTAAATAACTTCTTTGGATTAACAACTCTTGTTAGGAAAGTTGTATTGATTTCAGAAGGATAGAAGTCTGGGAGAAGGCATGTTAAAATCTAGATAAATAAAGAATGATAATGTAGCAATGATGTCATACGTGGAAATAATTGATTGCCTTGAGGAGGATGGATACAGCATCTGAAAGATTGAGCAACCAGAAATGGAGTGTGCAGTGACAAGTTTGTGTACTGAAGAAGATTGGGGCAGGATTTGGAGTGATGATGATCTGAAGTTATTTGCTGTTAAAATGCAACTAATATATTCTGTGTCATGCATTGTATAATATTCACTGGTTTTCATGATTGTTATTGATTTGAAAATGGGGAAGGAGTGGACAGGAACTTGTATTATACAAACTAAATTAATTCCATTGTTTCATCTTCGTAATGAAACATGCTGTGCGTGTGTCCTATTTATGTTATGACAGAATTGAAACTGTTCTGTTAACTTGACTGTATTTTTTTTTTCTTTCCCTGCCTCACTTTCTACTGCCTTGTGAAGGAGGCATGCTTCTTTAATTGTGGAGAAAATTTGAGCGTGAAAGGAATGACATACCTTACCAATTCACTATTTGATTACAGAAGTCCAGAAAATAATAGTATTCGTGCAGAATTTATATTGGATGCAGCTCATCATAAGGTCAGAGAATTACATTTTTCTTATTAAAAATATCCAGTGCTCTCTAATGGATTTCTTATAATTATTTAGATCTGTGTACTATTAGAGGAGTGAATTCTCTTTACTTTTACACGTTTAACTGAATCTTACTTTGCAGCTGGCCAAAAAAAAAGTAAATCTGTGTTAAAAAAAGTCACTCACAAAAACTGAGCCAAAAAAAAGAGCCAAACTGAAAAAACATGTCCAGAAGAAACCTCAAACTCCCCTCCTGCCCCAAAAACTGAATTAATGTCATAGTTTCCAAAAGCAGTAACCACAGAACATTTTAAGAGGAAAAGAGAGAGATGAGAGAAGACTAGCAAAAGTCAAGCTTTAAACATATTTTAAACCCAAACAGTCAGTAAAGTCTGTGGTCTTCAAACTAAGAAGTGCTGTCAGATCTGGACAGTAGTAATTTTATTGTTTGCATTCTGTATTTGTCTGCTTAGAGAAAATTTTGCAAATTTTGCCTTTTGTGGAGACAAATTTTCAGTCACCTCTAATCTCTGCTGTAAATTGTGCAGTAACACTTTCTTCCTTGGTTATCTGCTGTTACTAAAAATGGTTGCAGTGATCAAGGTGGTACTTTCCAAGTGTGTTCACAGGTGGAGGTCTGTGTTGTCTATTGTACAGGTAAGCCATTTACAATTTTGGAATGTATCTAAGTTCCTTTTAATTTAAGTTTTGCTATTTTCACCTTTTTAGTACTACTGATGAAGTGTAACCCTGAAGAATGACATGAAAAAATGAAATTAGTAAAATCACAAGTACTTATATTCCAAGTTTTCCCATAGTGTGTTTTAAGGTTTACTCTGTCCTTGGTCTGTCTTCGATGCTTTTACAATTTGGCCATTTTTTTGGCAAGAGAGGAAGCAAATTTGCTGTGTGATGTGTTATATTATGTATAAATCCCAATGTTGGCATAAAGTCTTGATAAGTTTCCTACTGTTGAAAGATAAAAACCGCAATATTCCTTGAATAGCAAAGCCAAATTGAATGAGCTCAAGTTTTCAGTGTATTTAGTTAGGTGGATGTGTTGCATGCAAGAGGTCAAATGAAGAATATTTACTTCATTAAAGGTACTAATTGACTAGATGTTATTGATGAATTGGTCTGCATGTCCACAGGAATTATGGATGTGCATTTGTGTGGCCTCAAATGGAAGTTACATTCCCTATCAGAAAGGTGAATTCTTAGTGATAACCTCTGTCCTTTGCTTTGATAAGCCTTTCCCTGTGTTGATGCACAAATCCAAACATGAATATATCTCTCTAATACCAGTCTATCAGTTGGTAATCTCGAGATTCTTTCCTTATACAACATTTTCTTTGTTTGCTTTGCTTTGTTGGTAGGAGACATACACAGAGATAGCTGGAATGCAGAGGTTTGGGGCTTTCTACATGGATTACTTGTACACAATGGAAAGCACCAGTGGCAAAGGTACCTTTTTTTCCTTTGTTTACCCTGATAAATAATAGAAACAAAGACTTTTCATGCCCAGATGGTCCTTGACCAACTGTCCTCTAACTTACCTTAGATTTACCATTAAGATCATCATTAAAATGCTTTCATCTTCATTGATGTCTTTCAGAGGTTGCTTGTTTTGGTTAGCTGTTGATTGTTGGTATTCTTCCTTCTTTATTTTCCTTTTCCTGCATAAGTAATCCTAATGATATTTTTTTATTTTTTACAGCCAGTTGCTAAACTGAAAGTAATTATCTTGTAGCAGTGGTGGAGTTCATAAAGTATGATGTCTTTTTTTTAAGTTGTTATTATTGACTTTGCTTATTAAAAAAAATCTTGAGAAACCCTGGTTGAAGAATGAGATTGATCATATACTTGGTACAGAAGATGAAAAGAACTATTGTTTCTCTTGTATGAAGAAAAATGCAAGGATGCAAGATAATGTGAAGAATTGTCTTTAAATATATGTATCTAAACAATTTGATGAGCAAATATTGTCCTAAACCATAGATATTGGCTAATTCTAAATAGTTTTTGTTATTCCTATCAATTCTTTTCTAAGTCCAAGTGGTTTTAATGAAGTTAAGTGTATCTAATTTTGTGAGTGTCACAAAAGCTGGGACAAAGGAGTTAATCTATCAGCAAGTAATACATATATATTTTTACACAGATATTCTTATCACTAATTGTGATATGATTTCCCCCTCATTCCTCAGAACACTGTCATCTACAGCTGCTGTTCTGCAGTTTTATTGTCAAATTAATACTACTTTCTTCCCCATCTGTGTATTTATTATTGTGAATACTGTTTCTCTGGAAATCTGTTGGGAGCTTCTTGCTACTTTGTGACTGAACATTTATCTGTCCTTGCTACATAGTCCAACTCATCTAGTTTTTTGGGGTTTTTTTTACATTTCTATTTCTGTATAAGAGAAATCGCAACTCTTGATGTTCGGCTTTGTTTTCTGGACATTGAGTCTGAAAGGAGTAGGAAAGAAACTTCTGGTTTCCTTAGAGATGGATCGTGAAACATGTACAAAAATAAGTAAATGATGCTATTGTCCTCAGCAGTAGAGGCATACACAGGAAATTTGATAGTTCTTTTCTGACTCTGAGGCTTTTCTCTGTACCATGAGTGTGGTGTGAAGTTCTGAAAATGTGCAATTAAGTCAAACTTCTACTGCAGACTACCTCTGGTTGTAATATCAATATGAATGTTTAATTGCACATTGAAATCCTATGTAGAGAAGTTGAAAACCTTGGGTAAGTCTTACCTCCTGTTTGAATCTTAGTATAGAAATTTAAATATGCACAGACAATGTGCATTGTGGATTATTTTGTCGTGTTTCTCTGAATGCATAAGGAATGTTATAAACATATCTCTTCCTGACTTATAACTAACCCTTTTCTGAAATTACTGAACTCAGTAACACTTTTTTCTTTTCCTCAGTGCCAGGCTATTGTACTTTCTGACTACATTTTTCTCTCCTTAGCTTCTCTCTTTTTTTTTCTTCCAGGATCCTTTCTCAAAGCCTTGGCTTCTATTTTCTCCATCAGTCACTAGGAAAACACCTCACAAAATGTAGCTTGGCTTCCTATCAAGTCTTACTGTGTGCTTTTATTTAAGTATTACTCCTTTAATTTCAGCAACCTGGCTACGTAAAATAATGCAATAATTAATTTTTAAGTTGTTTAAATGGTTGCTGTTTCTCTAGAGCCAAGAACTTAAGATCTTAAATTTTCAAATGGTTTTGTTCCTCAGAAAAGCAAATGTGATGCTTTTGGCTAGTTATTTTCTAGTTAATTTTTCCATATTGTGGGTTAAATGCATAGTTGTTAAATAGAATGTAAACAAATAGGTGTAAAGTATTTATTTAAGATGAAGGTATAAATACCTTTAGATTTTGAAAACAATGTAAATCTGCTGCATTTTTCATGTGTTGTTTTAATGAAAGATTGCATTTTACTATTTCTTATTTTGGTATAACTGTTTTTAGTTACAATTACTGCACACCACATACCATGAAAAAAATGCACCCAACTTAAGTTATAGGAGGGAGTTACTGTGATTCTAAGATTTTTATCTATCAAGGCAATTTTGGTTTGACACATTCTTTGCACCTTTAACCTTTCCTGAAGCATAGGATTACTGATTAAACCACAAGTGCCTCCTGGATAACATTAACCCTCAGGAGTTTCATCTGTCATTTACAGAAGTGCATTAATCAATTTCAGTATTTTGAATGAAAGTAAGATAGTCATGCACAGTAGTCTTATTTTGACATTATGTCTGTCTTTCCCTTGCTTTATTTTTCTGTTTTTTTGCTTTGTATTTCAGTGCAGAACAATTTCTCTGAAACATTGTGTTTCAGAGAAACATACCAGTTTCCCCAATCACTGATTTGCACATGCCTGTCAGTTCCCTGATCAGTGATCTGCATGGCCTACAGACCTAGCAGCGTGTGCTGTTGAAGTTACCTTTTGTTTGTAATGTGTACCTCTCTACTTTGCTGGCAAGTTTATTATGCAGCACTCATTTTGATATTTTCAGTTGGTTAGAATTAGACATACGATTTGCTGAGAGCTTGAAAACTCAGTGGTTGAAAATTGGTTTTCTTTATGCATCTGGGAAGTTTCAGATCACCTGTGATCACCCACTTCTGTAGAACCAATAGGTTTTCTACCCCATTCTCTTTGCACTTAGGTTTCCCCAACTGGAACTGTTCCAGAAAGTGGTTTGTATAAATTCTGTCACTTAGATATATTATTCATATACATACTATATATAAGCAAGTCTGATTTTTCCTCTTTTAAAAGGCAGGCTGTTACTACTTTTGGCTTTATTATTTTTGGCCTTATTATTTTTTATGTGATGGTATGGTTTTTTACACTTTTTGGTAGTACTCATCTAAAGTGAATGCTGTGTAGAATTGGAAGGATAGAAGTATGTATGTTAACTGCCTATAAAATAAATGCAGAAGTCAGTATACTAGGTTTTAAAAAAAATCTCTTTCAGGATTCATTCAAAAGATTGTAACTCAGTTCCAGCTGAAGATTTGAGTAGGTTTTATAAGGTAGTAGCCTTCTGTCCTTTTATCTTTCTTTTATTGTTCTTTTTCTTCTCAGAAAAACAACAAACTGAGGGAAGCAGAGGCTATAAATGCTCTTACCATCAACTTCTGTTAGGCTTTTAAGGATAAAGTTAATTCTTCAGCTGAGTGTATAAGCCTATAAAGGCCTGCAGAGCATTAAGCCAGCTGTGCATCAAATTCAGCATAGTCTCAGTTTATTTGAGGACCTTTTTCCTCCTGTGTTTTATGGAGTATGATTGAAACATAAAGGAAAAAAAAATGCCTATCCATGCTTCCTTTTCCACCAAGCTCAACTTCCCTCAATATAAAGACTGTTTTGAATGAGTGCAGTTAAAGAGTACAGTAAAGGAGAGAGACAAAAGGTTGAATGACTGGGTTCCTCTCAGGCAACCAGAAATCCTAGAATTGTTAAGATTGGAAAAAAATTCTTAAAGTCATTGAGGCCATATGTTAACCCAGCACTGCCATGTTCACCACTAAACTGTGTCCCCAAGTGCCATATTCATACATTTTTTGAATACTTCCAGGGATTGTGGTTACAATGCTTTCCTTGAGAGGTTGTGCCTGTGCCTGTAGCAAATTTCAGTGAAGAATTTTTTTCCAATATCCAATCTAAATCTCCCCTGGTACAACTTGAGGCCTCTCATCCTGTAGCTTCTTATCTGGGAGAAGAGGCTGACCTCCTGCCCTTGCTACACCCTCCTTCCAAGTAGATCTAGAGAGTCATAAGGTCTTCCCTCAACTCCTTTTCTCCAGGCTAAACAAGCCCAGCACCCTCAGTTGTTCCTCAGAAGTATTGTCCTCCAGGCCCTTCACCAGCTCCATTGCTCTTCTGTAGTCTCAGAATCCATTGAATCTTGATGCTTAGACTGTTCATTTATGTAATTGTCAGCAAGATATTTAATGTTTAGTGCTTGTGTCAAAGCGATGATCTTAGGAAAAAAAATCAGAGTCAGGTTCTGCAAGCTAAATATGTTAGAGGGATAGGGCTATATTTTTATGAGTCATATGTGACAGGAAAACATGAACTTCTGAAATCTGCATGATTTAACTGAAGAATTTCCATGAAGTATGTTTAGAGAAATAGTCATGCTGTCTGATAGCTGATGAATAGCCTATATACATTGAATGTGTGATTTTGGTCTACCGTATTACCCTACTTTACTAAACTACTCTTTTATCTCTGTTGGCTCTTAAACAAAGGTCTGAGACAATGATTAAAGAAATTTTTTTCTTGCTGCCCATACATCAGTGAATGGCAGTAAATGTGAATGTAGGGAAGGGTTTATCTTAGTTACTGTCAGTCTGGTTCATCCAGCCTTGTCATGGCAGGTAACCTTTCAAGATCCCAGATATGTCATGTCTTTGCAGCACACCTTTTCCTTGATTATTGGAGATGGATATCTTTGTGACAAGCTGTAGAAAGTTTTGAACACCAAGGCTGTCATTGACATGTGGGGTTAAGCTACCACAGAATCTTAGACACCTCTGAAGAGTCCTAAATTTGAGAAACGCAACGTTCATGGAAGGGTCCCTAAGTTGTACTCTGCTTGGAGGCAAGGCAGAAATTTGTACTGTTTGCTCTGCATTTATCAGGAATAATTTTGTTAAAACCTGTTAAACCAGTCATTGTATATTTGTGTGTTATATTTGCATTGTTATTTTTTCTGTATATTTATTAAGTCTTTGATCACAGGATTTGAAACAGAGGTAGCTGATAAAATGTATTATTATGTCCAATTGTTTTGTGTAACTTTTTATAAAACTTGTTATAGTTTCTGGGAATCAGCAAGACCTTTCTTCAGTAAAGAGTGAAGATTTTGGAAATGTTCAGGAGATGTCTACAAAAAGCCTCATTGTGGGTCCACTCAATCTTCGACTGGATAGCAGCGCAGTTCACCGGATCATGAAAATGATAGTCTGTGCTCTGGAACATGAGTATGAACCATACAGCAAAACTAAGCCAGGTGTGCTCCTATTGCATATACACTAATATACAGATTAAACCAGACTACATTTAGTGTTTTTGAAGGTGCAACTTTCAAATAGTTTTTATGAGACTAAAGAGCAAAATGTAAAATAAAGGTAAATTAATCACAATATCACCATCAGTGTTGGATGTACTTCGGAGATAATTTCAGACACTTTGAAAGCCATTTGTTTTAATCACAAGCCTCATGTTGAGTAAGAATAGCTTACTTCATTGTATATTCTAGCTTATTTTTGGAGTCTTAGAGAAGAAAGTATTCCTACTGGTATTTATAAGTTCAAAATAATAGTCATACAGGAGGAAAATGCATAGAAACAAGTTAGACTAGACTGTTAAGATGAGTTTCTGAGACCAATACAGATTTCAAGTAAGGAAAGTCCAGTTAGTATTGCATTTAGCCTTAGGTAGAAGCAGTGTGAATAACATTATTAACTACGAAGGGGTGGGGGGGAGCTTTGCATTTTTTGCCAGTCCCTAGTCATTTCTGAAACATCAGCTGTAGGGCACATTTTATATATTTTAGTGAAACAAATGTAATCTTCCTTTATTGTAGATATTATGGATGGAAGTAGAACTATGCCAACCTCAGAAGAAGTCGCATCACTGGAGGAATACATTCCCACTAGACTTACAACATTCACTGTTCTTAAGTGTACAATTATAATCCCTGTGGCAGAATTCAATTTACTAGATCACTTGCTGCCCATTATCATGGGTGAGAAGGTATGTATACACAGATAATGATTTACTTCTTTGTATCAGCATGTGCTATTCGATACAAATTTTTTTACTGGCCTGTTATTCCATGTGCTGGATGTATCACCGAGTTCTGGATTAGTTTGGTGCCCATGAGCCTTAATTTCAGATACCTAAAATGAGCAGTGTCTGACTAGTTAGACTTGGAAACTGAAGATGTCATGTATGGACAGGAAAACTTTTGAATGAAAAAGGTTTTAAAGAATCAAGCAAATGAAAAAGCCATAGCTCTGATCTTTTGATCAGAAGAGTACTTGTTCTGCAGGTCTGCATGTTCTTGGTAAAGTATAAAATCATTTCATACACAGGCTTAATAAAAATGACATTGCTTTTAATAACCAGCTTTATGTGTGCTAGTTCCCCACAGTGTCAGCAGGACTTGGACATTTAACTGCTGAATGATGAGCTCAGAGAGACAGAAATTTCCTGATAGTCTTAATTATTTTTATCTTTTGGATAAGTGTAGTATAATGCCAGCTAAAGAATCCTATACTGGTTTTATTCTTATAGGTCTCCTTCTTCAGTGTACGGAGTTGAGGTACTATAGGGATAAATCTGTGGCTTATAGTGAAAACTTCAGTAGACTTATCTCTTGTGCCAGAGGCTGGAAGGTGTTTTGTGGATAAGGCAAGGAGTGAGAAGAGCAAACCTCATCGATTCTTGAGTTAAATTTCTAGGAATTTTTGTCCAATACATCTGATAGGCTGAGAGAACTGTGGTAGCTCATCCTGAAGAAGAAGATGCTTTGAGGAGACCTCACTGTGGCCTTTCAGTACCTGAAGGGGCTTCTAAAAAGGAGGGAGAGGGTTTTATACAGGTAGATAATGACAGGACAAGGGACAGGGGTTTTAAGCTAAAAAGAGATCAGATTTAGTTTAGATGTTAAGAAGAAATTCTTTATTCAGAAAGTGGTGAAGCACTGTAACAGGTTGCTCAGAGAGGTTTTTTCCTTTTTAGCACTTTTTATTACATTGCACTGAATAGTGCAGTGGGTTGTGGTGCTTTTCACCTTATGGGCATGGACAGATGGTATTTTTGTAATGGGAGAACAGTCTTATTTGCTTGAGGTAAAGGTAAGGTTTGAGGTAAAGAAGTTGAATTCCAGTGTCTTTTTTGGTTGATGTAGTCATTACTTGGAATCTCAATTTACGTTTCTTGAATGAAGCCAAGCATATTTAAAATAAAGATTTTGAATTTTAGATAGAAAATCATATGTACGTCAACTTATTGTCCTATTTTGATGCATATTTAATAAAATTTTTAGATTTGTAGTGTAATTTGGATTGGAAGAGATGTTTGGAGGTGTTCTCCAGGAGTTCAACATCCTGGTCAAAGCAGGAGCAGGTTGCTCCAGGGGTTGTTCTGTCAAGTGCTGAATTAGCACCTCTTTTGTCTCTTTCTTCTCTGTGCCCTCCAAGTAGGTTGGAGTAGACAGCAGTAGGATTCTTCTCTGGCCTTCTCCAGACTGAAAGACTTCTCTGTTTCTTCTGAAACAGAGCTCATGTGCTCCAACTCCAGAAGCACTTTGTTTCCAGCAAACTTGTTCTGGTTTGCCCATGTCCAAGCTGTGCTGGGTGCAGTACTCTATTTTAATGGATACTATGAGAGATAGACTTGGATGTCTAAAATTGTGGTATTTATTTTCTATGGAATGGCATCTTCTTTTGCTGAGATACCTGGCATGACTGTGAATACGTAAAAGATGACAGTGTAAAGGCTAGATCAGCATGAGATTATTATGATGATAGTGCTTTGGAGTGATAAAAAGATAAAATTTTTGTAGGACGAAATATATTGACTTTGCATATTCTTGTGCTGGGTTGACCTCAGCCAGCTGCCAGCTGCTTACCCAGCTGTTCTCTTCAACAGAGCAGTGGGGGAGAGAATGGGACGGGTCGGGGGGAGATCACTTACCAATTACCAATATGAGCAAAACAAACTTGACTTGGGGCAACTAATTTCATTTATTGCTAAGAATCCAAACAGCATATATCCCCTGTCCCCTTTTTTCCCTCAGACGCAATTTCTCTCCTTCGTTCCCTGACTCTTCTACCTCCACCCCTTAACAGAGGGGGATGGAGAATGGAAGATGGGGGTCAGTCTGTAACAGCTGATCTCTGCCATTTCCTAATTCTCTCACTGTTCTGCCTCAGTGCAAGTCCTTCTGCTAGACTGCAGTCTTTGAGTGAAAATCTGCTCCAGCACGGGCTCTCCTCCAGGCTGCTGTGCCCTTCAGGGCATATCCACCTGCTCCAGCATGGAGACCTCCATGTGCTGCAGTGTGGATGTCTGCTTTTGTGTTGTGTCTTTGATGGGCTGTGAGAGAATCTCTGCTGTGGTGCCTGGAGCACCACTGTTTCCCCCTCCTTCTCTGACCTTGCTTTTCATATTGCTGTTTCTCACTTAGCCGCTGAGTCTGTGCAGCTTGCGTGGCCTTTTTGTCCATTCTTAAATCAGTTTGCACAGAGGTGCCCCCAGCGTGGCTGAGGAGCTCAGCTGTGCCCTGTGGTGGGGCTCCAGCACTGGCTGGAGGAGGCTGAACCTGGCCCAGGACAGCCCCTGGTGTCCCCTCACAGAGGCTGCCCCTGCACCACCAGCACCTGGACACCTGCACCCAACACAGTTCCAGATAAAAAGTTTTTTATTTTAAACTTCAAGGAAAATATTTTTGAAAGATTTGAGGATTTATAGTATAATACTGTGGTATCTGTAAGTAACTTATTTCATGTAAATTTTCTTGTGTGTTCAGGTGAGAACATAGAGGTATGATAAATAATACATCTGCAGTATAATTATAACATCATTTTTTCCCTCCCTGCCCTAGAACTTGAGTGGGCTGTTAAATGCTGCCAGTTTCCAGCCCCTGCGGCCTTTGCCTTCCTTCCGAATTTTGGTGGATAAGGTGAACCTGGAGCACTCAGTGCCGATGTATGCTGAGCAGCTGGTGCACGTGGTCAGCAGCCTCAGCCAACCATCTGACAACCTGCTTCATTACTGTTACTCACACTGCTACCTGAAGGTAAATGAGGGCTTGAGATGTGTGCTGAGAAAAAGATCATATATGTTGAGTTAGTCCTGAGTGTCAGCAGGTTTCCTGTAAGAATGTTTTCAGCTAATTTGAAAGGCCACAGAGTAAACACTTTTCACAGCATGTTGTTGTTCGGGATTGCTGCTTCTGACTTGAGCCAAGTGTTTTGTTATATATGCACTGAGCACTTCATATGAGGAAACTACAGCCTGAAGCCCCAAGGTCCTTGTACTGAGATCAAGTTAAAATTATTCAGAAAAAAAACTTTCCTCATCTGAGATAATGCTCCTATGATTTGTTGATTGCTGGCAAATACACTTACAAACTTGATGGGAAGTTAGGAGGAAAAACTATCACTGCTAGTAGTATTGATAGAGCAAAACCATCACATTTGATATGCAATCAAAAACTGTTAACAAAAATGTTAATTGTGTTTCATTTTAAGAGGACAGATCTCTGAATGTTCTCAGGTAAAAATAAATTCTGTGATAAGAGCTCTTATTGTGAGGCTGGGGGAAGCTTTTGAAACCTTTTGGGTGCTACTATAATATAAATATTTACTACTGTTGATTTTAGTCAATTTCTCAGTTATCTATTCACTTCCATGATACTCTATTTTAGTAAGAATTTAATTATTTAAATCTTAATTATCTGCATGCAAGGAATTGTTTCAGAATTGCATGGCAAGCTTTCAGTTTTCTGGGTAACGTTTTCCCTCTGCCACATTTAAAGTGATTGGAATTGCAGTACTGCAAGTCATCTGTATGTTTTTCAGTTTGAGAGGATATTTTTTCTCTTCAGAAAATGTTCTAATAGCAAAATTTGGACATCAGCTTTGGGTTTTAAATTTGCTAGCTTTAATTGTGGCTGAATTGTTCTGTTCTTGTCAATAGTGGTACAGCATATTAAAAGACAACTTCAAGAGTTTGTTTGCCGTATTGAATGGGGAAAATAATAAAGAATTCTTGTGATGAATCTTGCTTTAGCCAGGCTCTTATTAAGGAAAAAAGCTTTGCAGGGAAGCTTCTAATTTCCTTAAATACCACTCTTCTATATACCAGTGCTGTTGCAATTACTCAGTGATTTTACTTTTTATGGAAGGCAGTATGTAATCTGCACGTTTAAAAGATAAAAAGTATCTGAATTGAAAAATTGTAATTCAGCATTCTTTTAAGTTCAGCAGACCGTAGTTAACACTTTTTGAGTGAAGAAAATATGTATTTCTAGGACATTATTTGAGGTAGATTTTTGTAGCTATATTTATGTTTGGGGAAAAGGATTTATCTAAAGTAATACACAATTTATTTAATATTTACTAAGTATACTTAAAATATATATGTTATAAAATATCTTGAAAGTAACCTAATCATGTAATAATATATCATTTGATCAACTGAATTTGTTCCAGATATTTGGTTTTCAAGCAGCATTGACTTCTTTGGACAGTAAAGGATTATACTGCATCCCTGTTCCTGTTATCCCCTCATTCAGTACTGCTGTTTATGGCAAGCTGATCAAGTTCCCCAAATATTGGTGAGCATTAAGCCTTTATGGTGTATTTAAGTCGTGCACAATTACTTCTGCATTTTTAATGAGGGATTTAAAAATGCCAAGCTTTGTGTATATCCCTAAACTTCTCTGTCTCCTCTATCATATTCTGCT
This sequence comes from Hylia prasina, assembly GCA_013397195.1. Lineage (NCBI taxonomy): Eukaryota > Metazoa > Chordata > Aves > Passeriformes > Sylviidae > Hylia > Hylia prasina. Next base: position 210,749 of record VYXD01003619.1, on the reverse strand, counting down.
GTTACTTCTGTTACCGTTCATAGGTTTCGGTGTAAGGGGAGCTGTCAATGACCATTGTACACCCTTGTTTGGCTGAGAGGACTGGAGAGTGCTGCTAATGACACCAAGGGCAAGGGTTCAATCCCTGTATGGCCCAGTCACTTGAGATCCATCATCCTTGTGGGTCTCCTCCAACTCTGCATATTCTGTGATACAGAAGCCCTGTGGTAAATGGCTTTTTTCTAGGCCTTGCAGGTTTCTGGACCCAGTTGCCATTCTTTCTTGAGCTGATACAAAAGCTGAAGTTTACATACTGGTGGTAAGTTTAATGTTTTAACTGAATAGGTCAGCTTTTTCTTTTTTAAACTCACCCAAATAAAAAGCAATAAATTGAGGGGTAAAACCCCCAAGCATCCCAAACCCACAGTGCTTCTACTACACTTGTTTGTTTCTCATTACAGTTGGAAGTGTTTCTACATTGTGATGAGATATTTGAAATGTTTGTAGTAGTTCAGATGTTAAACACAAATATTTTTCTTCTGAAAACAATTCTGTACTTTATTATGAAATGTGCTATATATAATTTTTAGCCTTAAATGCAATGGAAATTCAGTATTTAAATTGATCTCTACCGTTCAGGTCTTGTGATGATAAGTGTGTAATAGTTTATATGGCTAGGTTGCATTTATAAAAACTGTTTCCAGGAAAATCCATTTTGACAATATTTTGGACAACGTATTAGTTTCCTTTATCCTTCATTTTGAGCAGCAGCTGTCTCTAATACTACTTTATGACTAAATCCATGGAAAAAAAATTTACATAAAGTGACAAGATAATGAAAAAACGTGTTACTGGTTAAATACTTTGGCTTCAAACATTGTGTTGAATACCTAATTTGTAAGATACATTTGTTTGCGAAACCTTAATGGCTTATACAAAAAAAGTCTACTTCTGTGATCGTTCTTAGCATCATGTAAAGAATATACTAATTTTTTTTTCACAAGCTGTGATACCATGTTAAATGTAAATGGGTTTTAGCATTATCAGCACACCACCAGGTGGTAGCAGCCTGACTCACTCTGTCATATTTTCTATCAATAGTTTACAAAAGTATTAATGGGTTTGAATTAGTTGCTGTTGTGTTGTACCATTTTGCTAAGAAAAATGTTTCCAGGATACCCTATAATCAGCACTAATCAGAGTACTTCAAGACTTGACAAGTGACAGCCTTTCCTTATGTTATCTGACATCTGACACTAAACTCTGGTTCGTAATCCTGGCTAGCAAACTGCATGAAAAAATCAGTGTTGAATGGCAAACTTAAATTTCTTTACTTTATTGTAAACTCCATGTTTAGTTGTGTAAAATTTAAAAAAAATATTTTAGGTATAAATTTTTAAATAAATCTGTCATCTGACAAGCTCCTGGTTTTCAAGTGTTGCTGCTTTCTCATGAGTGTGCTTGTTCTCTTCTGTGTGTGCTGGTGCTTGCTGTGCTCCATCTCTTGCTCACTCACACTTGGTTTCTTGTGCTTCTCCTTGTGCACTGTTTCACACTTGCCCTCACTGTCTCATGTTCCTAGTCCTGCCCTTACATTCTCTCTCTCATGCATTCTTGGATTCTCTCATGTAATCTGCCTCTCTCACATTCTTTGTCTCTCTCTTTTAAAAATGCATTGTATTACCATGCATGCCCAGCTGGAAAGAGCTGTAGTTTTGAGGAGTGGAGGCAGGGGAATGGTCCTGCTTTAAAACAACAAACTGTCCATTGGCATTTGTTAGAAGATATTGTTAGACCAACACTTACTGTAGTATTGTGGTCTAATGTGTTTTGATGGTTTTCTCACTTTTTTCCTGTGATATGATCACTTTCTATGGCTTATTTATTTATTAATGAAATAAAAACTTTATAAAATGAACTTAGTCCAACAATTTATCTAAACTAAGCAACACCAATTTGTGGGTAATAAAGTAGAAAAACAAATGAGTAAAAACAAATGAGTACAGCAGCAGCCTGGTTAAATGAAGTGTAGTTTGAAGTGAATAAAACTCCAGATGAAACGCATCAAATATCACTTCAACTAAATCGAAATCAGCGTGAGGACTGAGAACTTCATTGAAGTCATGCAGTGAGTGAGAATTAGTCTGGTAGGATAACCTGGTAATGTCATTAAACTTAAATTCAGTCCTCCCTTCCAAATTATACCACCTGCTTTATTTGGATTTGTGGATTTCACATTCCAGAGTTTCTTAAAGTACACACATCTGATGCTACATGTGTTCTTCTATTTCTCTGTAGAAAATACATACCACAGACCATACCTTTTAAAAACAAAGACATTTTATGAACTGTTATGGAATCCCTTAGGTAGTATGTTTTGAGTTAGCAGTGAAAATCTCAACTTTATTTCTGACATAAATCAGTAGAATACGTTTCTTTCCTAGTTGCAGTACAATAATCTCAAAATTACTGTTATATACAGTGTATAAAATACTGTAGTAATATTAATTTTTTAAAACTAGTTGCTAAACATTGGCAGGATGTTTTAACAGATAAAATTATGAAATCGTCAGCCCAGTAAATTCCAGTAAATAACTATAAATGACCATAAAGTTCTGTTTACCTATTAGATTGATGTCTCTTTTAATTTCAGTTAGTATGCTTTCTTTTGTATTAAAAAAATGTGCTCAAAGTAACTAGTTAACTAAGTCTTGGACATCTTTTAAACTGCATAGCTAATCTGTTTTTATTGGAAAGTACAAACCATCTGGTCTTTTGTTTTTGTCAAGCGTAACAAGATGCAAAATACAATGTTAATGTCAATATTTTACAACTGCTTTATGTAGTGTTGCATGCCAGATTGTAAAGCAGCTTTCAGAGCTTTCAGGAGGATGTCTAAAACCAACTGAGAATTAGCTGAATATGGTTAAAAGCCTAGAGTGAATGACAAGAATGTTTATTGCCAAACAGAAATCTTGAGAGGAAATAGCTGATTTTCTTTTATTCTTTTGACTTCAATGTCTGTGGTAACAGATGAGGTAATCTGGTGTGAGATACTTGAGTGTTGTAACCTTCTACCACTTCTAAGTACCACTTCATTGTACTGCTGAAGGATGCTAAATTAATAGTACATATATGGATTTCTAATAGCTTTCCTTTTATTTTTCTTGTATCTGATTGATAGTGAAGTGTACTCTCTATATTTTGAGTTAGATATCAGTCTAGTTATGTATGTTGTTTTATTGCTTTTCTAAACCTGTCCTCTCTAAACAAGTGTTCCAGGCTTCTGTTTTTGTTTTTCTTTTTCAGGTCTATAGGAAGTTTTTCACTTGCTGCTTTCAAGGAAGCACCAGTAGAGAGTTGACTAATAGCTAGTCATGTTAAGTTTGAGTGTGTGAATTAACCTTTTATAGAGAGGTTGAGAACTTGCTGGGTAAATCATTGTCTAGGACTTCATGGTCTGCACTTGAACTATTAGAGAGTACAGAGCATTTAATTGATTGTTCCTGATTTTTTACTCTGTCACAACAAAAATCTTGAATAGAAACTTGCAATTAGATCTCAGTAATTATAAATAAACAAAGAACAGAGTATTTGAGATGCTTAATGGATACAATTTCTGCGAAGATTCTTTCTTTTCAGCTGTTCTCTGCAGACTGTCTTAAGAAATAAATTTCAGTTTAAATATATGCAGTGTGTTAATCTCCATCAAGATTCATCTAGCTGATGAAGAAGGATTTTTGGTAACAGGAGATTTGATTTGTGTTGGCACTGTAGTTTCAATTTCTTCAGTGTTTTTATTGAAGTGCTAATCATTATTGACAAAAGCTGACGAAAGTTTAAAATTTGCTTTGCTGTTAAAGGCAGTCACATGTATCATATGCTGGGCACTTCAACTGTCCAGAGATCTGTCACTTGTTTCACTGGTGAAAGCTGTGAATTACAGACCTGACACAGTTATTTTATTAATATGTGCACTTACAGTTCTGAAAGATCACTTAGGAAATGTAGATGCAATGCTGTTTGCATGGAATGAACATGTGTGTTTTCTGTAGCCTCTTTTTATGAACTCTCGAGAACATTCATATATATAGCAAAGCTGTGCTTAATGTTTCAAGATAGATTTAACTGTAAACGTTTACTGTGTCCTTAGAACTGCTACATTTAGAGTAGATTGGCGCATAAGCCTTTTGGCTAACAATTATGCAAAGACTTTGAGAACTGTACTTTGCCATCAACCTGAACATCAGCATTTTGTTTTCTTACCTGACTTCCTCGCTTTTATTTTGATTTTGTCATGGTGTAGTTGTGAAATGGTTGCTTTGTACACACAATTTAGTTTCTTTTTTATTTTATTTTCTAGATTTAATATTAACATTAGAAGACCTGAGGACTCTCTAACTCCCTCTACTACTGTATAATTTTTTATCAAACTTTTGTTATTGTAAAGGAATTTGTATTTTCCATTTTCTTTCATCATGTGTCCCCTTACAAGGCAAACATCCCTCTCTTAATCAAAGCTATGTACGTGGTATGCCATACAGTTGTATTCTTATTTATAGAATTAATTCTTAGACTGCTCGTTACACAATTGAGTAAGGTCATTATAGGTTCTAGCCAGGATGTGCTCCTGCTCATGTCTGCTTCAGGGGTCATCTTGTAAATACCATGTACATTTAATGGTATCCCCATGAATTGATAAGGATGAGAGCAATTGATGTTGATCTGCAAGCAGAGTAGTAGATGAAGGTCTGGCTTCTTACACAGTAAGAAGTTATTTAGCAAGGAAATTAGATTCTGCTGACATGGCCTTTACCAACAAGGTACTACTGTGATGACAGTAGGAGATTTTAGGGTTTGCTGCTCACCAAAGAGAGGATTAAAAGTGTATAATGGGCGATCAGGTGAGCTATCTGTTTTTGTTACTTTTCTGATTAAAACATCTTTGCAGGGCATGTCCAGTGGAATAATCTGTTTAGGACTAGAAATCATAGTAGATTTGTGAGCTAGAGAGTTGTGAGATTTAGCTGTCATGACATTCAGTGCAGTTGTACTAGTAAGAGTCAAGCAGATTCTACTGGCAGGTAACACAGCCAACTATCCACAAACTGTGAGCATTAGATCATAAATCTAGGAAGTTTTCCCATAAATTGACACTTAGGTCTTGATTTTGACAGCCTGTTTTATTGGCTAGTCACAGTAGATCAAGAGCAATGTCAATTTAGATTGGGTGTGGATTGCATTTCACATGGGCAGTTGAGGGGCATGCTCATTTCTTGGGTCAGAAGCAGAAACAGGTTGAAAACACATGCAACTCATTTTGTAGCATTCAGTTGTGACTATTAGTTATGTCGGTAATTGAATTTAACTGCCAGATGAAAATTTGGGATATTCTTCAAAACAGAAAAGATCTGGGGTTGAATGCCTGAACAGATGCATTCAGTGTATGGGGCAGGGGAGTTTCAGCCACTTCAGCATTGTTCCAGTTACATCTGGCACCTGTTTGAGCTATTGAGACATGCCAGTGCAAAAGCAGAACACAACAGTCATTCTCCCCTGGGTTCTGCAGAGGTGGTTGTGTAGTACTGCCTCACATGGGAGCAGAACAGCACAGGAGTGTGCTGGATTGCTTCAGCATTGTCCACTTCTCTGCTGTTGCCCACAAAATGCGTCAAAGAACATAATGCTAAATCACATTTTTAAAAATTAATTTATTGGTAGCTGGTTTTGGTAGGACATTAGGTGAGCAGTGACTGACACTTTCAGAAGTTTGATTTACTATGCATCTTAGTGTTTGAGGAGTAGATATGTCAATATAGTATAGCATATTGTGAACAGTAATGTAAGGTGATATAACAGGTTTAGCAGAAGTACTTTTCATTGGTTTACCATATCTTTCTTTATCAAAGTTCAAGGGGGTCATGCTTGTGCATAAGAATGAAGATGTCTAAAGGACATCTGTGGAACATTTCTAATCTGCAGTGATATGAACATTTTAAGTTTCAACAAGAACGTTTTGGGGCACTTTTTAACTGCACTGTTCTGGAAGGAGCTGTTGTTGGTTACCAAGAAAAGTACTTGGAACAGGAGGGGTTTTGCATTCTGAGTACATGACTTTCGGCTTGATTAGTGTAACAACAAATTGACTTCAGTTGCAAACCTGAAGTTTAATTTTTTTAAAAATCAAGTCCAGATCAAATGTTACTGTTCCTCAGCAGATGTGGCAGGCAGCATTCAGCAAATCTGTTGGAGGTGCACTTATAATCAGTGTAAATTGGAAGCAGTTGTATTGTTGAGTATTGTCCATGAGGAGGAAATTCAGCAGATTTGACACTAAAGGGTACTCATGGGGAATATTTCCAATGTAGTTATTTAGACTAATTAATTGTCAACTCTCTTCAGTGAAAGTAAATTAAGCTTATTAATTAGCATCTGTCCAGGGAATAGTTTTCCTGTGAATAGTTAATTCTGATTTTTCTAAGTGTTGCCATCAGGATTTGCTGCCATTTGTACTAGAAACTAGCAAATGGTGTTTCAAAACGTGAAGGATTTTCAGGGTTGAAGCTGCATTTTGATTAGAGACTGGTGAAAGGTATTAGCAACCCAGTCTTAAAGCTGAAGTGCTGTTATATAGCATAGATCCTGAAGAAAAACTGAATCCCTGATATATATTTCTTTTGCCCTGGATGTATTTAGAAATTTTGTTTCTCTTAGTGGTAACACTATCTGAATAAAAGGANTCTGACATGCTCAAGCCCTTCAGCATTGTTTGAGAAAGTGCCAGCTGCCCTGGCCTGAGGCTGGCAGAGAGCAAGCCAACAGGTCAACATTATGCACAGCACAGACCAATACTGCAGCCAGCACTCAGCCTCCAGAGCTGGCAAACAGGGATGCTTGAAACTTGCATCTGATTTTAGTGTCATTCTGCCAGCCAGCCCTATTCAAATGTTGGTTATTACGCAGAATTCTGAAGAGCTATATTGTTGCAGTTGCTTCCTTACCTTTCCCCTTTTTCTTTGCATCTTCTTTTTAAGGTAATGCCATGGGAGTTGATAGGATTCAAAGCACTGTCTTAAGAATTTGTAGTCATTAAATACAATAACTTGAAAAAAAAAAGAAGCCTTTCCTTCATTAGGACTTACAGTTATTCTACAGGGAACTATATTGGATTATTCACCTTGTGTACCAAATAATCCACCTTCACCTAACGTGTGTATTTACTTCTTGAATAAGGTATATTCTTGTCAATTAAGCTATATAGCATTGATGATTTTATTTATCTTTTTATGTTTACCATCATTATGCTCATGGAGCATTGTCACGTTGCTGACCAAGCTGTAGCATATCTTTTTTTGACTCTACAGAGCTTCATTCTCTAGTGGTAGGCATCACTTCCACCTGAAGTGAGGTACCAGAAACTGGAGTTAAATTATGCACCTACTCGTAGAAGCACATTAATGTGACTCTCAGTTGAAGCTGATAACCATGATAAATGGTGACTGCAAACATTTTATTTAAAAAAAACCTATTTATCTTGTCTCAATCTAAATATAAAAACTCATGTGGATGTTCAACTGTCCATAATACCATAGCATCTTTACTGCGTCTGTGTTCGTCTCTAGGTGGAAGAAAATGTCCAGTATCATTCTACTGTCTTCTCCTCATGGTTGTTTTCTCTGTCACCCAGAGGTGATTTTTCTTTTTCATAGGAATAGTCCTCATAGATCAGGGTCTCTTTGGTTCTAAGCTGAGTTTGTTTCCTCACACACAAACAATATGCATTCTCAGCATTTTTCCTCAGTCACTTCTATCCTAGTTGTTTATAGGTTTGTATTCTTTATTACTATTTCTTTAGCAATGCCTTTTAAAGGAAGTTAAAGTAACCTGTCAGGTGTACTGAGGAACAGCATTGAATGAATACTTAGGTACAGTGTTGAATGCATGTAAACATTTGGATCTCCATTTGGGCCTGTATGTTTGGTAAACATTGTCTGTTTTTCATTATATTTTAGTCTTTAAATGACACCAGCTCCCAGTTTCTGAACTTGATTTTTAGTATGGTGTGTTTTGGATGGGAATGTTAGAGGGCCATTTGAAAAATCAGCAAAAAAGAGAACAACTAAAGGTACAAGTAGAGGCTCAGGTGGGATATGAAGCTCTTAAATGGTAAACCATGAGATTAAAACCTGTTTATCAGATTTGGAAATCATTATACCTGTTCTAGATACTTCTGACATCAATGCAAGAATTGGAAAGGATTATGTTAGTGCAAACACCAGTACAAAAATTGTGAATTCATTTTTTGATTAATCAGATATTTTTCTCGTGTGTTTTTTTTAAACAAAAGCCAATATGATTATTTTCTTTTCTGATGTTTAATTAGTTTTTTCCTTTGAGTTTAGCGGCTGAGTCCAAAATGAACAATTGAATAGAAGGAAGGTAAACATGATTAGAATATTTATTTGATAATGAAGACATATGCAGGGAGAATGACAGGATTGAGAACCTGACTTTCATATATTTTAAATGAGCAAATGGAAATGGGACTTTTATAATGCCACTGACGTAGTCTCTTGCTCCAAAAGTACTTGTATATCTTTGATTTTTGCATACATGTTGGATTTGGCTGTGCATATTTATAATACAAGAAGATATCTTTTTGATGTGTGTCATTTTGATATGAATACTGACAATATCTTCATTATGTGTGTATGTGATAATTTCGATGGCCTTGAAGACTCAATAAGGCTTGTGGAGTTTTTAATTAATTAAATAAATGTTATGAGACACAATGAATAGATCAAAACTGAGCACAGGAAAACTATAGCCATAGGATCTGCTTCAAAGCTTGTATTATTTTTGAGGAATGAATGGTGTAAAGTAACGTCAGAGTCAATGCTTAAAGATGGTACATTTAGATTTAACAATAATTTTAGTCTTTGAAGTATAAAGTATTATGCATTTACTGAGATTTAATGTTTTGCTTTAAATAGCTTTTGATAGCCTTTAAAATTCTTTTGAGGCTGATACTTAATGAGGACAAAATAATAATTTTAAACTCTTTGTACTCTTTCTGCAGTTATGCAGTGTGTACATGTGAAACATTAGCACACCTTGTCCGTTCATGTCCTTGCTGTTGAAGACACCCTTGATCCATCCTTTGCTATATTAAAGGCTTTTCTGGTAATCAGAAGAAAACCCTCATGCTTCCTTGTTTCCAGCAATTTCTTTTTTAATGCTGTAACTTCTCTCCTAAAGGATAGTGGAATTGGCTTTTGAGGTACTGTAAGGCACAGAGTTAAGTCCTTTTATTTAGCAGCGAGGTTGGATTTAAAGGATCGCTCTTGCAACCTCAGCCATTGTGATTTGCCTTTATGAGAATTCAGATAGAGGAGTACAGCTTTGTTTTCTCAGTCCTGTGCATTTTGTGACATCTCCATTTAGGGCAATAATTTTGTTCAAATACTAATTTTGTTGTGCCAATGCAGACATGCACCTTCTTACTGCTCTTACTAGCTGTAAAAAAATTGCCAGAATTACAAGTAACCTTTTTTCTCTCAGTGTAAATGCGTCCTTTTTTCTCACCAAAATATTTTATCTATTTATGAAAGAAGAATAAACAGCATGTGGAAGTTTTTAGTAGAAGAAATTCATAGAAGCCCCCAGGTCATAACCCGTTTACCTTTTTGGACAGTTTTTTTTACTAAGATCAGTTGTTAGTGTTTACTTGAAGTTGGGTTGTGTTCAGCTCTTAAATCTTTAGCGAGGAATTTGAAACTGTGTTAGTTCTCAAGAAGACCTTTGAACTGGGTTTGTCAGTGCAGTTTTCTTCACTGAGCACCAGCATGTTTGAGCCCTTCTGGCTCCCTGTTTTACCTGCTAATGGCAACCAAATGGTTCTGTGTGGCAGATTTAGGGGATTGATTTAATGGCTGTTTCTGCTGCTTCTGGGATTGTGTGAAGGGGGAAAGAGGAGAGGGAAAGGGAGAGGATGGAGTTACTTCCCTAGACAGTAAAGCAGGCTGCACTGTGGGAAGCCAGTTCCCTAAACCCTGAACCATCCTTGTGGCTCCTGAGATTGGATACACTGTAGTATCCAAAGCAATGTGACTGGATTTATAAAGGCTATAAGAAAGAGTAATGCTTGCTTTGTTTTAATAAACATAGATCTTTGTGGTTTGGAGGGTTGTGGCCACTGGCAACTTCTACCTGGTCACCTCTGGTGGTTTTGGTCATCTGCAGCTATTTAGTTACAGCATCAGCCAGTTTCAGCTGATTCCTTCTTGTCCCCCACCCACAACTAATATTTACCTACCCGATAAATGATAATGATGGTTGGCATTTAGTTTGGCATTGCTGCTTTTTCATGTAGGATATATTTCTCAGGAAAATATACAAGGCACAATTAAAATGTAGATGTAAAAGTTCTTTCCTTTTCACATGATTGATTCCCTTTGCACTACCTTCATTAAGCCAGTGATTCCCTATTGAATGTCCCTGCTTCTTTCCAGACTTGCTTCTGGCTTGTTTTTGTTTGTAATACATTTTGATTTTTGACTGCTGCAATGAATAGTGATTTTTCTCATGGTCTCTATATTTGGATCTTGTGGAACATAATGCAGCTGTCATATCCATTCCCGTGTTCTCACTAACACCCATCATCAACAACAGAAGGATTCCTAGATCCAAATAATAAAGTTAGACCTTCTCGCAGAAGTAAAGAAAGATTGTATGTTTCAAGTGTAAGTAATTAAAAAAGTCCTGAATTCACATTGAGGGAATTCCATGAGGAAAGTTTCTTACCTCTTTTTTTCAGATCTCCACCCCACACCTTGTGGAGTTCTGAAGATGCTGTTCTTTAAAGATGTAACTCTGTGCTTAATATATATGGTTTACACACATCAAAAACTTAAACACATAAAGACCACCGAGGTCTGCTTGTTATCTCCTCAGAGCAGGGAGGTTGTAATTTTATTCTTTTATATATTTATATATATGTATGTATCACTTTGATGATTATTTCTGGAGACAAGTATTAACTAGTGCTTAGAAAAAGAGTTTTTTGCAAAGAAAAAATAACAATTAGTCACTGATGTCCGCTTGCAATTTGATGGCAGTTCAGATCCCAGCATCTGTCCCACTGATGAGTCAGTAAGCTGAATTTGATCTAAACATCCTAAATATGTTTCTCTAATGCAGCTGCAGGTTTAGGATGTTCCTGCATTACAATTTCAACAGCCACCTTAGTTCATCATGTGTCCAAAAATAAGAATGAAACCCCCAATCCCTTGTTGGTATCAACACATTTGTAGTTCAGATCTGTTGCATTTTGAAGCACATAGGCAATGAGCAAGCTAAGAGTGATCATAGAGTGCTTTCTTGCCTGCTTTCTGAAACATTTAATCTGCAGGTAAAAAGACTCATCTGATGATTAGTAAGGCTCTAATTTCACCCAGTCATGTTGGGGGAAGTTGGAGCTTTCCTACCTTCACATTCCAGGTGTGTGGTTTTTTTTGCATGCTTTCTTCTCATGCTGTCTCATGGCACAGGTCACTGCTTCTCACTTCTTGCTGCTTCACAAACCAGTATTATTATTTGCATATAGCAATCATAATTTTTAATCTAATGGTCATAAGTTTAATGTCCAGATGGGACAAAATGAATAAAATTATTTTAAAAACAAGCCAAGTTTAGAGCTTCTAACATGTCCAGACTTGTGTGTTCTATGCTTTAAAGGAATTTATTTTTCATTCTTCCTTTTAGATTTATTTTGATTTAATGATTTTTGTTCTTGTAGTGTGCACTCACTTTTGGTGTGCTGTATAAAGCTGAATTTTATTGTTCCATTAAAACACACACTGTACTGAGAACTGAGAATGGATAGCCTCCATTCATTTTCTAAGCCATATTGAAGTTTGTGCTCTGTCTATATTGTTTTGTTTCCACAATTGTTTCAAGGAAATCTGTGGGGGTTTTTTTGAAGTTTGCATGGAACTGAGCACTTCGCAAAAGTGTTTTCATCACTGACAACTTGTATTTCAGAATTGATGTTAAAAAATCTATATAGAAGTCTGTTTTAAAATTATAGCATTTTTGTCTTCTAATCCCCTATCTAAAATTTTCAGGAATATCAAGATAATATTTTAATTTTTGAAAAAAAGAAAAAATTGGTCAACCTTTAAGTTCGTTGTTTTCTCCCTTTGTAATAAATTGTATAATTAACCGTGTTTCCTGCAAATAAGAGGCCAAGGCAGGTGCAGCTCCTGAAAATTCCCCTATGTCAGAGATGATATAAGACACCAGGCAGCCTTTAGTGAAGAGTATAGAAGAGCAGAAGTTGAAGACAGTCTTGGAGGTGTTTTTGGAATGAAGTGTTCTAAAGCAAGTTCAATTGTTTGGTTTTTTTTTTTTTTAATAGTAACTAACTTGGTCCTCTAGTATGTTGCTCTCTGAAGACTGAAAATCATGTTGGTATATGTGGATGTGATATGTTTGGCTTTTTTTGTGTATAGCAGTGACTTCATTTTGACATTTCAAACAATATTACTTCTTTTGCCCTTCATAGGTTTGATATTTGTCATTAAGGAGCTAGACATTGTTTCCTTTACAATAATAACAGTTACTTAAATGTTAAGAAAAAGCATAAAATTTTTCATTTTTTTTAAAATTAGATATGAAACATCAGATTAAGTAGAAATATAGATTTGTTGTAGGTATGTAGATGAAGCCTTTACTCATGTCTTATAAAACCAGCGAACACTTTCTGGTTGCCAAAGAGGAAAGGTGTGCAAATGGTAACTGAAATAATTTGGGCATTTAAATTACATTCAGGTTTTTCCAAGGCACAATTGCGAGGTTCTAGTAGCAGGTTACCGGTTTTGTTATTTTGGAAAAAATGAACTAATCATATTTTACTGTACAGGATATGAGTAATAACAAAAATCAAATTTTTTCAAACATTTTGCAGGTTCCAGCTTTGCAGTTGGGGACTCTGTATAAACCTCTGGACCCAGCTGTTCACCACTATATTCTTTCAATCACTCTGAGGTGTTGATTTTACAAGAATGAGTTGCTGTTCCTAAAGTCTACAAACTGAAAATATTTCATAACGGGCCTGTGAACTCACATGGATTGGTTATACTGGTGCCTGTGCATGCTGTATAATGAGGACCAATTCATGTTTTTGGTCAAAAACAGCAAAGAAAACTATTTTCTTTAATGGTACGCCAGATTTATTCAAATATTTCAGCAAGTCTGTATTACAGTTTGTCAGCAAACTGGGTACAACCAAAGTGTATTTAAAAATCATTTAATTAGGACAGATTCATTTTCACTCCATGCCACTACACAGCAAGACTTGCTTGTTCATATTTCCTTAAATTTATTCTGGAACTTGTCCAAGTTCAGCTTTAATGAGTAGCCTATCCTGCTAGTTAGGATTTATTTTCCCCTGGAGAAGAGTGTTTGAATTGGTAGTTTTTTAACCTGTTCAGTTAAATGAACATATGTTCAGAACTGCATCTTAACTCTTGAGTGTAAAGACTTGAGAAATAATTATTTCTATTGTTGTTGCAGTTCTAAAATGCAGCTTAAGTAGTGTTTTTGGACCCAAACTATGTGCCGTGACTTTTTTAATAAGGTGAAGAGTTTTGATATGAAGTTACTTAATGCAAATTTAATGATACAGTATAGAACCACAGATCTGATTTGGTTTACTGAAAAAATCATTTGTACTTGTATTTTCACTTATTACTTGAATATATCTCTTGGGTCATAAAACTTGGTTACATATAGCTCAATACCTTATTAATGATGTATTTTCCATATTAACAGGTGCAGGTTGGTGGCAAACTTACATCTTAAGATCTTTTAAATGCATTATTTGTGTTTCAAAACTATTATAATAAATTCTGAATTATAATTGTATTTTCATCACTAGCCGTGTCTAGTTAAAATTTCCTTTAAGCAACATTTGCTGCACATGTGGTACAATGCTTCCCCCTCCTTGATTTTTTTATCTATAAAAAAGGATTTATTTTCAACTTCCCATTCCTCCAAACTTATCTGAAAAGGACCAGAAGACTTTACTCCTATGGGATTGTTAAAGTACAGTAAGTGTAGAATTTGCATATTGTTAAAAAAAATTCATATGCTGTTACTACTCCTAAGGGACAATTTTATTTGAAACTTTAAGTTTTGAATGTAGCATAGGTCAGTACAGTAGCTGTAATACGTATTAGTTGAATAGTCAGACTTTTAAAGCAAAATCTTTTGCACTGCTGTATTGTGATTGTCACAGCTCTTCAGATTCCCTCTGAAATACCTTAATTTGTTAATAAAAACGTGTTTAGATGGACTTACAGCAGAGTCATGTTCATTCTGAAGTTTGCTGAAAAATGTTTTCTACCTTCTTTGTTCCTTCCCAATTTTACATTAGGAAACCCATGTTTTGAAATGTTTGAACACTTTGTTCTGAAATACTTAGTTTTAATCCTGCAAAAAAGTATTCAGAAATAAGGGGGAAAGTAGTGAAGATGTTGTGTGAAAGGATAAAAAAGGAAAAAGTAGCAGAAAGGAAAAATGTAAGAGTGCACTTTCATACTGAGATAAATAATAAAGGATTACATGGCGTTAAAAAAAAAAAAAGGGAATGCCAGGAAACACTCTGATGTCACTATGCATTTCATTTTGTTCCAGGCAATGCCTGCAAAAGCTTTCCTAATGTGCATAGCTAGTTTTCCTTCAGTTCTATGTAAAAGAAATGGGTTATATTGTCTGTCTAATCTTAAGTTTTAAAATATATTAATTATTGTATGTACCATTTTGTTTCACAGGAATGGATTTTCCTAAGTACAGAATTCCCCTTTATACTCCTTTGCTCATGCACACCTATTTTGCTTAAATTGATAGATTACTGAGCTTGGATTTAAATTCTAAGAAGTTTTAGGAAAACAAGTTCAAATTCTAACTTGAGATGAGCATCAGAAAAGGTCTCTGAACTGTAGTCTCCACCTGTGCTTTTCACAGTACCCAGAGCTTTTCTTTGAGTGGCTACAGGCATATGTGTACATTTGCAGAGAGCATTTCTTGTGTATCTGAGGAGCTGGAATGGAACATGTTTTATGTAATTGCATCTGCAGGACAGTGATCATAGGTCCTCTTGTGCATTTTTGTGGTAGAAATGGTCAGAATATGTTGCAGGCTCTTTATTCCTTTTGGGTGTCTAAGTCAAAGTGTTTTCTTTAGTGGTGGTTTTCTTGTCTTGTTTTGTTTTTCTAAAGCAGGCAGCATCTGTCTCTGTTTGCCTGACTTAATACTGGTATTATTTTCAGGTTTTGTTTCATCTCTCCTTAAAGCAGTTCTAATTTTCAGATTAGGTAATTTTCCGATGTTTAGAAAAATGTCTTTTTCACATTTTTTTTTACACCAGCTAAATTCAAATGTGCTTTTTTTACTTTTTCTTTTTTTTTTTTTTTTACACCAGCTAAAATCAGATGTGTTTGGATTCATTCTTTTCTATGATTTATACTTTTTGTGAGGAGAGCATTTTCAGGAAAGGTTTGCAGTGTGTTTAAACTTCAAATTGAAACAGGAAGAGCTTTTTTTACAGATATTTCTTACCCTTTTGGTGACTTACTATGCTGCAGTTGATAGAAGTAAGCCTGGAATGGGGTCTGGTCATGTACTCCATAAAGATGTTTTTGGGCTTGGCTGTCAGCAGATGGGGCAGGTGGGAGATGCACAGTTCCCCCCAACAGGTCATACATAACTTCTTTGTTCTAGCTTGCTGTTTGGTGTTTGTGACTCCTGTTAGAGCAAACAAAATCCAAAAAACCCAACCAAACAAGGGCTGAAACAAGATCTCTTCTTCAAAGGCCTCTAAGGAGTTTTAATTTTTCTAGCAACAAAGGTTGTACTTATAGGTAGATTCAGACTTCAAAGACAGATAGATTTACTCAAACAGGAGACCTCTCTTTTTGTGGGAGTGTTGTGGAGCATGGTGTATGTTCATATGAAAGAAATTTCTACTACCAGACACAAGACTGAGTTCTCTCATATAGACATGAAATGTTTTTCCTTCATCCATGTTTTTTTTTCTGCAAATGGCATTTGAAGCTGGCAGCATAATTGTGTCATTAGCTTCAAATGAGTTGCAAATCAGAGGCAGTCTTGTTGCTGGTTTCCTCCCCCTTCTCAGCATTTTTGGGACAGGTAATCCTGATTCCAAACTTTATGAGGTTGGAAAACCTCATTCTAAAGAATACTGATTACTATTACAGAAGGTTACAACATCTGTTTTTGTTTATTCTTTGTCCTTCATCTCTATTTGCATCCGTTTCTGAGAATCTTTGATGAGTAACTTCTTTCGTAAGAATCAGTTTTTCTTTTCATATTTTTATTTTTAGTGAGGAGCAATGGCTATTGTGGATGGGCTTTATCTGACACTTTGATCTGTGATGTAGACATCCACAGCTGAGAAGTATTGTAATGTCCCTTTATAAGCAGTGGGCAGAAACAGAGACCCGCAGAGACGTTAAATTTATAATCCTCAGGTCTTGAATTAATGGATCTCTGTTACATCTACAAGTGCTCTTTTCTTTTGATTTACCTTAAAAGGTTCTAGGCCACAGTCTTAGCTGTCGGTATTTATTTATACAGTATGTATCTAAGACTGAGCTTAATTCCTCTTGGTACAGAGAAAATGGTTTTCACTTACCAACTGTTTGCTGGTATTGACGAGGAGTTAAGGGAAGAGCTCTGTTTGGGACTTGAGGTGAATGCTTCTATGCCCGAGTCTAAATTCAAAGTGATATTGTCTTTAGCTGTATCACTGTGTCGTCATAGCGGTTGAGAGATGTCTTCAGATGTTCAGAATGCTTATTTCCAAACCATGCTTCATAAGTCACATCTACAGCTTATGGGCCAAAAGTATTAGCAGCAAACTCTGCTGCTTCATCTAGAGCATGGTGGTCTTGGGTCTGAGAAGTGATAAAGTGTTTTTTCTCTTCAGAATTGCCTTGGTGAAGGCTCACTCTCCCAGTCAGATGCAGAATGTTCAAGAAATCTACTCCTTAATACCAGACTTTTGTGTCAGTTCATGCTGCTAAAGGTTTTAGAATTTGAGTGTCGTGAATGGCCTGCTTCTTTTCTGCAGAGTCTCTGCAGCCAGTACTATCTCACATGTATTAGGTCATACAGCTGTTAGCATTTTCTTTTGGGCCTAGATAGGAGATGTGATGTATTATGGCTGCTTCTGAGAGTTCCTTGAAAGGTCTTGATTTTGCTGATCTGAAGAGTCATTGAATGTCTGCATGTCTTTACGTTTTCAGTCCCTGAGCATTTTGGTAAAGCATGCTTTTTTTCAGGGCCAATGGATTTTGTGTGCAGCTTCAGCAGCTCTGCCTCATTTGAGGTTCTGATTCCCAGTGGAATTAACCTACTATTTATTTTTAAGGGGCTTTGAACATGTCCCTAAAATTTTCTAATGGAGGAGATTCTTCAGAATGAGAATGAGCAAATATGTGCATCAGTAATTGTATTTCATGGAGTCGTAGGATCATAGAATGGTGAAGAATTAGTGCAGCCTTAAAGATCATCTAGGTCCAACCCTCCTGCCGTGTGGACACTAGAGAAAATAATGCTAAATAGCAGAAAAAGTACATTTCAGTGATGGCATGAAAGGTGATCAGGGAAAAAATGATAATGGTAAAAACATGATGCAGGAAAAAGCTCCAAACTGAGAGGGCTAAAGAACCTTTACAGTTTTTGTTGAATGCGGCAAATCAGTCTGTTGCTTTATTTCAGAAAGTATTGTGTGAATTAGGAAGAAAAAGTTATTTTGTCATAGTTTTTGTAAAGCATTCTTGTTGATGGTGCATTATATTGTCACAGAGGAATTTATTTCCCAGACAAATGTCCTGTCCTTTGCCCTATCAAATTCCTGTCTCTTCCTGTTGCTCTTCCCCAATTAAAAGGTAAGGCATTGAAAAATACTAGAATCACTTAAGGAGCTCTGTCAGCAAAATATCGAATGTGGGCTTGGTTGTATTTTGATGTATGAATATTGTCTGTGTGTTTTTTGGGTCTCTAGCTGTATGTCATTTAGTGATGCACTGTAAGCTTTGTAAAAAAAAAATTGTAACATTCAGTTTCTGAACTGATGTTTTCTGTGTTCTTAGTATCCGCACAATTTTGAGTAGCTCTTATTTTTGTGGGAGCACATGGAATTGCTTTTATTAAATATTTTTAAAACCAAGAGATAATTAGATAAAAATATGTGATTTTTTACTGTCATGTTCTGGAGAGAGGTATAAAGTCACGTATATTAAATTATGTAATAAATTTCATTTTGGTGTAAGTAGAATTAGCTTTTAGAAAAAGAAATCTAATAGGGACACAGTTCCAACCTTACAAACTAACTGCTTGTACTCTAATATTCTTTGACTAAGTTTTAAAATTGTTACTTTTATGTGCTGAAGTAATGATTTCCCTTTTTTCTTTTTTTTTTTTAAACAGGACCAAGCGAGCTCATGTCCCACTCACAGAATGCATTTTTGAGCTCCCTAATTTGACAGTTCAAGCAACTAGGGCTCAAACCCTTCTGCTTCAAACTATTTATCAGAGCTGGTGTCATCCTGTTGGAAATGTCAGTTCAGTGGTGGTAAATGAAGCTTTACTGAATGAGGTTTTCCAAACTTCAGGTAAATATGTGATGCTTTTGGTTAAGTATTTATTGTTGTACAGAGCACTGCTAGTGAGTGTCCATACAACTATATTCTTTAAATCCAGGTTTTTACTTATAGTAGCTAACAGGCAGAGTGTTTTTTTGTGTGTATATGGGTATTTATAGCTTATATTTAAAATCCAGGATGTAAGCTAAGCCACCCAGCTTCACTCCTTGGCACCAATTTCTGGATGCATTTAATTTTCCCATACAGGATAATTTTTCCATGCTTCCCTCATCTGAAACATTCACTTTTGCTTCCTTATATGGTACAATGTTATTACTTCAGGATCATTCCGAGGTGAAACTGGATTATTAAGGGCTTTATTAATCAATGGCATACATTGAATTCTTTAGAAGGGTTGCAGATGTTTCTCATTATTTTGTAAATAAATGTTACTTAACTGTTGTGAAATTGCTGAAGATATGCAAGTGTTGGTGATGATTACATAAATAATGAAACTTGTTATCTGTTATCCTTTTGCTAAACACCCATTGATTTTGGGAATAAATTAAGGATTTTGACCAGTTTACAGAGGAAACCAGAGTCCTTTTTTCCATAAAGGTCATCCAGAAAATGATTTTTTTTTTCAAATTTCTATGGAGACTAGAATAATTTAGAGCTGGTTTTGTTTATTTGTTGTGAATCCACCCATAACAATAACAGATATTTTGGAATATCCAGCATTGCCAGTCTTGGAGAATGTGTTAGGAGAATGATTTAGGTGCAGAAAATCATGATTTGAAGTAGAGTGGTGAATTAGACCACTGGAAGTCTTTCAGCCCTGCTTTTCTTGATTCTTTCCATTTTTCTTTTTTACTCCTCCTGTTTATTGAAGTTAAATCTGTGTTGATCTAATGTTGTAAAAGAACTGCTGTATTTTTGTGCAACCTTTGGAATAACTGCTTAAAGTGCTTAGGTTTTCCTTCTTTCATGGACGTCACTTTTGTCTTTATTCCTTCATTCTGTGTGGATAACCTAAGAATGGCATTGTGACATTTTATTTTCAAGTCTTGGTACTTGTGAAGGTAGCAGGTTTACAATCCACACCATGGAGAAATCTGAAAATACAGTTGTTTGATCACTTCCGATGCTCTTAGGGTTTCAAACTAACCTGATCTGTTATTTAACATTTTTCAGTCCATCCATTCAATGAACTGTGAAACAACTCTGCTAACAGTATCTTTGCAGAATAGAAATCTGGAGCACACATTTTAAGTACTTCAAATGAAGTAAATGAACAATATAATGCACTTATTTGGATCTTCTCTTATTCATGGCTTAACGCTTCACCTGGTAAATTTTACACTTTTTTAGTTGTGCTTAGTGTTAACAAGACCGAGGGCAGGTCTGTGTTCAAGGCTAAGAAATGATTGCTGTCAATCCTTTTGTCTGAATTTTTGGCTTGGTTGATTCTGTAACCTTTTGTTTGAATACTGTTGTGTAAAATTTAATATCATGCCTTGTTGAAAGTCATCCTTGTAATTAGGGACAGCTTCCACATACTTTAACAGTAAGTAACATGTATGTGTGTAAGCCTCCAAAAAATACTTGACTGTATTTGCACAGGGAGGTTGAAATTTCAAGTTTTCTTTTGCCATATTTCTTTCTTTTTCTTCCTTTTTTTTTTTTTTAAATGAAGTAACTATGAGGATAATGCAGTCAATTAGGAACTTGTCAGTAAACAAGGCACATCTGTTAAACACTATTACTTATATTCAACTTTGTTTCTTCAACATAAAAGCTGGTGAATGTTTCTTGGGAGTCCTTGTTTTGAGTTTTTGCCTGCCACTGCATGCCCGGTCATCCTTTAGGCTTGTCAGAGTGGCTTTACATGGCTCAAATGTTGGGCCTGGCAGTAGTCTGGTAAAATATTTGGGCTCCCCCTCCTGCCACTGCATCTCTGAGAATCTTTGTGGGTGAACAGATGAGCTTTTCTTGTGTAACCTAAACTCACAAGGAAAAAATTGCCTTTTTCCCATGGTATTGTGTTTTCCATCTGAGTGCAAGTTGTTTTTGGCTATGCACAGAAGTAGTGCTTCAAGAAAATAGCTTTCCATCCCCATGGTGTTGTGGATGAATAGTTCTTTGATTAATTTACTACAAATAATGAAAGTATAAAAACTTGTTTTTAAATTGTTATTTACTGTCCTTCCTTTTCTTTTTTCTGATTATGTTTATATTAAATTGTAGTGTTCTTGCAGTAAATATACTCAAAGATTCCCGTTCTTTCACTTTATCATATTTTTCAGGGAATCATTTTCTTGAAATTAACTGCTTACATTCTGCTGTTTCAAAGAATCATAAACTATGTATTTCATGAATACAGCAGCCCAAATTTTCCTCTGTGTTTACATTTTCAAACTTCTAAAAGCCGTCTTTTCTAACTAATTAGAAATATAGCAGGACAAACAGCTATGTCTCTATCCAGATTTTTTCCCCTTTTAAAAATAAATAAAAAGCCCTCCCTATACATGACATTATTCTGAAAAGAAAGAAAGGGCATGTGTATTTTATCTTCTGTTTATAATGGTCTGCTGTTATCTATAGGTTTCCAGCAAATGTGACTGCTATAGGCAGATTGCCGGATTTTACACATTCTTGGTACTCAATGTAACATTGTGCTTGTTCTGTAATTTGTGAATGAAATGTGTCTTCCTCTGGAAATGATCCAGTTGTTAGCTACCTGCCCAGATTGGTTCTACAAGTTTTGAAATATACTGTGACTTGAAACTTTTCTTCTCTAGGTAGCTCCTCATACATAGCTCGTCTCAAATGTGTTTGCCATTTGTTTACATAGCCTACAACTTTCTCAACTGCTTATGTCTGTATTGCCACTTTTTGTGTGTGATTGAAGAATATTACTGGCCTGAAACAGTTGTTGCTGAGCTCTTTATGTCTTTGTTGGGGCTTTGTGCCAGATGCTGTTGAGTGTTGGGCTTCCTTAACACATCAGTTCAGTATTACTTGAACTCAGAAGTGATATCACAAATGACTGTAGCCTCTCAGCCAGGATCTTTTTTAGCAGCCATTGTGCTAAAAGCATAGTTACGTGCTTTTTCCAACACAGTCATCTCTTCCAGTTTTAGAACTTTATCACTGAAACTTATCATATGGGCTTACAATATAGGCTAAGAAGTTCTATAGGAGAGGAGATAAATTATGGAAAATAGAAATAAAAAATGGAAAGGAAGGAAAACAGGAGAAGAGGATCACCTAATAAAAAGGGGAGAGTGCGGCAGAGGAATAGGAAAACAGAAGCAGGTAGAAAGAGTTAAAGGAGAAAAGCAGTAGAAATTAAGAAAACCAAAAATTAATAGGAAGACAAGTACAGATATATGAATTGCAGGAGGGGGGGAACCTCAGAGAGGAGCACACGACTATTGGCCCTCTCACCTGCTGTGGAGAGGCTCACAAGGTACAAAGGCCCCTTTGGGAACCTGTGTGCTAGGTAACAGCTGAAAGACTTTCTATGGATCTAGTTTAAAAAGGGAGCTCTGCACTCCCAGAAACATGTGAACAGAGTTTATTGCTAGTATCTGGGGTTCTGTCCTAAATTTTCACCTGGAGCAGAAATGTTTTCCTGCTCCAAAATTTCTTTCGAAGGTAATTGAGACTGAAGTTGGTCTAGGGATTCAAAACAACCTCTCTGAGCTCTATCCTCTACAAAATCAAGATTAATGGAATACCAAAAAGAGACGATTGCTTGAAGATTAACACTCTTCTCTCCCCCATCTGCTTTCCTCCCCTTGTTCTTCAGAAACCTTTTCCTACTAGGAGAAAAGACACTTTACTCCAATATTCCCTAGTTTGCTATTAGATTGCTGTCTTCATTAGGTTATCTGAGAGTTTACTTTTAATTAACTTGCCCAAAGGCAAGCTGTCTGAAAAAAAATAATTTGAAGTCTCAAAAGGAAGTTTGTGTGTCTTTTGTTTCTGACAGAATTTAAAAATGAAGGGCCTGTACCACCTAAAATTTGTGTTTGTCATGCATATTAGTAAGGTCTCTTATCTTAAAACTTGCAGTAAAAAATGCCTACAGTACTGTGATTGACTGAGCTCAGAACTTGTGGAGAACAGATAAAATGAGTATGTTGAGAAAAATGTATGATTTTTACTCTAGAAATTTTTTATAAACATGTTTTAATATTACGTCTATCAGCTTGAGGTGATTTAATTCTGCTAAGAGCAAGTTTTTAATTATAAATTATTATAAAATTCAATGAAACTTTTGAAAGCACTTAATTCCCTTCATTTCAATTGCACCTTTTGTAATCCATATATTTAAATATCTAGTTGGGAAAAGTTCTTTTTAGGGTTCTTAGAAGTCAGATTTTAAAAAAGAGGTAATAAAACAGTTTAACTTACTACTTGAATGACTAGGCTTTATCATTTAAGTACAAGATTGATGCATACTGCCTGAAACAGTTGTGCAAGAACAGAAAGAATAGAAAACTTGAAATAAATGGGAATACAAGTGACAAAATGCAGCATAACAAACAGAAAGTAAAACAGCTGCAAACAGCTTTTTGCTCTTTTTCATGGGTCAAGAAAAAGCATTACTAACTTCTTAATGCATTACATCAAAAATAAAAAAATAGCACAAAAGCAGTCTTCAATCCACATGTAACTCTTTGGAAATTTATGTTTTGGTTTAAGTTTATAATCCTTTTGGTATACAAGCACAGCAGCATGTTACATGTTAGTTAAATAATATGAGTTCTTATGCTTGTGAAACATCCTTATTCTGCATTTCAGTCGCTATAAATATGGAAACAAATCTGAATTTGAAATACATCATGCTTTCTACATTATTGCATGTATAGATGTTAATATTATTACAATTATTATTATTATACAATTTAAAAAATAAAAATAACGGTAGAAAATACCAAAATATTAAGAAAACAGCATTAGTTAAGATCTTTCAAAAGCTGAGCATGATTAATCCTATAGAGTAATTTTACTGTGTATTTTTTCCATTATTTGTTAGTAAGTACCTGAAGCACTCTGTTTCCAACCGTTTCAGCCTGCCAAGAAAATACGTACACAGTCACACATGGCTTTAGTTTACTCTGGAAAACTGGAACTTGCTACCACTTTTTCCTTGTCCTGTTCAGGTAGTTCATTATTTTGTTGACAGTTCGGTTCCATTAATCTGGTATTTTTGAGAAAATTGCTTGCAGACCTTACATTTCTCTACTGAAGGTGATCAAATAGGCATTGAATCCCTCATGTAAATGATGTCTTAAAGTTAAAATAAAATCTATTTTCCAGAAAGTAACTGTAAAACTATTTTATGCAAGATTTCATGTGGGATACCTTAATGGTTGAATAATAAATTTTACCTCATAAAAATGAAATTCAATAATACAGTAGCTTTCTCAGCGCAGTAGCATCTGGTTGAATCTCATGAGAGCCAATATTTTCCAACTCATTAGGATCATGTCGTTCTGTATGTCGTCAACATTGACTTAGCCAAGCTACCTTTACTTACATAACCGCCAAACTATTAAATAGGTCTCTTGTGGAGTGAAGTCAAATATTCCTCTTATTTTGCTTTTGCCTTGGAAGAAGAGGAGAAAATGTACATACTGTAACATTTAAACATCTGGTCTAAACCACATCAGGGTAACAGTGAGGAAAGTAACAGGATTCAGTATTCTTCCCAGGTGTACATATAAAAAAGGGTTGTGGAGCTGCTGCATAGTTCTTTTAACCACTTAGGAAAAAGACTAAAATAAGTGACCTGCCTTTCTAATACCCCTGTTTTTAAAACTACTTTTTTCCTCTTGCCTGCTCTCTTGCCACCAAACTCCAAAACACAAAAGCCAGCAAAACCCCAACATTTTAAAGTTTAGAGGTAATGCCGATTGTTCAGCTCTAAATTCCTTGCAACATACTGGCATTTAGTCTCTGTTCTATATAACATGGAAAATTTTGCATTCCTTTGGAGGGATATGAATTGAAATTTCTGTCTAAAATCAAAGTGTAAGTGTGTATTCTTAATTGCTTAGGAGTGGACACAGCTACATGAAACTTGCAGGGTATAAACAGTTTACTGTCTTGTGGAGGTGATTACCCACACATACCCATGCTCATCCTTCATGTAGACCCAGAATGCAGTGTGTAAATAGTATTATTTTTATATGTTGTACATTTCTGTGAAACTGGTAGATTATCAACTCTCTTTTCAGTTGGAAAACCAGCATGGATAAGCAACCTAAGAAAGATTTCTTCTTTAGCTTAATTTTTTAAGCTTAATATGGTCATGTATAAGGTTTTATTTCCTCTTGTAGTAAACATTTTCAATATTCTTAAGTCATGAACTGACTTGCAATGAAAGGAGATGGGTGGGACATTTTATCATTTCAGCACGTAATCAGTGAGATTTATCTTGCTGAGTATCTGAATAAATCCTCTGCCAGGAGCAATGGCTGTGTTGTGGCCTGAAATGAGGAACTGTCATGGAAAGTATGCATTGAAACCAGTAATTATGATTGCCTTTTTATTTTTTTCTGGTCTAATTAATATACACTAATAAGCTTTGAAATTGAAACACAGTATTCTGATGAAAGAATGGTAGTAGACATACTTAAGGCATTCATACAAGCTCAACTTTGATATGTAATGTGCTAAAGAATCTAATGTACTAATGAGACTTTTTAAATGTCTTTTGTGTTGAAAGTGAATGTATACATAGTGTCAACAGAATAGTGAAGGAGAAAAAGAAAAGATATATCAGTAGGTTGTGAAAGGAATACATGCATGCATGAAATCCATTGCTGAGGATAAATGTATACAAGTTTCCTAAGCTGAATTGTTTCAAAATGGCAGGAGAGCTCAGTTCAGTGTCTGTGTTGAAATTAACAGCAAACTATTGAGTATGTTGGTGGGCTACCAAAAAAACAAGACACCTAAGCTTAGAGCCAGCTATAAATAGTGCCCCTACTCTTGAGTCTGGAGTTTGTTTGCACAACTAGCAATGGAAGCTGTGTCTGAGGGCACCTGTTTTGTTTGTTCAGCTGCTAGTTTGATGTTATTGCTTGTTCTTGTGCTTGGATAGCAGTGAGGTAGGCTGCCTTTTTGCCTTGTTCTAGCTGCCAGGTACTGCATCAGGTGAAAAAACTCTACAGGGAGGTTGAGATGGTGGCTTCTAAGAGCAATAGAACATGTTGAGCCTAACAAGAAGGCTAGGAAGAACATTATTCTGGAATCTGCTGCATAATAGGAACTGGGGATTTTCTGAGAGGTGTTCAGAGCACACACAAAAGAAAACTTCAGAGATAACAGAAGAAAAGGTTATTTTTTTTTTGTACGAAGGCCCAGAGAACTTGTCAAATTTGGAGTGAACCTGGAAACCATTGGTGGTTGCTGATACAAGAATAAATCATGAATGAGGTGGACATAATGTTTTCTTGATGTCTGTGTTTTCTAAGAAAAAAGCTTCGTGCACAGGTGTTGCAGGAGAAGTATTGATGCCAGTCACTGCCATTTCCTGAACACTACTCTTCAGAAGAGCAGAAGAAAGTGATTTCTTTGTACCTGGCATAAAATAGTAGGGTTATCAGAAAATTTAAGTTGGAAGGATCTACAGGAAGTCTCTGCAGTTCAATCTTCTGCTAAAATCAGAGTCAGTGATGGGATCGGACCAAGTTCTTTAGGGTTATATCCCATCAGATCTTGAAAATCTCCAAGGGTAAGAACACCCTATCCTCTGTGCAGCCTGTGCCACTGCTTGACTGTTCTCATGGTGAGAAAGCTTTTCCACTGCTCCAGGCAGAACCTTTCATATTTCAGTGTATGGCAATTGTCTTTCATCCTACTGCTGTTCACCTCTTTTAAGAGGCTTATCACAACTTTCTCACACATACAGGAAGGCTGCTAATATGTCAAGTGTGTTACTGCTGTTCTTGACCTTATTAAACATTAAAACAAAACTACATCTGAGAAATCCTGACTAGTCTTAACACTCAATGATGGTGACTCTGAAATGCTTTTGCTGTTCTAATTTTCATGCCAACTAGATTTAACCTGAGTGTTGATGCATCAATACATACAAAATAAATCCTATTTTCTGATTAGTAAATATACTGATGTATAACATGAATTAATTCTGGCTTAGAATATCACTCTCTGCTGGTTTGACATCTGTGGAAATTCCCAAAGTCAGTATTGTCTCCTTTTGCCCTTCCAATTAAAGAATCCTGTTTTGTGGGATAGTTTGTGTAGTGAGATATTCTGAGAGGAAATGGAAATGCATACAGGTGCTACAGCACAAAGAAACGATTGTAGCTTATGGTCATTATGGTATAATGTTTCCTGTTTATGGTTTCCTTGGACATTTTTTATTATGTTTACTTATTTCTTGTTATTTATTGAAACAACTTGAATAATTCTAAAAGAATTTGGAATGGTTTATAGCACATATCTTCCTCCTTTTATTCAGAATGAGACATTACAGTTTGGAAAGGAAGAGACTAATTAGAGGTTTTGATCCTGATGAGGCAAGAAATATCAAGGAATTTTTTATTATAGATTATTAAGGAATGTGAATGAAATGAGAAAATAGTAAAGATAAAATTGAAATATTCCTGTGAGGAACTTATTGTAGTAAAAATGTGTTTATTGTAGTAGTAGTTTTTGGGAAAGAAACCGCCAAGGCATAATCAAAAGTAGATAGGTTTAAGAATAAGCAACTATTAAACATGGTAGAAGCATGTTTTCTGTTTGCAAGTATGTAATATTGACTGCTGACCTGGAGTAGTAAGTTTACATAATGTGTATAGTCTTGATCAAATAAAAGTTGTACTGAGTTATGAGGCAAATCCCAAGTATTGGACTGCTGCTTAAAACTTACTAGTGTCTACAATACTAAGAATTAAAAAACACTAGTATTCTCTAAAGTTACTTTTATGGAATAAACTCTAGTGAATGGTACAGAAAACTACTTTCCATTTTTGAGAGTATTTTGGTTCTTGTGGCAAGGTAAGATGATAAATACCAGTGGTTTTCTTGCCATAGAAATACCAGATCATTACGTACTGCAATACCAATTTTTAGCCTGATGTCCCATGTGATTTCCTATTATATTAAATCAGGCATTTTTAAAAGATACATACCTTGTAATTATTTTAAACTTAGTGATTATAGATCCAAATCCCATTTTTTTAATTGCATGGATATTCAAGAAAAATATATTCTTCTCTGGGAATATATCATGTGGGAGAGTTGTTAAGCTGTTAAAAATGTAGACTGTATGAAGAGTAATTATTGCATTTCTTGCAGTTAAGAATAATGTTTTTCCTACGTGTCTAGTCCACCTCATAGTCACAGGATATAATTAATACAAAGTATATGTAATATGGTAATGGTAAGGACAGAAAGTGTATTTTTACTAGAAAATACTGAGCTTCAATTATAGCAGCTCTTTAGCCCATTAGTTTTTCACTTAATGTTATGTCTCCAAAGGCAGGCAGTTTTTTTGGAGGAATATTATACCAAAAGTAGAAATACACAGTAACATAAAAAGGTAGTAATGATAAGCGAGACAAAGTCAGTGAAACTAGGTTTTCAGAAAACTATAGTAAGCAAGAAAACTCTTATATTGACATTTTACAGTTTTGATTTTGCTATGGGCTGATAATTATCAAGGAGCTAATATAGAAAGGGATGTGTTCTGTTATGTTCTGTTACAATGTTATTTAATGCTATCCAGTGGATGTCTCTTCTGTTTGTGTGAAGCATAATAGGAAGATTAAAAATGGCACAAGCAGATGTAGCTGCTTTGATTTTGCTTTGAAGTGTTGTTCTGCTGTAGGCAAACTGTGTATTATTATAAAGGTATGTATCACACTTTGTGAAACACTAATCAAAATCTTGGATTTTAAGGAGATGTCAGAGGTCTCTGTATAACTGCAGCTCCTGGATTTTGGGATCTTTGTCTTATGTCTTGTAAGAGCTCTTATACCGGCTTAACATTCTCCAAAACATACTTTGTAACAGGACTGCTGGCTATTCAAAGAAAGTGATCAGAACTATTTCCAGAAACACCTTTGTTTTAGTTGGAGATCATCTAAATAAGCAAAGTCCCTAGTCTGAGCTTAGTTTCTTTCTTTTATGACTATATCAAGTTCAAAAGGAAATGTGTTTTGCCTTTTTTTTTTTGCTTTGAGTGTACTGTGCTGAATAAATCCAGATATTACACTGACTTATGCTGATTTCTCCTAGTTTGATGCTGTGGCTTTGTTGCTGTGTCTTGCTCATGCTCTTTTCCTATTTTTACTGTATTTTTGTCAAATGCTGTGATAGTCAGCCCTTTTCTTTATTGAACTTCTTAGTTCCAGTCTTTATCCCTTCTCCTTTTGATTTGCCTCTTTTTTCTTCTTTAATACACAGCAGCGGACCTGAACAGTTAGGTATGGATAGGTAGAATTGTCTCTTGCATAGTAGTTTCAAATGTTTTTCTCATTAAAGATGCTTTCTCTGAACTGGGGTTTATGGTAACCATTTTCCCCTCCCCCATCATTTAATTATTGCAGGGCAGGGGAGTGACTACAAAGTACAGAAATGAAGTAGAAGATACAGAAATGAAGAAGAAATGCAGGTTTCAGGAAGTGTTAGAGAAATGTTTTACATCTTGACTTCTGGAAAGGGTATTCCTATTACAATTCCAGTAATTATTAAAATTTTCCAATTTAAAGACATGGACTCTTTTGTTCTCAACCTGCTCATGGAAGAAGAAAAGCTTAATTGCTCTAAGGGGTGTGATCTTGTTGAGAAGCTACATTTAGTTCTTCAAGTTAATTGTCCCCATAGTGGAATTATATTACAGTCTGTTTCTGTTTTCTGAGCTAAGTGAATACTGGATGGTTTAGAGCAAAATGCAAGAATTCCAAGAATTCCAATTACAGAAGCCAGCCATCTTTACACCTCTGATGACACTTGGAGTTCCCTTCATGTGATTGCTTGGGTTTTACCTGGCCTGTGTGACATACCACAGTTGTGTACAGCACTTCTGTTATGTCAACTGTGTTATTCTTGCATTAGTTACCATTTTTCATTCTCCTGTATGTAAACTCAGATTTGCAACGTACCCGAATACCAGGTATTTTAGTAGTTGGAATTACTGGAGAAAGAGTTCAAAGTAATAATGATTAAAAATACTAATAAATTAATCACTTGCTTTAGCACAAGCTAAGATGGCCAAGAAGAGTTCTCAAACTGACTGATAGCTTTCCTAAATCTTTTAGAAAGTCAAGGAGTTCATAAGATTTCCATTTTCATCTATCTCCCAGAATATTTTCCTTACCTTTTTGCTGTATTTTCAAAGAAAATATTTTAGGAAAAATTCATTTTTTGCTGTCTCAGTATCAGTGTCAACTATTTAGTGTCAACTCAGTGGCTTGTAATCAGAAGTTATCTGGCACCTTTTGGTTTCAGTTTGGATAGCAAAAAATACATTCTCCAGATGTGGTTGTGTCTTTGATGGGGGGGATCTGTTCGGCTTTCTTATTTTGTGTTTTCTGATATTTTGGCTTTCAATGGACTAAACTAAATTCTGTTCCTCTCCTTGAACGATTGTATCATCTCAGAAACTCACACCTCAATTAAATTTTGAGATGCAGAATTACTCTTTTTTCAGTATCTTCAGGTATGGGAAGAATAAATTAGTCATCCATCTACACTGAGTTCAGCAAAAGAAGGTAAATAAGAACTTGATTTAATTGTTTGCTTGATAAAAGGGAAATTTTCGAACTTCTGCCCTTCCAAAGGATGACTAGAGTTAGAGAATAAAATAGGAGGTTTTTTAGAGGACTTTTGAGTATCACAAGAGTCTGTTGTGATTTGTGATCAAATATGAGTCCATTTTTACTGTGTAGAATGGAGAGGAGTGACAGCCAGAAGGGTGCTTCCCTTACATCAAAAATGTACAAAAGCAAACCAGTTTCTGCTGTTATGATCTGTTACAAGCAAAGGAATTGGGAAGAGAGATGATGATTTATTTATGTATTTATTTTCTAAACTAGTCATACTGTTGTTCATGCTTCCCAGGTTTTAAATGCAGTTTTTTATGAGTGCTTGACAATGAATATTGCTGTTGTAAGTAGTTGTGACTTTTCTTGGTACGCTCTGTCAGTAAATGTCTGACTGGCAGGTTTGGATCTGTAGTGTATACAGTGTAGAACACCTGTTAGATATCTGTCATACTTCATCTTTTTGCAGATTCTTTTAGTTGCTCTTGGCTTTTAAAGATCATCGTTTCTGTGTGTATTCAAGAGCTTTTCAAATACTGTGGAGCTGTGTTCTAACAAAGATAACATGCAGTTCAGAGGGGTGAGCTGCACTATTCTGGGAATGGTCTTAGGAAATTGTATCTAAAAATACACTGTTTGTGCCGACAAACCAGATCACTTCAGGAATCCACAGATATTTATGTCTACTCCTTTTAGACTGAGCATAAGCTTTAAAGCAAAGCTTTGAGGCACTGACATAACAGCATTTGGAGTTCTGTTGAAAGCTCCTATGATTGTATCTTGCTATAGCTCTCATAGCTCCTGGTTTCATCAGTTAACTCTGTATTCCGTTCACTGGGCTTAGATGAGGTGGTTGTGATCAGCAAAGTGCTAAACACTTGATCTTCTGTCTTTCAAGAGAGCTTTTTATAAAACTTGCTTTGATGTGTACTTCATGTCCAGCCTACTTTCCCAGTGGGATTGCTTTTATGCTGCTGTCTATTCATATGTTGCAGTATCCCATATGTTATCAATGAAACACAGCTTGCCAGCAGATTTTGAGCTTATCACCAAGGTAGTACCTCTACCATATTCAGTAATAAGATCAACTACTTCTTTAATTCATAAAATTTGCCTTCTTTAAATGTGCCTGAAGTCTTGAAAAATTCCCTTCACAGGTACAGGATATTTCCTAAATGCAAGGGAAAAACTATCTGAAAAAGGGAATAGTACTGGACCAAACTATTGTCATGACCTCAGTCTTCACATCTCATGCCCTCCCACTTCCTTTGCTGCCTTCATTTGAATGATTTGCTGAGTTTGAATGTAAGCCTTAGGCGAGTTTCTTTCTAACAATATCAGTAGAAAGCTGTTCTAACTTAAAAACTGAATGGGAAAACTGGTGATTTTTGGAGCATTGCAGTAAGTGCTAAAAAGTCCACATGCATGGTTATGAAATGAAATTAAGAAATATGGCACAGAGCATTCACTGAAAACATTGGTTTTCAATATTTGTCTATTAAGCATTCAGTCTATCAGGCATTCAGTCACATAGTGCATTTGCTATGGTAGCGCTTGATGAGAAAATTGAGCTGCAGCAAAAGAAGCTGCAGACTTTTTAACAGAATACCTTGAAGCATGTGTGCAAATAAAATCCACTTCAGTTTTATTCTATACCTAATAGTCATGCTCTATTTCATTGAGGTAGTACACAGCTTTATTGTTTGCAATTAGAAATGTACTTAGTGCAGTTGTATTTGAAATTGCAGTTCAGAGCTCAAGGACCCTTATGGGTGCTTCCCTGTTTGGATACTGCTTACCAGGTGGAACTCAGGAACCTGCTGGCCATAGTGTCAGGATGCTTTCTTCTTTCTGTAAGCCATAATATCTGCCACTCACTTTTCTTTCACCTATGTTAAATACAAATATAACATCTCAGCTAAATCTTTATACTCAAATGTGGAATGTATTTTGTTTGTTGTCATTTTTTCTTTTCCCAATTTTGAGCATGTAAACAAACAGAGCACCAAGTTGAGAAACGATTCCATAGTGGTTCAACTTCAGATTAATGCTCTGTGTTGTGTTGTCTTCCCAGAAGTCTCAAAGATCAATTTGACTTCCAAATGTGGCTCAAGTAATTCTTTTGAAAGGCCACTGATCATCTTAAGGCTTATGTGGACTTTGGATTGGGAGATGAGACTCATAACAGAAATTGCATGCAAACCTTAAAAAATTTTGTTTGAGAGGCAAATCTATTTGTATTTCAGTCAACTGCATTATCTATTCAAAAAATAACTTCTCCATCTAGCATAATGAGGTACAAAAAGTTCCATTCTCCAAAACAAATTTCAGTTAAAAAGATGGTTTTTTATGTTTACAATAGTTCATGACTATAACAACTTTGTGAGACTGCAGTGTTTTTTTGATAGGTCCTTGCGGGTGTTTAAGCACAGGAGGAAAATCCTGCAGCCTGTATTTTAAAAGAATCTAAGTCTGGATGATCACAAGGCTTCCTTCTTTTCCCATTCATTTTGTGTTACTTGATGGTTCACAAAATTTCTGTTTGAAATGTTGGTTCCTTCAGTTTTCTAATTGAGGCCAGCTGATTCCTGAACTATCCTCTTGTTCAGGCTCTGTCTCTTTAGTGCAGTTGATCCTTTCTAGGTGCTAGCTGAAGTTTGCCATGGTTTTTTTCTTTACTAGCTCTTTTAAATGCAAGATATTAAATCTTGTTAGTCTAAAAGCCAGGAAACTGATTTGATGTTAAAGAAGAATAAAATAATTTTCTGATGATTGTCATGGCATTCATCAGTGAAATCTTTAAAACAAACAAACAACCCCCCCAACCCAAACAAAAAAAATCAAACAAAAAAAAGTAAACATTTTTATAGTGACTCACCTATTTCATGGGCTAGTGGAAGCATAACCTTCTCAGGAACTTATCAAGAAGCAGCTATTGAATAATCATCTTTATATATATTGCCACTAATTCAGAGATACGTTGTGAATTTAGACATTGGCAAGAACAAACCTCTCTTTTTAACTGAAGAGAAGTGGTTTTCATTGTAAGGCATTTATACTTAGCTGACTACCTCAGATTTTTTTTTTTCACAAATTCTCTCTGCAAGGGAGTCTTCATTATAATAAGGGGAAACCCCCCTAAATATAGAAATATTTCAGCAGCATTCTGCTTAGTCAAGGTGTTCTGTGGAGGAGATAGCTTGGGTTTGTATGATTTCATTGTTTCTAACATAGCTGTTCATACTGTATCCTTGCTACAAAAGTTGATGGCTTTTGGACTGCCATGTAATGTGGATAGAAGCCTTTTGACTGTTCAGCTATCCTTGCTGTTGGATTTGAAATACTATTTTCTGGCACTGAAAGTTTTGATGTCAGCAAGGTTAGATAACTTCTTTCCTTTCTGTCCTTGATGTGGACCATCAGCTTTATTAGCCTTGGAATCTGTGTCAGATGAATTCCTTAAGCCTACTGTGAGTTCCGCATGTCTTGTCCTGCTTTTCCCAATACCACATAATGTTGTGCAGTGCTACTCTTCTTAAGTTTTTAGTTCCACACCTGTTTCTTTGTTGATAAAAATGGCTTCCAGAATATATAGGTACACTAGAGTTCTCCTTTATATCATTCTCATCTGTGTTAAGAACTTTGTGATATTTCAGTTGTAGGACTCTGTTTCCCAACAAAAGTCATGTGACATCAGCAGTGAGGTGCAATAAGAGCTCTCTTAGGATTACTTAAAATAGAATGGAAGACTTTGAGTATATAAGGTTGTGTGGCCTTGAATGTGATTTTTATTTGATATATGAGCTGTGACATAGCTATTGCATGACTGAGATGTGCCTGTAAGCGATGTAGTGTACAGATGGGGTTTCTCTGAAACAAAGCCAGCCACTAATACTGAATGTGCTCATTTAAAGGGTAAAGAATACTTCATAAACATATGGAAACATTTCTATGTTTTTTCATTAGAGGGGTTCTTACTCCTTATGCATTTTTTATGATTGTTCATGCTAATGTGCCATACTGGAATCAAGACTGCCTATGCATCCATTCCGTTTAGTGACATTTCTACAGTGGTATGATTATTTAATTTAAAACCCACTAAATATACTTTTCTATTATTCAGAGCTTTTCATCATTTCAAAGGTGAAATAATCCTTTTCTCAGAACTGTTGGAAAAAAAATCACCGTTGTGTATTGCAAAACACTTGATTTAGGAAGAATATAAAACAATAGTAATGGGGCTGTTGCACAGTAGGAGTTGAATTAAATGGTTATTGGGATCCACTGGTATAAAATCCAGAATTATTTAAACTTGTGCAAGAAATGTACACCAGATTTATAAAGTAGGATCTCACTACTCAGAAGTATGATAGTGAAAATGTGCAGGAACCATAGCAGCCCACATCTTAACAAGGGTTTTCTATGTTGTGGTATGTCAATAGGAGAATTGACTATCCACAGCATCTGGTCTGTAATTACTTACCAGAACCCTGTGGAAGACATACATTGATTGATTTTTGTCATAAAAAAAGAAAGATGAAATTTCTAAACACTAATTGATAAATTTTTCTACTCAGTTTATTTGCAGGGATGAGGTGGAAATTTCAAATCCTAAGTTTCAGTTCTGTCCTCATATTTGCCACGTGATTTCCCTGATTGGGCTGTGCTTTAAATTCCAAACATCCTTTAGCAATACCTATAACATCTAAGATAGTATGAAATGAAATGATGTTAAATCCATAGTGGTTTTTAACGCTAAAATGTATTAAATTAATCTAGTGATGGCTTTCATAGCTGCTCTTCAGAATTACTAATTTAGCAGAACAGGACCCTGATGCTTGAGGTTCCTAGGGAGTAGGTCAAAACAAATAATATTTACCTTAGAAAAGAAGGGTATTAAGTACATTACAAAGCAATGGTTTGTGTTTTCTTTGCAATTGTGATATGTCATCTATAATGGATCAAGAGTTTTGCTTTGTGCCCACTCAGACCCATGATTATAGTGGTTTTGAGCCAGACTTTTTTTTAAACTATTTTTTCAGTCTGACTGTCCCCCTAATGGAAGGCATTAGGCTTCAAGAAACAAACACGTAGCACTTGGATCTAGGCCTTTCAAAGTCATAGATAATCTGTTAGAAACTTCTGGCACCTTTTATTCTTGTCCACCCACTTGAAGTGTTTTGGTGGCAGATTTTGATTTGTAGGCATGTTTATAAGGTTAGAGGGGGGTTTTAAAACCTCATCTGTCATGTCTTATAAAGGATGTGATTGCTTTTTATTTTTAGGATGTAGGGCCATACTACCGTGTATAGGGGCACTATGCACTGCACTCCTGACAGCAGCTTTCCCACATGTACAGTGGTATGTGAGCAGTCTGTTCAGCTTGTAGATCCAGCTAGAAGTTGTTCTTTCTGAGGGTTATTTTTCAGTCATTTTAGCTGTTTTTCTGGTTTATAATGTGCCCACATGAGCATGAGAGGCAACTGAAGGCAGAGGGGATGATGACATTGCCCCAGTGGAGAATGCCTCAAAGGTGAATGAATTTATGCTGGTCTCTCTATCACTATCTGCAGCAGTCTCAAGCTCACATTTTAATGCATCAGGTTCTTTTACTTTCTGAAAGATGTACAGTCTTACAGGTTAAGATCATTTACATTCTTTGTATATTTAATATAATTATTAATACTAACTTCTTATTGTTTGCACTGAATTTAGGTAAATGGCACAAGATTATTTGTACTTTATCTATTAATGCTGAAATCCATTTTGTCTCAATGAAAAGGATGTCAAGGTTGATGAAATTTTACATTCTGCTTTGCTGTAATGTAGCCTTGTGTCAAAAATACTTTGTGTCTTACTCTGAGAGGTAAAACAGCTGAGTTTTTTCTTATTTATATTCCTACATTGAAAATTCACCAAGCAGAGATCTGCAGCCAGCGTGTAGGTGGGATTTAGTGTCTTGATTTTGAAAGAAGAACTTCTTGTAATGCAGTTTTCTATACTGCTACTATTTGGTGGTCATTTCAGATGTCAGTACTTAGCCACTCTTGTATGGTGAAATTTCTGCACATATATTGATGTAAAAATTTAATCTGGTTCTATTTTGACCTTGAAGAGTGGGGAAAATATCAATACTGAAAGGTTGTCATCTGCTTTGGAGATGTAAGAGGAGAAATTGGAAATGGGAGTGGAGAAAAAGGTTTTGATAGCAGGAAGGTGCATGTGGAGATGGTGTTTGCAAAGGGATCCTGCAGTTGTGAGGAGTTGTGAAGCAAGCCTCTGTACAGCTGCAGCGGTATGCAATGCAAAGAAAACTGCTATTCATATCCAAAACTATTCTAAGCATTAATAGTATCCCCAGTATAAAACCAGTTTAAATATTTTTAGTAAGACATGCCATCCCTGGCAGTTTGGTTAACAAGATGATTTTTGGTTAACAAGAACAGTCCTTCCTGTTACTGGAACAAATATGAATTTATTGTATTTACTTTTTGGGGGATGGTGGTGGGGTTAGTTTGATTTTCTCTGTGTTTGTGTAAATAGTCAAGATGCATCTCCTTCAAGTCTCTCAGTCATTTATTTCCTTCTAATTAATTGATTTCAGTGTACAAAAATCTTCTGTACGTCAGGCTGTATGGCTGTATTTTGTACAGTTTCTTACAAAAATAAGTAAATACATTACTTCATCTCTTAATTGACCAGCTATGCCATTGATGGCCCAATCCTTACTGAAGCTCAGCCAAACTCCAGGGCTCTCTCTGTAACATGTTGCTGTAAGCAATTCTTAGTGTGTAGAGCCAAACACCTTTTTCCTTTGGCTTCATTTCCACTTTCATTTGCTCTGGGATTTTTATTTCCTATTTTTTTTATTTCCTTGAATATGTAAATTATGTACGTATTTTGACATCTCTGGGTGCAATTAAAACATCTTTCTTTTTATCTTTGTTTCTTTCTATTTCTCTTGAATATGTAATATATTTGTGACCAAAGTAACTGCTTAACAGTGCTGCTGAGATTGTTCAGGTGGTGTTCTAAGATCCTTAATATTGCTTTCTTTTTGTTTGCTTTCTTATTTCTCCGTTTATTCATTGCAGCGGAAATGTAGACTTCTCCAAATCTTTAGGAATTGTAATAGAAATGTTAGCTTCTATGCAGCTGGAAAACACCTTAGTAAGTTGTAAAACTGTGGTGTTTTTTAAAAAAACCAAATAGAACCCAAAACATTATCTGTACAAAAGTTGGAATAATTCTAAATTAGTAGGTTTCTAAAACTGCCAGCAGCCTCCATTTTTAACATTAACTACTGTCTTCTGGAGAAACAAAATCTGATCATCAGCAAGATTATTCTTAATCTTTCTTTGGCCTTACCCTGCATTGATGATGTGCTTAGCAGAAGAAATAATTTGTTGTATAAGGACTTTATTTTTTTAAAATCTATGTCTTTTTTTAATGCATTGCATTTATATGTGTCCATATCAGTATGGACATAGTAAGTAAGATTCTAATGCCTTTTAAACAAGTAGGGTAGGATATGTACTGTTAGAGTAGCTTTACTTTGTTAAAAACATTTAAATTTCTTTGTATTTGAATCGCTGTTTGAAGTAAATTGTCTTTCACAAATTGTGAAAGTGTTAGCTCCTCTTTCCTTGATGTCCTGTTGTAAATATTTTATGTCTCTTGTGTATTTTCTCCTGTTGCGATGCGTTGTTTCGCATTGGCAAGATGATCCAAATCTTTCCACCTGTGAATGTAATTGCAGCTGTGTAGTTTCCTGTGACAGAATGAAGCCTATTGAAAGTTTGTGTTTAACATCAGTTGCCGTTTCATCTAGCTGATCTACACATTGCTTCTGTGTACTCTGTGAAAAGTTTATTAGTTACTATTTCCTCTACAAATTAATTTGAACCATATGCCTGATTATTAATTATGCATTCTGGTTGGTGTGTTGAAAAAAATTATTTTCTCTATTTATTGACATTGTCTAAGTCCTGGGATCTACACTATAGAATGTTATGTAATCACTCCAAGTAGTAGCTAATGCACTGTGGTGTAAATGGAGGAGCTACACATTAGAAGTTTTTATTTATTCTGTGATGTAACTGAACTTAAAGAGGATTTTTCCCTTGCTGCCTTGCCTGTATGCATGTCATGAACTTTCATTACTGTGGTTCATTATGGGTTTGCCAAGTAGAGGCTTCTTAGCCCTGCGAAGGTAATTTCTGTTCTTGTGTGCTGCAGTAGCATAATGATAAGTACTGAAAGAAGATGTAAGTTAAAGCTTAATTTAATGCGTCTTGTTTGGTTGTTGGGTGGAATGTCACAGAGCTCGACTTACCATTAATTCTGTGGTGATTTCTTATAAGATGTCCTGTTAATCCAGAAGAAATAATCGAGTTCTTCACAGTGAAGGCTTTATTAGTTGAGCTAAATTTGCCATCCTGAGAAGAGCCACAGGCTTGCCTCTGAAAGTAATAATTAAAACTGAGCAAGAATACCACTGTTACAAATGCAGTAATTTTAGTTTTGTTCCATGAGTAATTGTCCTCAGAGCGGAATTAACTTGAATGTGGATAACCCAGATGAAGACTAAGGAAGGATTTTATCCTCTCCAAAGTCAGTCAAGGCTCTTGCCTGGACCCTCTACCTCTAACTTCTGCAATGCTAGCATTTATGAATTGCAGATATGTATATCTTTTAAATGTAGGCTTACATTTTTGTTTGTGAAGAGAGAATCTCATAAGGGGAAATATTATGTGGTGTGTGTTTCTTTCCGGGAAGTGGCTGGAGACTACTGAGCAGGAATAGTTAATGTGAGGTCTGTAAAATGCGTGGTGAAGAAGATTCCATGTTAGAATACAGTGTTCTAGACATGAATGTAATCTTTCTGCAATTGTAGTAGGCTATGCTTATGCCTATAGGACTGAATTAAGGCAAATGAAATAACAAACATCTTTGTAGTATTTATGTTCCAGTTTTTCTGCATTGTAAAAAAAGGAGATATTTTCTGTCTGTGATGTGCTAAATATGTAATTAATTTCCAGAGGAATGTCTGCTTTTCATTTTTAAGATCGTATTGTATTTAATGCATTCTAGTCATGTGAAAGTGATTATGGAAATGAGGGTATGTGATCTGAACTTCACTGCCACTTGGGTGTGCAGTGTAACTTGTGTTAAAGGCCAATGTTATTCAACACTTCTGCTAATAAGGGCAATTCTTTGTTAAGCACAGTAATCCCTTTGATTTGTCTTTAGGATACTTTTTTAATAGATACAGAAATTATATTCTCAGTATTGGAAGTTGAATTGAGAGTTTCATTGTTGACTTTTTAATGGTTTTATGTGGGAAAAGTGATTTGTCTGAAAAAAAGTTCCATTGTTGGAAGGCCCCATATCTTTATTTCCTCATTCCACCACCCTACCTCCCAGTATCAAGAGTTCTAATTTTTATAATAGTGTTTTTCCAAATATGTAGTAAAGTGTTTCTAATATGTAGTAAAGTGTAGCTCTTCTGATTTAGACTAGTAGCAGGACTGTTGCCATTTGTCTTTTCTCTTACAAGTTGATTTTGATGCTATTTCATTACTAATGTCTCACGTATAGATCTTCTCACTCTGCTGATGACTATAACTAGCAAAATTGTAGCATGCATGATATTCCTCTGGAAGAGCAGTAGTGGCTCCTTATGGTGGGACAGTGTAAAAATGACCTGGACTATTGACCATCCCTCAGTTTACTGTTAACTAATTATGCTAATTGGAAAAGTTTATTAGTTAACATTGCTCAGTCATAAATTAACTTGCTAAAATGCAGTGTGTGAAGAGCCGCATTTGGACAGTTTGAAGGGTTTAGGAGAATTGAGTTCTTAGCTTAAGACAACAGCTGGTTGGACTGCTAGAAAGAAATTAATTTTCTCCTGTGAGCTCTCTGTCTTAAAGTCTGAGGGAAAAATACCAGTTTTCAAAGTTTTATTGATGCAAATAAGAGAATATACAATGTGTTGCTAAATAATGGAGAAATGTAGCTGTCTTTAAGGATTTAATTTAGCTGGGCTTTAACCATAGATTTATAATTAAATGTAAATAGTTAGCAGTGCTAGAGAAGTAAATGGTTTTTTAAGATTAATTATCTGTTTGGCTCTTCAAGACTTTAGGATAATAGAGGACAAACAGTGTTTTATTTTGGTAAATAAACCTCTTCATTTGTTTGTTGAAAAAATTGTACTTGACTGGAGTGAAAGCTTTAGAAATGTATTTCATCAAAAAATTTGCCAGGAGAATTTTTTTTTTCTCTCAGGAAAGCATTAAATGAAATCCACATTTTATGTAAAGGCATGTTATGTAAGGAAACTATTTATCAATGCACATCTGATACAAGCAGGTAATAGGCAAATACTTTATACTCTTTTCCTTGCAGAAATCTTTTGCCTGGATTTTTGAGTAAGGAATATGAAGTTAGAACTTCATTTTAATGTGGAAAAAAAAAAGAGTATGTAGTTTATTTATCAAGTTATTTTGCCTTAAATAGTATTATAAAATACAGAACAGTGGTTGTCGCTTACTGATTCAATTAACAGTGGATGTAAGAGATACAATTTACTACCAAAAAAAGAGTAAAATCTCAAAGATGAAGCAGTTGTGTAGTTTCCAAGCAAGTAATACAGGACACATTTAAAAAACATAAGAAATGGTTTAATTTCATTAACTGTGGTCTAATATGCTGTGCATCCCACTCTTGGTAAACCACAGCGGCATTTACTGGCTGTTCCTTCAAAGCACTACTGGTTTTCATCCCTTTCATTGGCCAAATGTGTCATAAGAGCATTAGCTGAGGTCTGGAAAACAGTTCTCATGGATTTTGCTTTAATGATAAATCTAGCATATAGTACACTTGCTGATACAATCAAGTGAATGGAATTTCCAAAATCTTGACTTAATGTCTTTTAAGTATGAAGCAATAATGTTTTTATGAAGTAGCTTTTAAATGGCATTTGTTGAAGTGGAGAGCAGCTGGATTAGAAGGGTCTGTTTCTAACTGCAATCAGCAATGATCATAGTATCATATTACAGTCACCCTATAAAATAGCTTGTATTTTAAGAAAAATGGGGGGGGTGGGGGGGGGGAAGGGAAGGTAGGAATGGAGAGAAAAGCAAGCATGGTCTGTGTGATGCCCAAAGGGGTCTGGAATTGGTTACAGTTGGGTAATGTTGCTTCAGCTGTTTGGGCAACAGTAGTATAGCTCTCAATATAGGAAGTTCTTTATCAGTTATTAGCTTTTTGAAATGTTTTGGAGATAGAGTCAATATGCATTTCTCAAGTGTTTTAATATCCAGGGTAGAACTTTCAGTTCTAATGTTTACCAGGATAAAATTTAACTAAAATTATTTAACTAAAATAATGACCATAACTGTAGAACCTTTTGCACTTCTTTCCTGTGTTTCTCTGTAATACAAAGTCTTTTTTACCACTTAGGCATTTGTGTAAATGGCCTTTATCTCTGAACAGTCCATCTTTTTCAGTTGATAGGCTTTTTGAACAGGGAAAATACAAATTTTTGAATATGTGTTTATGTGTTTTTTTATGTGAATATGTGTTTTAAATTAAAAGAAAACAAAAGTATAGATGACTTGCTTGTGAAGGTGTAAATATGGTGTGCAAGCAAAAACATTTTAATCATCCCTGCCATGTAGCTGTATACCTGCGTCATTTATCGTAAGAACTGTGTTTCCCTCTCCATTAGTTCAAATAAGTTCAATTTTCTTCCTGGAAAAGAGCTCTCGTTGAAAGTGCTTTGCTTACCAGAGGTCTCTAGACAAAGAAGAGGGTCTGCGGCTTGATTTAGTTGTATTGGAATGCAGTTCTTTGGGAAAGGTCTAAGGGAAGGTTGCCTCATGATGTGCTTAGATCTTAAAGTTTATTTTTTTAAATTGGAAGGGGTTATCTTGGAGGGCTCACACCACATTCAAATCCATCCATACAACAAGGCTAAGCCAAGTTCCACATTTAGTCTGCTGAGGGAAGTAGGTCCTGGTGTTTTGCCAGCTTTTATGAACTTCTCTTTTGCAGAGCCCTACTACTACTTCCTTGTCTTCTATCTCTTACCAGGACATTCCACCCCTCACCAATCCCCTCGTCCTTCTCCTTGCTCTCTTTCCCTCTTTAATTTATATTCTCTTATAATTCACTGCATAATATTCTTACTTTAAACTGCTAATTCCTCTTTTAAATTTTTTTTGTAACATTTTCAAAACCACTTTCTTAAAGATGTCCTGAGAAGGCAGTTTTGCTTTATGGGCATCACAATGTTTTGCTCTATAATATTGTGGTCATCTTAGGCTGTTTTTCAAGGAAGATACTTCAAATTTTTATCTGAAGTAGGGCTAATTGATTTCTTGTAAAAACTTACTAAGGTTATAGGCCATTTTAATAAAGCAATTATTGTTATTTGGAATGTGTTTTTTTCATCACTGGTGTAGTATGTCATTAAATCTTGAAAACGTTGCCTTCAAACCATCAGTCAGTTTCTGCCATATTCCATTTGTTACTATATCTTTGATATGGACTCTGCCTTCAGTTTACAAGATTAGCAATTCCATTGTTAAAACTTTGGACATGTGTTTTGTAGGCTGTAGATCCAAGATGGGTGCAAAATATGTATCCCTGAAGTTATAAATTTTCTTTTTTGATTTGGAAAGATAGTTGTTTCCATGAAAAGGAGTAATTAAATTTGCCTTTTATATTTACTCTATGTTGGAACAAAAGGGTTAAAAGTGCAGCAGTGGCAAGGAGGATAGTAAATTTGCTCAAGTGACCTTGCTGCTAGGAATGCTAAGAATACCAGGGTGAAAAAACTCCCATTTCTTATGCCTAGTGCGGTTCATCCTCTGCCTGTTTTGAGAAGTAGAATTCCCATGTAGAGATAATACACTCTAACAGACATATCCAAGCCTCCTGCTGGGACAGAGTGAGAGAACAAAAGCTCAGAGATCATAAAAGCTCAGCCTTGTGATAAACTACACATGCATGATGCCCTTTACTATAGTGGGGCAGGAAGTGGCCCCTCCTGCTTTCTGCTAGGATGAGCTGAGCCTAACAGAGCCCGTGTCCCTGGGTGTCTCTGTCTGCTGGGCTGAGCTGAGCTGAGCCTAACAGAGCCCATGTCCCTGGGTGTCTCTGTCTGCTGGGCTGAGCTGAGCTGAGCCTAACAGAGCCCGTGTCCCTGGGTGTCTCTGTCTGCTGGGCTGAGCTGAGCCTAATAGAGCCCGTGTCCAGGTGTCTCTGCCACCCAGCATTGTTACTGAGGGAATGAAATAAATCTACTCTTTGCATTTCAGCTATGGTTTGGTGGTTGCTCTGGTTACCTGTATGTGCTGATTCATACCCCCTGTATTCTAAAAAACCTTTTTTTTTGTTTTGAAGCATTTCTTTTTCATTTTGTTATGGCATGTTTAGTCACTTTTATACTGAATATGGCTGAGTACTGTTCATCTGAGTCTGGTGCCTTTTCAGCATTTACTACAACCTGTTTGGCTTAAAAAAACAGCTACCTTTATACACATGAGGAAATGACTGTGTTGTTATTAGTTACGTATCAGTAATCATAATGATTAGATCTTATGTTACCATAATATTAACAT
Source organism: Hylia prasina (assembly GCA_013397195.1). Lineage (NCBI taxonomy): Eukaryota > Metazoa > Chordata > Aves > Passeriformes > Sylviidae > Hylia > Hylia prasina. Next base: position 166,655 of record VYXD01003619.1, on the reverse strand, counting down.
AACCTTCATGTACATTTCTGAGCCCCCAGTAGTGATATTTCTGGTGGATGACACATACCTGGTCTTGAAATGTCATTAGGTCATGTTTAGGAAAGTGACCTTTAAGGAAGCCCCTTCTCTTCTTTCTTGAAATGATGCAATTAACTTAATGAAGCAGGGGCAGTTGGGAATGAATTCCTGCTCATAGTGTTCCCAGGTGCTGCCAAAGTGTTGTTCTGGGCAAGGAAAGATGTGGTTATGTTCTCAGTGCTGGTCAGTGTCTACTGTACCGAGGTGTCAAATTGACATCTTCCCCTCAGCACATGACATTTGAATAGCTGTTATGAGTGTGTAAATGTGTCACCATCAGAAGAGAGAGCAATATGCAAGGTCTGGTAAGTTTTTGTATTTCCAAACAAACACCAAAGAGAAGCAAGCACAGGTCCCTGTGTATTTGAATTCAAAGTTTAATGGATGAAATTAATGTAGGATGAGTCCTGATAGCATTTATAGTTTCTCATCTTTTCTGAGGCAATTTTTAAATTCTGAAATACATACCATGCAGTGACCGTTCTGAATAAATAGGTGGCAAATGGTTGTAAAAAATTTATTTATTTTCTTACTTACTCTTTTTGTTCTTGATTTTGACATATGAAGTTTCTTAAAGGAAACTTGCATAAAATTAAGTTTACTGCTTTTTCTGGTTGATTAAAATATTTTTAACATCTGTATGACCACCATGAAATTCTCTGGATGCTGATGTCTTCTAAACAGTACTGGGAGAAAATAATATTAGTTGAGCTGTAAAATTTGTTAAAATCAGTTTAAATAAGTTAATCACAGTAGTGTTCATTCTGCGCTTCTCTTTATCAAGTGTTTTTAGGAATTCACCTGTGATCTAAGCAATTACAGCAAAAAAGAAATAGAAAAATCCTATGTGGCTATAGTAAATGTGACATAGCATAATATATAACTAGTAAGAAACTTTGATATACTAACTATAATTGATTCCAGCGATTTGTCTGTTAAAGCCAATGCAAATAATTGTAACATCTGTCAAAAACCAACCACTAGCATGAAAACCTTTTAACATTTTGCACTTAATAAACTATTTTATACATAAACTACCTTATTGTTTATATTAAAAACTAAAAAATATTCGGTCTGTTCCAGCCATTCTAACAAAAACTTTAATAAGTAGACATTGCATAAAAATGACACAATCCAGCAGTTATTTGGTAAGGCCAGCATAATCATAAATTTACCATCCATGCTTTTCCAAAAATACTAACCCATATTGTTCTCTCTGGACCTGTTGCAGGGATGACTAATCCAGCTGCTGAGGTCTCCCTTTATGTGTTTGATGGAACACTTGGCTTGCTAGACTACAGCTGTGTGTTTATGTGCAGTGCACACCTGCAGGGGCCTGACAAATAGCTGTAGTATGCAGAGTATACAAAATTACCCTGGCAGTGCTGCAAATAAGGAAGTTTCTGTTTTGAAGTCCATATGTGTGTGAGCCTGAGATGCCAGCTGGGGTATTTATGTTGCATTGCACAGATGTAAAACTGCCAACTGATTTTATACCAAATAAAGGCTAATCTTTTTATACATACTTGGTGTCAGAGTTATGAAGTGGTACATAAGAATGTTCTCACGACTTAGCTCTTTTAAAATAAAAGCTGACATTAAAAATGCTCGAATGCACAATAGGCATAGATGCTAAAGATAAAAATATGCTGTATTTACTTAGATATCTGCTGTAGCATGGTGTTTTAAAGGTTTTATTGTTGGTGATGTATAGTTTTTAGCTGCACATAATCAGGACTTGATTTATTGTATGCATATACACTATGCTATATATTCTTTTTTCCAGGAAGTCACTTCAGCTCTGTGGTGAATCCAGTTTATGGGTTCTGAAATGTGAAAGCCCAATTTATATAGCTACTTAACTTGAAAGCTTTGCTTTCCAATTTTCAAATGTTCTTGAGCACAGTGATAATTTTTCATCAAATGTAATATGTATTTTGAAAATTGTTATCATTGTTAGTAAACCTTGTCTGTGAAGATACTTTTAAAGGTAACTCTTGCTTCCAAGTACTAAAGACATAAAAATGGAAGCACTAATTTCATTTGCTAAGGCTAACAAATAGCACAGATACGAGTTCTAATAGTTTGGTGATTTCAGTCAGTAGCTTGGCTTTTGGTATGAAGTGGTTGTAAAGACAACAAGGTGAAATTAATAGTTTGTTTTGGGTACTTAAGTACTGCATGCTTAATCCTTTTTAAATGCCTAAAATGAAGGCTTAGAGGGGGGAGAGAGGGTTAATGTGCAGATGTGAAAGTGGACAACTTTTGTGCTTTTGACTACTCACTGGAGGTTCTCTAAGCACTTAGCTACTTTTTTAGGCTTAGCACACTTTTCCTTCAATTAATATTTTTTTGCATTACTGTGTGAAGCAATTTTAGGAACATTTTAAATTTGTTTTTTATTCCAGGCTACTAAAACATTTGAAGATGTGCAGAATTCTGCTTTGCCTTACTCTGTCACAATGTATACTTGAAATGCATTTATGCTACGTGTGTAAGAACAAAGGAAATGGGAGCAACATTGAATTATATTACTATAGAATGTGTCCCAAAGGACTTGGGAATTTATTTTGCTAAATGTAGTGCACAGCTTAGAACTGGCTAGCCATCACACACAGCTCACCAGGCTGGTGGAGTTTTTTTAAAGCAAAAGAATTTCATATGCACATATGCATGCACATGCTCACCCTGAAAGTGCAGTCCTGGGCTTCTTGTGCTTAAAATGAACATCTGCAAGTATCCCCTAGAAGCTCAGACATGATCCAGGTTCACATGGTTTGGAAGTAGAGTTTTTTGATGGCTGAATTTTAGTGCAGAAACCTCAGGCATTGCTGTAAGTTAGCTGAAGACTTGAGCTGTACCCCCATAATACTGCCAAGGCATGTCCTCCTGGCTAACATAGTAAGGGTGCCTGTGAGATGTTTAAACGAGCATTAACTGCTGAGAACTAGTCTGTGAGCAGAGAGGGCTGGGAAACAACACAGAATGCCAGATCTCAATGAAAAATGGAAACACTTCAAAAGAAGTTACTTCTGCTAGATGAGTATAGGAAGTCTTAATTGTTGTTATATCCTCTGTTTAGGAGGTATAGTCAAGACCAAAAGAGCAGAATTCTCTTGTTGGGTGAAGAAATATGTTGCAAAGATGGTTCAGTTATTTTGTGGCAGAACCAGCTCTTTTATAGAAGGATATCACTTCAAACAGATTGCCGCCACTGCAGGTTGCAAACACACAACTGAAGGCTTCTAGTTCTCAGCCCATGCACAGATGTCTTTCAATAAGTTTAGCCAGTAATTTCCTCAAATTGCTCAGTTTATCAGCAGCACATGTCATCAATCCTGGAGTGGTTGCTCAAGTCAAACTACAGAATCCTTAGCTTACAGACACAGCTGCAAACAGGTGAACAGGCAGAAAGTAATTTGTGCAGCTTGGTGGCTGTCAGACAAAAGACAGACAATCTGTGTTTAAAACAGATTGCAGGCCTTGCATGAGCCAGACAAAAGGGATTTCTGCAACTGCAAATAATTCCAAGGTTAACATATTTTCCTTTCTGCCATTAGGTGATTTGTTAAAATTGGAAACAATGAGCATTATAAATCTACACAGAAACTAGAGATAAGATGAAAGAGAAAAACAGATCGCTAAATAAGTTTACATCCTTCTGTTGAAAAGCATACAACTGGTATTCATATAGCACTCCTTTTTATAAACTAAGCAGAGATATAATACCTGTAAGGACATTTAATACAGATTTTTAGTTATGCTAAGGAAGTCTAATTGGGAAAAGAAACAGCATTGTAAAAACAGTAAGTTCGTAGTATTGTTTCTCTGTCTTAAAAATTTGATTTTTTGTTCTTTTCTGAGTCTCCTTTGGTTATCATTCAGAGATAATGTGAAGATTTAGTAGGATTTAATTTTAACTTTGAAGTCCTCTCTATCTCAGATATTTTAATATTGGGTAGATTTATCAAGATTTACTGTATCAAGTATATCAGAGTGAGAAATTTGTAGCAAACAAGCATACTGTAGTGCTAACCTAATTACAATAAATTAGAAAATATGCAATTGGCCAATCACAACTATTACCTCAGATGTGTGACTATAGAATATCTATTCCTTCCACTTCTCATGGGCTCAGTAAACTTGCCTTGACCTCAAAACTTCTGCAGCCTTCCATGAGGTACTAATCAAGCTAATGTAATATAGCCCTTCTTCCTGTTTAGTTCAGTGAGTAAGTACTTAGGTGCAATAACATTGATGGGTAATTCTATGCCTAGTTTAAGTTCTGGCAAATTTATTTTCCATGTTACTTAAAACTTACCAGCAGAGAGAGATTATGGGTGGAAGAAGATGCAGAAAGTAACTGTCTACTCCAAAGTAGCATCTACCTTTGTGATGATATGATTTTTATAGGGGATAAATCATTCTCCTGTGAAACACATGGAAGTCAATGTACTTCGTGTGTAACAATAGTGATATGTATTGTGATGAATTCATGAATATAATGGATAATCATGAAAAAGTGTTTACAAAACTTATTTTTGTTCCATCAAAAGCCACTGTTGTTTTCTTAATGAAAAAATTAAAATATGTTCTTTTTGTTGCAATCATGCCTACAATATCTACTTGAATCCAGCACAAGTATTGTCATAATTGAAGACTACTGTTGTATGGCTATTTCAAGTTCATAGTATTATTGAAATGGAGCGCTAAATTCTACAGGGAAACCTGATGCTGAGGCTGAATTGAAAAATTCCTTAAATTTCTCAGCTATGAAGATACAAGCATGTGCTGTAGGCTATAGCATGGAAGTACCATTTTCATGTTTTCTGACAAAATGCAAATTCCAATACAAAATTGTATCTTTAGTATGTGCTGTGTTACAGGACTCCTTGCATTTGGATTTTCTTCTATTTTTTGTATCTTAGTAGACCTCAAGGTTTTTAACATTTCAAAAATTAATCACACTAATGGAGATTTTCTATTTTTTTGACCAGGAAAGATTATATACTAGGTTCTTTCTTTGTCATGCTGACAGCACATGTATTGCTTCTTGATTGTGCAGGGTGTATGCTGCAAATTGCAGCCTGACATTGCTGTGGTGTTCCATTCACAGGCTTCATGTATTCACTGTGAAGGTGAGATCATCATCTTTAAAGGATGGTTTTAATTTGTGTTGGTGAATCAAGTGGATACTATACTTAAGGAAAGGGAAAAAAGTGTATTCATGCAGGTTGCTGTCTGCAGTCCAAATTGCTGATCAGAGAGCCTTTATACACATCCGTAATGTGCTGTGCAATATAAGCTGAAATATATTCCACAAGGGAGGAAAACGGAATAGGTTACATACGCTGTTCCTAAGTGCAATGAATATAAAACTCCATTACTCACTTTAAGCAGGTGCTTTTTATATGAGGCTTTAAAGAAATATAAAACTGCTGGTGAAATGATTGGTTTGTACAGACACGACTTAACTTCCAGTACTTTGACCAGATAGAGGCTAAAAATATTTCTAGAAACATTTCTTTAATGATTTCAAGGATTAAAGGTTAATATCATCCTAGTGGAAGAAACTGCCATTCCAGACAGTAAATGTATTGTTTTCTTTAAGTCCTTGGGGGTTGCATAGACCATTTAAAAGAAAATACAAACATGTTTGTTAAAATTAGAGCATTGTGTTTTTAAGTTGATATACTGACCAGTCTGTATTAAGTTGTTGGAAGGAAGACAGTGATGTAAAGAAATGCAGTGTGATATAGAAAATTGTGAATAAGAATGATACTCCAGTTAGAAAAACCCCTCATCTTTAATGAAAGTGAATTTTTGTCATCTATATGCATGGAAAACCACACGTAAAGGGATTTACTCAGACCTTTTATTTAAAGCAGCATATACTCTCTGAGAAGGAGAATCATGGCAAGATTGTTCATGATAATACTGATATTTTGTATTTTAATCTTTCAGTTTAATATTTATCATATTTTACTTACCCACCCTGTCCGAATTACTGTTTTCCTGCCATTTCCTACTCCTTTACACTCAGTGTTTGTAGCAGCAATCTCTGTAGTCCATCTTTTAATCATGTGACTCTGGGCTTTCTCCACTTCCCAGCTGAGGGATGTTAACCTTCTCTTTTGCTTCTCCCCCATGCCTAGCAACTCAGGAAATTAACTGTTAATGATAACACTTTAGATGTTCTGTATTTTTGATAATACCATTACTGAACACATCTGACCTTCTTTTGAATTTTTATGAACCTTTGCAGTTTCTTTACTGTTTAAAGGATTACTGTATCCATCCTCTAGAATCTTCATCTTCTTTACCTTTTTAGTGGTCCATAACTGTGCTGTTCTATATTCAATAAGCTCCGACTGAGCCTGGGAGAGTTTTCAGCCATTGGATATTGTGTTTGACAGCAAACAGGTGACCAGGTGTCATGTGTGTTACAGGAAAGCTCAATCATGTGTAGGTCCAGGTGATGCCTGGCACTTCTTGTCTTCAGCATAGTAGGTATGTTGCATAGCACTATAAGGTTCAAATATCTTCTGATGGAGGCTTTTTAAAGGCAATACAAACTCATAGGAAATGTTCATTAGTTTCATAGTTGCCAAATAGTTTATTTGTGTAGATGTGCCTTACAGATAGGAGCTCTACAGGTGCGACAGAAGGTGATGAGGTCGGAGATGAGCTCTGATTTGTTTGAGAATTTGTTCTTTCATCCTACAGTTTGCTGTACTAGAAAGTTGCTCTTTAGTTGCTATACCCAGCTTTTTACTAAAAGAAGAGTTGTGAAATGCAGACTTTAATCCAGAGTCCAAGATTAATTGCACTTTTTGCTTAATGAGTTTGAAGATAAGCCCTTTGAGCTAGTACTGGATTAAACTTAGAAGAGACAGGATAGAAAATGCATTTTAGATTTTTTGAGAATCTGTTAGCATTTATTAATAAATGGAAGTGTTTTAATATATTTTACATGTTGGCATTTGGAATGAGCTATTAGTATCCTCAGATATAGCAAAACTACTGTATTTGAAATGGATAGAAGGGTTGTACAACTGAGATGGAAGCAACCAATTGTAAGTGCATGGCTTCCAACCAAAGGGTGTCGTACTGAAGATGGGAATTGTGAGCTCTCTCCTCCATCGATCTGTCTGTCTTCATCTTTTTCAGGATCTTGCCTCAAATGCTTTATTGTGCAGGTTTCTCAAGTTCTTCATTTTCTGTATCCTGGAAGCATTTGTATCCATGCCATTTTTAGCATTTGTCTACTGACAACACATAGGTATGAGGATTGATAGGACATGTTTTTCTAGAGTTACAATCCGGATTTTGATAGGCTTTTTTGCATTTGTTTGGAAGACAAAAGTTATTTAAATGTATCAACTTTGGCTTCTACCATTTGTCTCAAATTATACAGAATATCTGAAATGCAGCTGTTGAATTGGGCAGAAAGGAAAATCAGTCCTTTTCTTTTTGAATGTCTGTTTGCAACAGCAGGAAGAGTTGCACTAAAGCTACTTTAATCCTGAGTCCTGACCAGTGTCATATTGCCAAATCCAAAATAATGGCTTCAATTAGGTATGCTTATAATTGGTGACGCCTAAATAGCTGGAATGTTAGCAATAATAAGGTTAATAATAATAAATTGCACAAAACTACACTTTTCACAGCAAAATTCTAGAGCTATTCAGTACTATCTGTGCTTAAAGATGGAAAATTATAGTCCTTTTCTAAGACTTGGCTGTTTAGATGAAAAAGATCCGCAATCCAACAGAGAGCAGAGGTCTGGTGGTGTGGGAGGAGGTCAGGGTTGCTCATGGCAGAGGGGTTTGTGATTGTCCACGTTGCCCATGCCTGGCCTGCTCTGACATGTGACATGCCAGGGGACACTCCATAGCCCCACCTTGGTGAGCCATTGCTACTAGTGATCTTCCCCCACGCCCCAAGTTTTCTATCCTGAAAAAACTTAGCAAATACGACATAGTAGTAAGTTAAATAAATATTACTAATCACACGTGAAGCTTAGCAGTCAGTGTGCAACTGACTTGGTAGGTCCAGAAGGGAATGTTTCTATTACAGAAGGGAGGCATGGTTAAAATTTTGACCCTTATCTTCACTAGCATCACCTCCAGCTGCACTGTAAAAAGCACCTGGAGGAGGGTGTTTGGTCATCCTATTACTTCTTTTGGTGAACTTGGCAGTGTTGAGTTTGCAGTTGGACTTGATGATGTTAAAGGTCTTTTCCAGTGTAAATAATTCAGTGATTCTGTGCATTTCAGTGGTAGCTGTTTAGTTATCGTATGAGCTTTCCAAATTAAAATTACATTTTACCTTACTCGATAGTCACTTTAAACAGATCATCAATAAGGAATAATTAGTTTCTTCTTACCTAGAATGCCTTAAGCATATTATTAGAAATGTTTTATGTTTTCTTCAGTATTGGTTTTCAGTTTTTGAAATACAGGTTTCTTATTTACCTCTCCATTTTAGAAAAATCAAGAGGCTTTTGGGTTAGGGTAAATGGGGACCTATATGAAGGCCATAGTGTGGGGAATCTTGAAACAGCAATGTAGCAACAGGATTTTGGGTTTTTTAATGTGATTCTGCCTGTAAGTGAAATGCTGCTATTCTTTAGCAATCTGAGAAATATTTTGCCATGTGTAAATCTCTGTTTATAATGATGATCCTGCACTTCGTTTAGTGTTTAGGCAATGAAGAAACCTTAGTTTGTTTACAGGCAGTTTAAGTATTCAAGTGATTAATTAGAGAGATTTTAACATGTGCTTTTTGCAGTTTATGTTCTGATGAAGAAAATGACGCATACTTACATTAAATAAATAAATATTTTATCATTGTTGCCCAAGAACAAAGCCAATTATAAGCTTGACCTTTAAGGGAGTATTTCAGTCTGTCACTAAATTTCATCCTTTCATACGTTTACTTTGTCTTTCAGTACCATGGTTGAAGAGAAAATAAAATCAGAGCTTTTATTTAGGACAGGGGTCTCTTTTGTATGGAGCTCTGGCACAGAAGCTCAAGTCAGTAGAAAATCTGTCCAGTTCACAATATGTTAAAGGCAAGACAAGTCTACCACAATCCTGTTGTTAGTGCCCTTGGGAGCTGGTGAGGGTGAACCAATGATTTCTTAGAATAGCAATATGTAGACTAAAAACTGGTTGACACAGTTACATGACAAAAAACCCCACCAACTGTGATAATCAGAGTAGAAACCGTGATAAATAAAGTTGAATTAGACAAAACACCCAAACAATTTTACCTTGACAGGTCCCTAAAATAAGGTGCCTGATTTACTGTTTTGAAGAAGAAAGTAGCAGCCTGTGAGTATGTACAATAGGGTTGCAAAATATGGTCTGTAGACTATGTTGACAGATGGAAAACATGCAATTGTGAACACAATAAAGATGCTTGAGGTGCTTCATTGCAAAGATCTGATTTTACTATGGAAAACCACAGAAAACACTTATACCCCAGCTTCTATATTTTAGGGGAACCTCTCTTTTTCTCTGTTTTTCCAGTTAAAAACAGGAAGGGCTGGAGTGTGGGGGGTGGCAGAGGGAACCTCAAACACAATATGCCAGTGTTTTCAGGTGATGTGTGTGAGGAAGCAGAATGATTGAAAGATGTTGAAGTTCCTATGTTGCTGCTGTTTTATTGCAAATAAGAATGTGAAAGCTTTATGCTCTCCCAATGCTTTGAACGTGAGAAGTAGGACTGGTGCCAGTTAGAGCTGGTCTTTGTGGCTTCTGTTATGTTCTTTCTGAAAGGAGGAAGGAATTAAGTTTGGTTTTAGCTTGGAGTTCCTCGGAAGCGCCATCTCTCTTCCAGAAGTTCTCACTGAGCATTGTCTAAGCAGAGACTGAACAGAAGATGAGTATCTCTCAGGAAAGAAATGAGGTTTCTCTTACGCTTCAATTTGTTTACTAGCGTTTCTGTGTTAGTCATGTAAAACCTAAATATATGTTTCTGTGAAAATAATTTGACATTTTTGTCATGATTCCAGTAAAACTTATGTTTCCACATTTTTTCATTTAGTAATAGTGCCTTACTTTTATTCATGAATTGATCTTTTTACTGTTTGAAATAATTTTTGACAAATATGTGACAGTCTTTTACTATGTCATGTTGCCAAACCATAGTTTATTGGTACTTAATGCTTTAAATATTGAAATTTTTACTTCTAAGGCCACAGACTAAATATGGGGACAATTCATGTGGAGTTGCTTCTAAAAGTTTATCATGCCTTACTCATTTCTTATTTCATATTTTGAAGTTCTTTTATGATCTTTCTAAAGAATTATGTATTTCAGGGATTTGGCGGCACACAATCCTGACTGTTGTCCTCAGAATCAGTAACATACCTATTTTCTGGTTGTCTGTGCTTGTTATTGATCACTTTAGGTTTTGTTTCTTGGTTTGCTGGTAATCGTTGCAAATTCACCTTATTGCAAATGGGTTGGTAAAATATGTTCATTGGTAAAATCACTAATTAGGTAATGTTTTTTAACATGCCTTAAATTAAATGAGTGCATAGATTTCTGGACTTGTTAGAAGAAATCCTGGGTTGATCTAGAAAGCCTTTAGCTATTTGTTTCCACCTTGCTTGCTCATGGAATGACCCTGAATTCAGGGACTTGGGGCAAGCTGTGTGGTTGGATTATGTACTTGGAACAGACCAAAACTACATCTGGAAAGTTGGAGGGAGGATGTGAATACCTGTTTCAAAGTGTGGGAAAACTTTTCTTGAAAGCACAATATTTCTGTATGTGTACCTGGAACACAATGGTCTCCAGGCTTGGAGTTATAAGTGAGTTAGTGTGTGCAAGGTGTAAATTGCCAAGGTGTAGTAGATTATAAATTAGAAAAATTTTCTGCCTATTTTTGGGTTCTACCATATGGAGAGATTTTAAGTCTTCGGTGGTATGATGTATTCTGTGCTTGATCGCTGAGTGTACACATGGCTATGTATTGGGAAGGAAACACTGAATTATTACTGCAAATCATTCTACAGTGGGCAAGATGTTTCCAGGAAAAAAAACCCCGACATCTAGAAAATTTATCTGTAAGGAACCAGAAGTTACATTTGATGGTGACTGGCATATGTATCTCTTTCTCTACAATGTTTTTAAATCCTCTATCCCTGGCAAAAATACTAAAGTAACTGAAGAAAAATTGATTTGAGCTAAAAAAAAAAGTTGCCCTAATTTGACTCCACTAAGCAACAAAAGTCAAGTAAATCTGAGTTTTGCTTTTGCAAGTGATATTCCAGAAGAATGAGTACAGCACAAATTCTACTCTCTTGTCTTGCACCTTGGAAATAAGCCTTTCTCATACTTCATTTGCTGGATGTTGGATTTACATAATGTTTGCTGTTGGCGATGATAGATTTGATTTTCCTAGTGTCTGTTTAAATTCATGCTCAGTATCTTAATTAAAATGTCATTGTTTCTCTCCATACAAAATTTCAATTAGTACATGGAGGCATGGAGCATTTCTCATCTAGGAGTTTGAACACCTTCACGCTCAATCAATCCCTTAAAACACTACTTAAGAAAAGTTCATAAACATTGAGGGGAGGGAAGGAAGCTCTAGTATTTGCTTGCTTAAACATTTGTTTGCTGAAATAGCTATTTAAGGAGTATTTTAGTTATGTGAACAACAGTTGAGATGATTTTATAATGATATCACAGAGAAAGAAATAAGGGAGACTATTTAGGATGAACTAAAGTTACAGGGGTGGAAACTACAGATAGAGGTATATGCAGGAAACAAGGCTTCTTTCTTCTCTATAGAGCAGCTTGCCAATTTGACAAGTTTGTGAGAGATGGTTCATAATTTCCAAAAATTTTCAGGGACTGAAGAAAATGGCCTCCTATTTTAAACCAGTTCATTAGAAATAGTTCACTAAAAATCTCTAAACTTTCTGTGCCTTGAAAAAGAATTGTAACTTGGCAAGGGCAGTCACCTTAAGTTTAGGTGATTTTTGTCTTGGTGATGAAAGTCTAGTTAGACATTCTAAGTTTCTTACTGTGTTCTCTGTATAGGATTTCAGGAATTAATAAATAGATTTTTAGAGTATCTGTCAGTCCAGAGCAGTGAAACCTGAATGGATTTTTTTTCTGGCAACTTCTCCTGTGGTGTGCTGTAGTTATCAGGTGTTGAAGCTGAAAGCAGGTTGCCTTTTGACATCAAAGCAACATAGAAAAGGAAGGGCATGAGAATGCTTTTCTTTCTATTTTCTGTTCAAATAGAAATTATGAAGTGTTTACCCTAACCCTGTAACAGGAAAAAAACCCAGCTTATTACTGCTACTAGTTACTTCTTCATATGCATTAAAATATTATTTTTAATTACTTATGACCATGGTTTGTGGGTTTCTTTAAGGCCAAGCCATTATGTTTTCCTGGCTTCCCATCATGGTCCTTAACTGCTGGCTTGGTGAAAAGCAGTTCTTTGGCTCGTTTGAGCAATGCTTTGCTGACTGTCAAGAATATGATGACTGGTTAGATGAAGAGGGAAAATATACTCATGTTTTCATGAAGGTTGTAGAAAATAAATGTCTTGGATAATGCTGTCATATCTTGCTGAAATTCAGTCCAGAAGTTACTTGGTGAGGGACTAGCAGTAAGCAGAAACAAATAGTGAGCATGATCACACTAAACCTGGTTCCTTTCTTTCAAATAGGACACTAAACTAAAAAGTAAGTTGTACATGTAAGTAACATGAACAGTTTTAGTCTCAGTGCAAAGAAGTTGTCCAAGATAATGCATCTAAAAAAAGTGAACTCCATTATGAAAATTATTTAGTTTTAAAACAACCTAATCTTCCATTGTGAAGTGAGGGAAATGTATTGGGCATCACACCTTTTATTTTGATTCTTAAAAGCATTGCTGAAAAATGAAAATAGCAAGAACCTACGAGTTTTAGGAGGGTTTAAAAGACAGTGGTCAAATTGTGATCTCAGTTTGATTTGCTTTAAGTGTAATATTGGCTGCTACTAACAGTTTAATAATCTTTGGTTGGCAGTCACCTTAAGTTGGAGAAAACTATTTTTTCTTTTTTCTTTCTTTTTTTTTTTTTAAATTTAAATGCAATGGCCTCTATTTTGCAAAAATTTATGGGAACTATGAGGAGGCAGAAATGCCTACAGATATCCTTACTTCTTTTGTCAAGTTTATGCACTGTGTCAGATACCATGCCTTAGATCAAAGGGGGTTTCCAGCTTTAAAAGAGGCTTACCCTGGATAAAAACAGGAATGAGGATCTGTTCACAAGACAAACTGGTAGTTGGTCTTTCAGACTAAGAACTGATGGGGCGTTGTAATGGAAGGCACACAAATTAGTTTCTGTGAGTATTCTTTGAGCCTGAAGCCTTCCTGAGTCACAAATGAAGAAAAATCTGGCCATACCTCAGGGACAGAAGTTGGGTTAGATTTTGATAAGAGTATACCTAGAGTGTGGAACCTACTTTCAGACTCAGTCTGCTTTACCGTGTACTGTGTGTCCCTTCATATGTTTCTTCTTGCTGTCTATCTTGGAAAGTACTTTTTATTCAAAAATTATTTTAATGTCTTACCAGAAAAAAACTTGAATATATGTGAAGAAGACTGCTTGCTAAATGATTTTATATGCACCATGAAATACTCTTCAATCTTTAGGAACTGGAATAGGCAGAGTGAACTAAGCATAATTACCAAGTTTAATCTGAAATCTTCTGTTCCCTATAATTTTTTTAGGATATTTTTCCTTACTAGTTAATACATTTTAAAGGTTGTTCTTTGGGTTAAGTCTTTGAGAGATTTTACAAAAAACCTAATTAATTCTGTAGATAATTACATTTCTTTAATGTGTTTAATAATCTTGAAATATGTATAACCATGCTTCTTTACCTGATATCCCACAATACTTTCTTTGCATAATTATGGATTTTGGAACAAATTCTATGTTACCTACATGAGGAAATGGTTCCATAATTATACTAATGTTTGCATAATTAACAAGCTGCTTGCCAATTTTAACTGACAAATTCCAAGTCGCTTCTGCATGAGGGGAAAAAAAACCCCATAAAAAAGGCAACTTCTGTTAGTTTTTCCTTTCATGCTTCTTACAGGTGTTGAAACTATTTATTTCTAATTTGCAAGTGAATTTATGTGTTTTTTTTCTGATAGGCAGTGCTGTAGAGATTTGGAGGGCTGGCTTCCTCCACCTGTGCTCTGGGGCTGTGTTGGGGGGGGCTGCCCTCAGGCTCTGCCAACATATCTCAGTCCTGGCTTGTGCAGTCCCCTGCTGCTTCTGCCACAGTTCTAGGCAGCTCTTCAGAAGTGACTGCCAAGAGCACTGACTTCTTCCAAGTGGTGCAGTGGTTTTCTGGTGCACACAAATGGGGGCTGAGCAAAGACCACCAAAACTTATTTCCACTTGTGACCCCAGGCAAGGTTTGAACTCCAGTTTCCGCTGAAAAATGGCAAGTGTGCCGTTGGCCTTCTGTACTGCTCAGCTGCATGGATTTAATGCTTTACTTAGCTACTGAGTAAAATGTTGTTGTCTAAATAAAGGCTGAAAACACTTAGTCATTTTAAGATCCTGAAATTAAATGCTCGTAATAAAAACACGAAGGAGAATAGTTGACGTGGCGCTTACGAAGTGAAAACAAAAGTGTATCTGTGTATAGATGCATATTTGTTTCTTCAGTTTCTAAGTGGTCTTGTGTTTTCCTCACACTATCTATATCTCTTTCATGCATAACTGTTTGTATTGAAAAAACCCATATGCAGCATTTTTTCATTTCCATTTAAAACCTGTGAATCACAACAAAAATGCTACAAGAACATCTAAGGTAGATAATTAAAATATAATTAAGTTTAAATGCCTTGGTGAAGGAATATAAAAATATTTAAATTCAACAGGCTAGTACATTTGCAGTTTTCTTTTATTAGGTGTGAAATCTAAGAATCCCCCGCCAACTCTTGAGGGCTCAATCCAGAATGTTGAATTGAAGTACTGCGGCACATCATTGGTCAAATGTGCCTCTGGGACCGTGGGATCAATAAAAATTTGTGCCAAAGCCCCAGGTATGTGCAGCTGGACCATGTAAAACTTTATTGCCTGTATAGGAGAATTGGCCTTGCTTTTTACAAGGGGAGTTACTGAAACAAGAATTTACTCATTGTTCCTATGAATCAGAGAGGGGGTTTTGTATTCTGTTTTGGGTTTTTTTTGTTATTAGTATGTCGTGATGATCCAGTCTTGCCTCAGTATAGTCAAATTTTATACTGAATTAAAAAAAAATAGATTTTTTTTTTCTGCTGAGACAAATATCAATCTAGAAGCATCCAAGAAATAGGAGAAATACAGAATACTTTAACCTGGCTTTATCCTTAGCATTTTGAGGTATTCTCTTGATTGTTTAATGCCTCATTTTCCATTAATGCTACAGGTGGTTTTTTTGCTTGTAAAGTTTTTGAGGACGCTGTGATTATCTTTTTACTTCTTTAATAAAATTTTTCCTGAGGAGCATGTGGGAACTTAGTAATGTCTATGATGTCTTTATGGATAAAAGCAGCTAAGGTCAAGAACATTAAAAATTGAGTGTCTTTAAATTGACTTCATGGTGATGTTTAAATAGATTATTTTATAAAATTGGGAAGGAAATTACTGTTTTAAAGATAATCAATTACTTTATTTGAAATTCTCCTGGATGTCAAGGCATTTACAAGATAAACATTATAAGTAGGTTGTTCAGTAGTTTATATGATGCTGTTCTTTCTATTTGCTCTTTTAATTCTGTGTTCACAATGCTAATTAATAGAGGTTCTCTTTGGATTAATGAATATTTGTATTGAAAATTTATCTTTTACACTAAAAGCAGTAAAGAATCTAATTTTATCTTAGGTGATGGTGGAAAAGAGAAACTGATTCCTTTAATTCAAGGCCCTTCTGACACCAGAGACTTACACAGCAGTAAATGGCTCAATGAGAGTAGGAAGCCAGAATCTCTCTTAGCTCCAGATTTGGTAGCCTTTACAATCCAAATTCCACAGTATATGGACTACTGCCATAATTCTGGTAAGTACAAAACCCTTGTTAAGCTGGTATCACATTACATTTCCCCTATCCAATGTAATTTTCAAAAGAGTGACTTGATATAAAATGTGCCAAATGTCAAAGTGTCTTCTACACACACTGCTCACATTATAACTGTAGCTCCCTGTGAGACAAAAGAGCTAAAAGCTGCATTTTGATGTGTCTTCTTCAATAAGGAGTGCTTCATTAACTTTGGTTGCCTTTTAAAATAATTATATGAAAATTGTAAACTTTAGGCAGGGGAGGGGGAAAGAAACAGGAAGAGGATCCATGTTGAAAATATTAGTTCTATTCTCTGTTCCTGGTACTGGGTCAGCCTTCTTATACAGAAGTTGACATACTGAATTCTAAATGGTTCATATAAATTTGCAGCATAATTTATTATTAAGAATTTGTTTATCATAAAATTAGTTAACAATAAAAAATAATTTTAAAAATCTGCAGGGCACACATCCGACCTCATCAAATTTAGTGTTGTGGTGGCCTTAAATGAGAAGTTAATAATTTGTGAGAGTTGTTTGGCTAAATTTAAGGGTGTTGTTGACCTTGTGGGCATAAATATTTTTACCTGACATTCTTATGGTTTCTGTGGTCTTTAAACAAAACATTGGTCTGTTTTAAGCAACACTGACAATTTTAGAATGTGTCTAGTTTAAAATAACTCATGTAGTTTGTGAAATCACCTGGAACTAAGTTTTGCTGTCGGTGTGGCACTTCTTAAAACATGCTTTTATGTTTTTCAAAGCTTCTTCTATTGCCATGCTAGGCATGGAATGAAATGCAGGGAAAGGAAAAAAAACAGTCCAAAAAGTATGTATGTTAAGGAAAGCAAAAGAATTACCTGATGCCAATATTGTGAAACACAGAAGTAGCTTGAATGCTTCAAGTGTGCTTTTTTCCTGTATTTTTTCCCATGTAATGATTCTTGAATGTCACTAGTCTAGCAAGTAACAGTGAATTTATTACTGTCATTGCAATTTTATGTGCATATGTAAGCAGCATTTGATTCTTATGCAGAGCAAATGTTTGTAAGCACTGTGCACTCCAGCAGTTGTTAGGTTATTTTCTCAGTAATTGTACTTCTATGTTTCTTGGAGAGCATCATGTTGAAAATGTTTACAACAGTGTTTTTATAACAATTATCTTCAGTTCCTGCTCCTAAAGCATTGCCAAAAAGCAGTTCATGATTCAATAATATCTGAATTACTCAGATCCATTTTTAAACAGAAGCTAAAATGTGTTGCACCTGTTGATTCACTTAAATATCTTTTAAATGTTCATAGCAACAATGATTATTACTGACTAATTGTTGCATTTCTTGCCTTTTTTGAGGATTTTTTGGTTTAATTTTCTGATTTTTGTCTTAGTCTATTGATTATATTTTAAAGGCTCTGTGGATACCTGTACTGTACATTTACGGCTTTTGTTCCAGGTCATAAGGATCACATACAGTTTTGCTCATCAGTATTATAGATGGTCCAGTTAGATGGTTGGAGTCCTTGATGGGTTGTGACAGGAGGTGCTTTTGAGAATTAAGGCACTGACAAATGAAGTGCTGGCCAGACTCACATTCAGGGATTTTGAGATACAAAACATTTTTTTGTAATAGACAATTGTCTGCAGTACCTGTTTTGTAGATGGATGGACACACATTAAAAATATTAGGATTTTAGAGTTGAAAATGTACTGGACACTTCACCTACCCCCTCAGTGTTGCAGGAAAGTTAAAGTGATTCCATGTACACAATTGCAGTCACTAAACCTGCATGTTCAGGGCCTAGCTTTGCTCCTCTAGATCTGTAAGGTGGCACCTGCAAGGAGTGACAAATGAGGGGAAAACGCTGAGTGATTTGCTAAGGCTTTGGTCTCAGTCAACGGGAAGAATGGCATATTGCAAATGATTTAAATTTTTTTTAACATAAATTAAACCAGGAGTAATTAATGTTTCAGTTGTCTCAGGTTCTGTGCAAAGGATCAGCAAAGCAAAAGCCTTTGCTTTCAAATACTTGCTGAAGAAACTGGGGCAATTTAATACAGGAGATATGGCTATCATTTTCATTATGACTGTGAAAATTACATGTAGGGAAAACATGAAGTGCTTTGAGAGCATAAAAATGCATTTGCTGTCAGTTGCGGTCACTTTCTGGGAGTTTAAAAAGCTATACTGGATAATTTCACAGAAAAGCTCATCTCTTGGGAGTAAAAGGGTTTTTTAAAGCTGTACTACTGGAGGTGATTGTGCAGTACTGAAGATGTGCTGTTTGTGAAATTTTTCCTAATAATGTTGCATATAATGTTCTGTAGTAGGAATTTGGACTAATTAATTGATTAAATTGAATGGAAAACAACTTGATCAAAAATCAAAGCACCTGTTTGGCTATAAAAGCTAAGGAGGAAATTGTGTAAATGGCATGACATTCTTGAGTAAATGAGGGCATATTTACCCAGAAAACAGGGAGGGGACTGTTCTTCCTCCTCACCTTGTTGCGTCAGCAATGGTTTTGTATCACTTGAGTCATGTGATCCAGGGCGAGCAGGATGGTTGTGCAACTTTACAATCTGAGGGATAGAACATTTGACACAGTATCTTCCTTTTTCACTTGTGCTGTTGAGAGGAAGAGGAAAAAGTTCTAGCAGTACCATATTGCATTGAGTGCAACCATCAAAGGAAAATGCTCTAAACTGTACTTTCAAAAAGGGCAGCGTTTAGAGCATGTGATGTGTAGCATGTACAATGTATAACAAGTATAAAACAAGTGCAAATACTTATGATTACCATCAGGAGTGATTTAATGTTTGATGCATGAAGTGTCATTATCACATGGAAAACTGATCCACCTATGTAAAAGGAAATATTTAGGGACAAAGAATGTAAATATGATTTATAGTCCTTAAATACAAGTCTCAATGCTGTGATTTTAATTTTGATCAGTTGTATGAAAAACTGCCTCAGGTATTTCTATGCATAGTTGTAAAAATCAGTGGATATGCTTCTCAGTCTTTAAACTGCAGCATATAAAATAAGTACAAGAGAGGAGATTATTCCATTACCCCAGGGCTTGGGAAGGTCTTCTTACTCTTTCTCCAAAATAACCCTGGCTTTATTAACCCTGGGAGCAAGCTGCAGACCTTGTTTGTTTCACCTGGCCTTTGAGAGAAGAGGGAGATTTCAAAATGAATGCTGGTGTTAGTGGTTAATTATGAACAGCTGCTGAATAGATGAGGTGAGCTGATTACGCTCTATTTGGTTTGCCATACTGAATAATTGGGAGTGCGTGCACAGCCAGTGTATGGACAGCTTTATTACAAATAAATCAAGAGGAACAAAAATAAAAAATACAATTAATAAAGTTTTCTGTGAGATCAGCTTAAATAGTCAATAATGCAGCAGTGAAATAAGGGAGTAAACAAAAGTACTTGTATTTATATCATGCTCATATGTGTTAAATTTATACACTCAGTGGAGCAAAGCAAGAGTGGGAAGGCTTCTCTAATTTATTGAAGCTGCATAGAGGCTGAAGAGCAACCATTCAACCTTATAAAAGTTGGTATTTCTTGTTTAAGTGATATGTATCTCAAACCTCCAAAAACTTTAGATTTTTTTTTTCCTCTATCAGTATTTTGATTTAGATGAGATCACTCCATTCACCCCCTTCCCACGCCAAAAGGAAAAAACAACAGAAGAAATATCTTCAAGTATGAAAAAATTGCCATAGAAGTTGTACCAGCAGGAACATAAACTTTTTTATTATTGTAAACGATCTGATTTTTATCTGTTAGAACTTAATAGAAAGGTGAGAGATTAGAGGTATGTTTGGTTTTATGCATATACAACTATATATGCCCCCCAACTTCTTCTTCGTGCAGTTAAAAAAGCATGTCATTGACATATTTTTAAATTTAATTTTAACTGCTTGCACTAGGGATATTAGTCCGAATTTTAAAGCTGGAACAATTACGTTTTTTAACTTCTAATTTGAGTCCTTGTGGTAGTAAGTAAATAAGTTAAAAAATCCTAATAAAAGAGAGTTCATAGTCCAAAATTATTTTGGAAAGATTTAACACAATGAATGAATAAAAATGGTTAGTATATTGGAGTAATTAAAGACAATTCATATTTGTGGTTTGGACACGAATGTGTAAAAATTATACCCATCTATCTTATTACATTTCCTTTTCTCTCCCTGAGGATTTCACTATGTACTTTATCTGTAATTGTTGCCAGTTTTCTATCAAGTTCCCACTGGGCTTCTGGTGCAAAAAATCTTATCCTATCGATGACAGAGCTTGCCTGAATGATTTCATGCTCTTAGCATTTTTGTTCACGGGAATTAGGGGGAGAATGTAGCTGCAGCTGAACATAGCATCTATTTTTGTAATTTTGAAGTTTAGACTCTGTTATTGGAACTAAATGAAGAGATGCAGGTGTTCTCCAGTTCAAGTCCTTTGGGATTTTTTGATGGTAGATGCTTGAAAAGAAAATGCATGTGTTTCCAGAGTCAAACAGCAGCTGTGGACAAGGATTTATGTTTTTCTCAGAACTTTGGGATTTCAAAATGTTACATTTAATCACATGCACAGAAAGGAGAGCAAATGTTAAAGATGTTACATATAAAACTAGGAGACTGATCTTTTTACCATACCAACTAGTTGTGGGAATAGAGGAACAAAGTGATCTTTAATCTTAATATGCACAATTTCAAAAGGATTATGATAGTTGCCAGGACTCTGGTCTTTTGAGAACTGTGCTCAGGCAGTGCACAGCATTTATATCTTCTTAACTGCTTTTAAAATCTGTTTTATTCTTATATTTTTTTCCTTGGAAAAATATGAATGTTAATAGTATGAGTTAGTGAAAACACAGTATTAATGTAGGCTTATTTTGGAGGGTGGATTTAAATTCAGTAAGTATACATGTTGAGAAAAAAACTTCTGGCAACGTCCTGTAGTTTTCAAAATTTGATTTAAAATAGCAGTTCAACTGCCTGAACTAAAAGGCTATATTTGGAAGTTTTCTTTCTGACAGAATTTGTGGGCAAAAGTATTTCGTGGTAATGCAATTTCTCCCTCACTTTCTCTCTGGTGATTTTTTCAATTAGTTGATTGTAGCAAACAAATGACATCTTAAGTTTAGCTGAAATTCAGGCGAGGGCAGCAGATGATGCTGCTGAGAAATTCAGGAAGGGAGAATGGTGTGGGGAGTAGCAGGTTGGTTACAGTGGTAAATACCCAGTTAATTAATACCAAGGAAGAGAAAGTAAGAGCCTCTTTTAACATTCACCAGTTTGTGTGTGCTCCGTCCTCTGCCATTACCCTCACAACCTCAATATGTTGTGCACTACAACCATGTTAAATATCAAATATTTTTCCAGGCTTGAATCACCATTTCATCTACGGTCTTACAAAGATCCAGCATTTAGTATTTTCTCTAAGAGAGAAGTAAACTTGTCCTCAAGTGCAGTCTCTTCCTCTGCTGGCCACAATTGTAGATTTCATGTCCATAGGAGTAGCAGCGGGGAGGAACATGCTGTATTATGCTAACTAGATTAAGAGACTACTTGCAGTGAGTTGCATGAATCTGGCAACTGCCAATAAGTTTTGGTTATAGAAAGGTAATTGCACAGTGTGGGAATAAGCTTGTTCAACTTTCCCTCAAGTAATTCTACAAATCCTCTTGAGGAAAAGGTGTTTTCATCTCTCTGCTTCTGTTGCGGTCAGTTTCTCTCAATATGCCATAAATCCTTCAGCAATACATGTGTTGTAGAATTCTGAGATTGTGATTAAATAGGATTCTGAGGTTTGTAAAATCTTACTTTAAAAATTGATATTTAAAAAAAAAAAAGGAAAAAAACCTACATTGTCATACAAGTTGTTAGGAAGTTAGCCTCTGTAGTTGAGTTGCCTTAACATTTCAATCTTGACTGACCTTGAGATGTACTGTTCAATTGCACTGTGGAAATTGGATAATTTCTTTAGTCAAAGAAGCACTTTTGCCTTTTTTCCAAGTTTTTTTTCCTTTTTAAAATCAGATTAATAGTTTGGGCAAAATAAGAACAAAGCACTGTGAAGATAGGGAAGCAACTGGCAAATGGCAGGAGCCTTAGATGTTGCACTGGGAAATATGTGACTGATGGAATTGGAAAGCCTGTGTCTCATCTGGATTTATAGTTTTTTTATAAAAACTCATTTTCTGACTCTTCTCTTTTAACTCAGGATAACAGTGTTCTGCCTGTAGATAATGTAGTTGATCTTGTAGTTCTTGGGATAGGACTTTGAGCTTCAGTATTGGCAGTTAAAGATTTGAGCTCTTGAATGGTGGATAGTAAGAGTGTGAGGCTTTAAAGTACATCTCTCCACCTTCTCTTTAAACAGCTCATAACCTAGCAAATTCTGTAAAAATAACTAAAAAAGAGTTGTTTTAAAGCCTTTTTTTTTATAAACTTTTAACTCATTAAATGTCTAGAAGTTAGGGAATGGCATACAAGATTATTTCTGCTACCTTTATTTTGTGTGTGTGTGCGTGCATAAGTGTTCCATTGGATTTCTGTTTACTTTAAAATCTGACAGCATCAAAATGTTCCATATGGCCACCAAATTTAACACTTCTGTTATTTAAAAAAAAAATCTACATGTGGGTTCAAATGATAATTTCTATTTTCATAATGGTAGAGGCTGATGTATCTGTGCTTCCTTTCTTCATGAAAATGCATTTACCTTTCCCACTTATGGCATCTGGAAAAGCATTATTCAGCAAGGTGACTAGATACTTATTGTTGGTTTGCAGTGTTTTGAAAATGTGACAGGTATAGGCTCTCAGCAATTGCTGACACATAGCTTTGGACACTGAAATCTGTTTTTAATTGAGAAAATATATGTTGGCCAGCATACTGGGATAGTTCCCTCCCATTTTGAAAAAATGCCATGGGATCTTTAACTTCCATTGGGACACTTCCCAGACATGGGCATAAGGGACTGTAACTGTTTATTTTCAAATAGTGTTTTAACTATTTCCAGGTTTTATAATTGAATTATATTGTTTTCACTGCCTCTTTAGTGATGTAAATGATTCACGTAAGATGGCTACATTTTTTGTAATGAAATGCTAAATAGATATGACTGAAAATCAGTAGCCTCTTGGTGGTAGTTGTAAATGCACTTTGACTAGGTCAATTTCTGTTTTTTAAAATTTTAGGAACTAATAATTAAGTAACATCACATTTGATAAAAACAGTGCTAAATGAAGTATCTTAATTTTAATGGAGAAATTATTATATATATAAATATAGTTGTTCTTAATCTAATTTTTTTTAGTAATTTTCATGGTTCAACTGTGTAGCGGTTCAACTGTGTAGCAGTTCAAAAAAATGCTACAGGTCACTCCCAAAATTCCAATGTTCTGGTTATAATAAAAATGTACTGATAGTCTCATTTTTCTGATTTAGGATGCAGTCAGAGTGAATATTCAGCCACATTGTCCCTTTCTACCCAAACATTACTGTTCAGAAGTTCCCACAGAAATTCCTTTTTATGATGTTATGAATAGCCAGTTGTGGTCAGCAATTGAAGTTGGCCCATTACCAAGTGATTGAAGAGCTGGTTTTATGTAGAAAGCAACAGTTCAGTCAGGATAAGCAAAGCAGGTTAGAATTTTAATGGTATTTTATTTTTTTAAATTCAACTAGATAACCTCTATGATGACTCTCAATCTAGGACAGAGTCCTATAGCTGACTAAACTGAAGTAATTTTGAACAGACAGATGATCTTTAAGGTGTACAACTTTGGAAACATTTAAATTAGTTTTTCATGTGCTGTGAAGCTTCTCAAGGTCAGTCACTATTGTTACCAGAAATCTGCAAACTGTATAAAAATTAGTACTGCAGGAACTATTATTCACTTTTAACCTTTAGACCTAATCACTCCTGTGTGGTATGAGCCAATTTCATTTTACTTGTGCACTCAAATAGAGCTAATATGTTCAAGATACATAATATGTACTTGTGTAAGGTGGCAGAAGTGCTTAAAATTGATATCAGGAAAACAGTGCACTGTGTCACTTTTCAGTTCTAGTTAACAGTTAAAATTAGCTTACCTCTATTATGTGAGCCATTAATGTTGAGTATCTTTATATAAAAGTCTTTAAGCACAGCAAATTCAAACACAAATGTGGTATATTTAAAGTTATCCTGACATGCTCAGTATCACATGGAATGCTAAATCTATTTGAGAAATGCAGTGATAGGATTAGAGTGGATATCTAGTTTAATTAAATAGCTAAATATTTTTAATTCTTAATTTTAATCTGATTTACTCTCTTCAGTAGAGAAAAGGGCCTTTTGAAAAGGAAAAAACCCAAAACATTTGATTTTCAGAAGTCACATCTGAAAGAGAAGATTCTAGCTGGTCTTGCAGCCAGTTCAGTTAAGACAAACATATGCTGGATCAAAGTAATTTGCTGACCTGACTTCTGAGTTTCCATCCAAACACATTTGTGCTGCAAATTGTTGATACCACTTGCAGCACAGCCTATTAGTGCATGCTCTGGTTTTCCTATGTGTTTTCTTAATTTCTGATGTATTTTCAAGGTGAAGTAGACAGTTCTGGAAAAAAAAAGTGATTTTTTTTTCCCCCAGGAGATTCAGAAAACTTGCAGAATAGCAAATAATTTGTAGTAAGTACTTTCTGAACTGATGAGAACATTTCATGGTCATGCAACGAGTGGGTACTCTCTAAATGTGAATGAAAGGAGGAGAGGGAGTTCCAAACATTTCAACTCTTACAGTAGGTTTGCCTGCATCTACCAACTCTTACGCATTTAGCTTGGGTTCTTCACCATCTGTCACTGTAGAGCTTCTGGGGCTGCTTGTCTGGGGTTTGTGCCAAGCTGGAGAAATATCTTTGGCTGTGCTGCCTCATGTCCAGGAGTCTTGGAAAAATAGACGGCTGCCTTTGGGAAGGTGGATGTGAAAGGAGTCACACTGACCAGAGTTTGAGCCATGTCTTTTTGAATTTCACTGTTTATAACTCTCATGCCTGTGGAAAAAAGGCCATGTTCTGATAATATGATACATGAAAATAAAGTTAATTCAGATATCTAACATTAATCTTCATATTAATAATCCGAATAAACCAGTGGCTGACTGCCTCTTCTCATCTGCTGCCCTCAAAAGTGCATATGCTTGTTTTACTTTTGGAATAAAAATAATTAAATCCTAAACAAATATGATGTAAATACAATATAAAGTATAATATTAGAACTGGCTTGACTATCATAGGAATTTTCCCTCTTAAAGTGAGGAAAATAATGAAAATGTTGTAAATAGAAACAGTACTTTGAAAAATAAGAGTAGATATGATTGAATGTAAGAATTATTGAATACAGTATCTGGCTCAACATTAGTGAGCATGGTTATGGAGCACATATGGTGATGGATCATCACTTCTAGATAGTATTCTTTCCTCTTCTGGATGTCCATGGCATGAATGTAATCAGTCAGATGTCCAGTTTATGTAAAAGCGGATAAAGTACATCTTTTGTGCCTTGGGCTTTGCATGAATTATATGCACAGCATATTTCTTATTTTTAGTGTAACTATGTTCATGTTTGGTCACGTATTCAATAGAAATAAATCAATGAAATGAGACTATGAATTCTCTTCTGTACTTTTGAGCTGTCTTATGTCCCTGCTGTCATAAGAGAAAAAGAACTTTATATTGAGCAAATCTTCTTTTAGGTTGTCACCTGAAGATTTGTACAAGAAAGTGAAATGTGTTCCAACTATCTTTATAGTATTTGCAAGCTGTATTAGCCCAAGCCCTGGATTAATACTTTTCAGACAGTAAAATTATTGCAAAACACTTCCTTCATACATGTTTCATAATAAATTCATTATTCAATGATAAGCTTAAAATGAACCTTTTATGTTAAAAGTGTGGCTTTAAATCAACTTTTGGAAAATTTTACAGGTAGAATGTAATGTTCTGAAAACAGATGTGTATTTTCAAGGGCACATATCAGTCCTTGAAGCAGTTGCATGTCTAAACTAATAAAATGAAACTTTAATGTAAGTTGCAGTCAGTTGATTAAATTCTTGTAAAATAATTAAGGCATATTTATATTTTTCAAAACAGGAGTAATAAAATATAATAATCATAATACTAATTATTTTTAGTATAAAGACTTTTATAATAATTTGAAGCTGATAATACTTTCTTCCTTGACTTGTCACATAAGCAAAATATAAGCCTGTGAAAAGGATGACTTAACAACACAACTGTAAATGCACTTCGACTGAAACATCTTTATCAAGTTAATAAAAGAAGCAGTCATGCCCTACTTGAATTACTCATTTATAATGGCTGAGCAGCAGCCTGGATGTGGACTTTGAAATCCTGGGAAAATAAGATGCATGCATGCATCCAAATGTCTGGAGTCTTTAAAGCAGCTGTAAAATGTTGAAGTGAGATGTTGTCTACTAGCTGTTGTCTACATTTTCAGTCTGAAGGGAGGTATGATCATTTAATTGCTAACCGAGTTTAATATTATTGTAGTAATTACATCCTCAGTTCAAAACTTTTTATTTTCTAGAGCTATTGGAACTGAAGAATCACAATGTTTGTTTGCTTTTTAGCACACTTTTATTGCACAGATTATTCCAACTTTTTTTGAAGACTTTATTTGCTTTATTAAAATACATACATTTTTCTCTAACTTTTATTGTGCTTTTAATGAGGAAAATATAATTCCAAAGATGTGTAAAATATCAAAATAAAGCATGTGTGTGGGTAGCAATTCCAAAAATGCTACCTTTGTGCTCAGTAAGGACATAAGAGTATAATAGCTGGTAAAAGCCATCTATTAAAAGGATTTCTGTCTCTCTGCACTGTTGGGATGCTGCTGTTTGCACAGTCTTTTGCAGATGATGGCATTGCCAGGTTCCCTGTCTTCACAGCTTGATTTCATGTTTTCTTTAAAAAGGCAGACACATAGGAAATTAACTGTTCAACTTTTAATTTTTCTTCAAATTCTTGCACAATTCCAAAGGGTGTGCATCCCATTATACTTGAAACAGAGATTTTTTCATTAGAAGTGCCAGATGTTTCTCTAGTATCCTCATACTTCCCAAGTCACCAGTATAGAAGTAAACACTCTTCTTTTTACTGAAGGAATTGTACAAGTTCCTATGACAAGAAGTGAGTGAGAGCATGAACATCCATTTTTGCATGTTGGAACATCTGTAAGGCAGTGTGAACTTGGTGTTGCACTTGGGAGACAGAAAATGAAGTATCTGTGTTGTATCTATGTCTATCCATGTTGTATCTATCCAGGGATATTCATAATCATCTCACAGCAGCTGATGAGATTGCAAGGGTGCTTAATTAAGGATCATTCAGGAATTGGTCAAGTACTTTTTTCCTTCATTCTGTTACAAGTAGAATTGAGATGACTTGTACCTTGTCTGCTTCCTGGAAAAATCACTATCTCAAAATCATGATGGAAGGAAAATCTGTTTTCCTCACAATTGCAGCAAATTAGGCCCCCAACTCAGAGATTGTACCTTCCTTCGTGGTACTGGGAAAACGGGGAGGTGAGAATAATCCACATTAAAGGTAGAAATAGGATGGTTAAAAATCTCCACTGATATTTTTTTTCCAAGGCAGCCCTGGTAGAGTTATTTGGTATAGGTCTTATGAGCTTTAAACTAGATTTGAAGGAGGAAAGGAATAAAACCAGGCTTACTACAGATAAACTTGGGGGCAGTATGCCCCTGTCTGAGGGATGTTGTGGTAGCAAGGTCCTTTGGGCTGTCTCCTCAGTGGAGGTCGGGGATGGAAATCCATGTTGCAGCAAAGACACAAGGGTTATTGAATTTTTAGAAACCATGGAAGCACCTGAGAATGGTTACATAGGAATTAGGGCTTGTTGTCCCCAAAAAGTGCCTTTACCCCAATGCATTCAGCATGGGCATCAAGCAGGAGGAGCTGGAAAACTGTGCAGGAAAACTGTGACCTACTTGCCATCATGGAGACGTGGTGGAATGACTTGCACAGCTGGAGTGCTACAGTGGTTTGCCATAAAACCTTCACAAAGGATAGGCAAGGAAGGAGAAATGTTGGAGTACCTCTGGCTGTTGGGGAGTGTTTTGATTGTCTAGAGCTTAATGATGGTGACAGTAGGGTCAGTGTTTATTTTAAGAGTCGGAGAGAAGGACAACGAGGCTTTGGTGGGAGTCTGTTGTTTGTAAGGATGGGCTGGTAGGTGATGTGGTGGTTGAAGGCCTCTTGGGCCCAGTAATCACAGAATGACAGAATTTCTGGTTCTTGAAGAATTAAGAAAAGGTGGGGGGGCAACAGATCTGCTATTGGACTTCCAAGACCTTACTTTGGTTCGCTTAGGAGACTGATTGAAAGAGTTCCTTGGGAGGCAATCCTGAGGCACGAAGGAGTTCAGGAAGGCTGAACATAATTTAAAAAGGAAATCTTAAAGGTATAGAAGGCTGAGAAAGATGAGCTGATGGAGAAGTGTGTGACATGGCTGAACAGTAAGCCTTGGTTGGAAATCAGGAAAAAAAAGAGCTCATGACCTTTGGAAGAAGGGTTGGAAAATCCACAGGGACTGCAAGGATGTTGTGAGGTAATGAAAGGAGAAAATGAGAAGGGACAAAGCCCAATTAGAACTTAGTCTGGCCACTGCTGTGAAAGACAATGAAAAATGTTTCTGTAAATACGTAAGCAACAAATCCATTATTGGATGCAGGGGTCAACATGGTGGCAAAAGATGAGGAAAAAAGCTGAGGTACTTAATGTCTTAATGTCTCAATCTTTAATGACAAGACCACTTGTTCTTTGGGTACCCAGCCCTCTGACCTGGAAGACAGGCTTGGGAGCAGAATGAAGGCCCCGTAATCCATGGGGGTCAATGGCCTCCCATACAATTTAGACATACACAAGGCTGTGGAGCTAGATGGGGTCATCCAAGCGTTCTGGGGGAGCTGGCAGAAGAGCTCACTGAGCCATCTTCAATCATTTACCAGTGGTCCTGGCTAACTGGAGAGGTCCCAAGTGACTGGGAGTTGGCAGTAGTGACCCCCATCTATAAGAAGGGCCAGAAGGAGGATTTGGGGAACTGCAGGCTGTCAGCCTGACATTGGTGCTGGGCAGTGTTACACAGCAGAGTGTCATCATATGGCACATGCAGGACAACCAGAGGGGTCAGGTCCAGCCAGTGTGAGGTTAGGAGAGGCAGGTCCTGCTTGTCCAACCTGATTTCCTTCAATGACAGGGTGACTTGCCTAATGGATGAGAGAACAGCTGTTAATGTTGTCTACCTCTGTGTTAGTAAAGCCTTTGATACCGTTTCACAGAGCACACTTTCGGAGACACTGGCTTTTCATGGTGTGGGTGGGTGTATTCTTTACTAGGTAGGAAACTGGCTGCTTGGTGAGGCCCTGAGGTGGTGCATGAAACTAAATCCATTTGGTAACCAGTCACTAAGGGGGTTCCCCAGGACTTAGTGTTGGGGCCAGTTCTGCTTCATATCTTTATTTGGACAAGGGGGTTGAGTGCACCTTCAGCCAGTTTGCAGAGGACATCAAGTCAGGTGGAAGTGTTGGTTGATCTGCTGGACAGTGGGAAGGTCTGCAAAGGCATCTGGACAGGCTGGATTGATGGGCTGAGACTAACAGTCTGAGGTTATACAAGGCAAAATGGTGGGTCCTGCACTTGTGTCACAACACCACCATGCAGTGCTATAGACTTGGGCAGAGGGGCTGGAAAGCAGCCCTGTGGAAAAGGACCTGGGGGTGCTGGTCAATAGTGGCTGGATGTGAGCCAGTGCATGCCCAGGTTGCCAAGAAGGCCAGTGGCATCCTGACCTGTTAGGAATAGTGTGGCCAGCAGGACCAGGGCACTGATTGTCCCCTCATACTGGGCACTGGTGAGGCCACACCAGTGGCCAGTGCTGTGTCCAGTTCTGGGTCCCTTAAATCAGGAAGGACATTGAGGTGCTACAGCAAGTCCAGAGAAGAGCAATGGAGATGGTGAAGGGCCTAGAGGGTAAGTCATAGTAGGAGCAGATGAAGCAGCTGGAGTTGTTAAGCCTTAAGAAAGAGAAGGCTCAGGGGAGACCTGAATTTTCTCAACAATTGCCTGAAAGGAGTTTGTAGCCAGGTGGGGGCTGGTCTCTTCTCACAAGTAACAAGCGATAGGACAAGAGGAAATGGTTGTGCTAGAGGACATTTCAATTGGTTATTAGGAAAAAGTTATTCACTGGAAAGGTGGTCAGGTGTTGAAATAGGCTGCCCAGGGAAGTGGTTGCATTACTATCCTTTGACAGCATTTAAAAGACATCTAGATTTGGTATTTAAGGACATGGTTTTGTGGTGGACTTGGCAGTGCCAGGTTGATGGTTGGACTCTGACCTTAAAACCTTTTCCAACCTAAACAATTCTATGATTCTAAATGACCAGGAAGGACAATATTTTATCTTACACAGTTGTGTAAAGTGGAGCATTTTGGATGGGTTTGTATTGCTGTTTTCTGCTGAGGTTCTCTATTGGGCTGCTGCAACTGTATGATGGAGGGATGTTTGCAGTAAGAATGCAGCAACCCTTGTAGCCTTTACTGTGGCTTGGCCCTATTTGTGTTTAGTTCTCACAGTTTTTCACCCCTTCTCAAATGGGAGCTGCTCAGCTAGCTCCAGTAAAAGGTTTCTCTATTTTGAGATGTAAATTAAGTTACTCCAGAACACGTTTTTGTAAGAGCAAAGAAATTGGTAATTAAGAAGCATAGTTATACAAAAATAGCATGAGGTAATGCTAAGGGAGTGAGATGTTTTTCATTCATTTTCTGTGAGGTCCCCCATAGTGAAACACTTGCAAATGAATGCTGCTATATTGGAGCCAGTGCAACTCAGACTCAGTTACAGCAGCATTTTGTACCTGACTTTGAGGAAATAAGGCAACATCTGAGTTCCTGCCATGCCTACCAACATGGGACAAGCAAAGTTCTTCCACTTCTGTGTAGCAGAGGTACTTTTGCATGTTCTTTTTCCTTAATTCTCTGCTAGGGGTGGTTGTTGGCTCATACACAGCAGCCAGCATGGAGCACTGCTGTGTGTGTTCCTGAGCCTTGGACCCAGTCTATAGTGGATAGTTGGTTGGGCTTCACACCAACTCTCACCACCATTGGAACATTAGAAGCCTTTCTGGGATTGCTGCTTCAGAGAAATAGAAACAGTGTAGTAAATAATAATAATAATAATAATACAACCAGTAAAAATATGAAACAAACCCAGCTTGCAGTCTTACTTATTTCCATTTCTTCAGAGAATTTTATTTGTTTTCTTAAGAGATAAAGCCCTCTTCTTTCCCTTCATTTCCTAAACTGGAATGCCACAATAAGAATTTGGAAGGGCCAGGGTCAATTTCTTATTTAGGGTTGGGAAAAGTGGGAATATACACTTACCAGACAGCTGCTATAATTTTCCTAAACATTTGCATATTTAACTATACATGTATATAAGGAGAGAACAAAATATCTATTTGCATTGTATCTATGAGTAAGGTAATCTGAATATTGTTGAGATTTGGGAGGAAAGCTTAGAAAAATGATGGTGTAATCTATGATGCATTCTGTGGCGTAGCCCTATAAATATATTGTAAAGCTGCAACTTAAGAGAAAATAACAATCTTTTTAGCTCTTGATGTTCTTGTTTCCCAGAGGATTACTAGTGGAACAGGAGGACAGTTATTTTAATTCCTTCACCCATAAGTCAGTCCCTTTGGAAAATCTCCAGTTGGTTCTTCATACCCCAGGAAGAATGCTAGCCAAACACTTGTTTTTTGACAAATTCTACCTATTTACTGTCCATACCAGGGCAATGTGATGGACATTTTTTTAGGGAAATGCAGACAAATTCTCCTTAATATATGTGGATAGAAAATATAGATAAATATCTATATATCTGTATGTGTGTATATGTGTGTATATATATACACATATTTTAGTATGTATGTGTAGTGAATTTTCCCTGTTACTTTCCAGTAATTTTTCTACATAAGATAGGATGATTATAATAAAATATCTTAAAATCGCATTGCTTTTTCTTACTTCTTTTAAGGAACTCTATTTGCCCTAGTCCTGTCTTGACTATTTGACATGTGTAGCACTTTTAAATGAACTTTGAATGGAAAATTGTCTTTTACATAACAGATCTTTTAGTTTATATTAACCAGTATCAATACTATCATTACAACTTTAGAGAAAATCAGGTTTTTTAGCATTATATGGCTTCTTTACTAAATTATTCCTGAGCTTTTATAAATTAAATTATCTTCCAAACAAATAGGCTGTACCTAATAAAGTACATGTTATCCCACTAGAAATTCTAAACAAAAGCTATTGTATGGCAACTTGAAATGTGTCCAAGGCAGCTAGCATTGCTGCTTTTAGTAGCTTCAGAATAACATTACACCTACTTAGAACAGCAGAATGTGCCTTGCATGTTAGTGTACCAATGCAAATAATATTCAGACTTCCTACTGTGTTTCTTCTGTGAAATGCAGTTTAATATTTAGTTGCTCATAAGTGTCCATTATTGTTGTTATGCTTTGGATCAAGGAAAAGATAAAATAGTCTGAATTACAAAGCATCCAATAGCTTGAATTTTCTGCCCAAGGAATAACAAAAAGTAGCAGACTGAAGTTCAAATTTATATGGTGAATAAGTTTGAGTAGTTTTCTGTGCCATTAGTGGAACAAATTAAACTTTTGCTGCTTGAGTGCATATACCTAAACAGTGTAGTGTGGGAGGATTATCAGCCAGTTACTCTTATTGGTTTATTGGCAGTAGAGCAGATTTAAACGAAATTTTCCCATGGCAGGGGTACTGTATCAGTGATCCCAGAAGTTTTCCTAAGAAATTTATGAAGTGGTATGAAAGTAAATTACTGAAGAGCCATCAAAGCAAGTATGTTATTAATTGACAATTTATTGACTTCATGCTTACTGCTAGTTAAAAGAAAAAAAAAGGATTAGGATTCCCAGTACACTTTGAAAGCTGCGTGAGGTCTTTTGTACGACATTTCAGTTAACCTGTAATTAATTAACTTAATTAAACAAATATTAGTAAAAGAGTAAAAGCACACTTATTCTGATGGATCTATAAAAATAGTCATAAGATCAATGTAAATAAGTAATGGAAAGTGTGAATCTGGGTCTGGTTAGGGCAGAGTGTAACACCAATTATCTTTGATCTTCTGAGAAACTTAGTCCTTGCTCAAGGAAATCTCTCATAAACATCGCTGACTAATTGCTAAAGTACTGCCGGGTCTTTACCATTCAGCTTAGGTCAAAAATATATTGCTGTTTATTATACTGGACCATTTTTCTATGCCTAGCTTCAGTACACTTAATTCAAACAGATTGCAACTTGATTTTTTTGCTTATTATTTTACCTCTATTAAAAGAGTAGGGAAGTGATTACAATAGAAAGAAGGGATCTTCTGTTTATTCCAATTTCTTCTTTTAACTTGCTGCTTCTGGCTAATTATTTAACTTCTCTGTGTATCATTTCATCTGCAAAAATATTTGTTAACATCCATGTGAAATGCTATGGGAAATGCTGTGAGAATATTTTCAGACTTTTAGTTGGAAGATATCACGTGAAGACTGGAATTTTGTAGTGATAGTAGTTAGGTATTAGTGAGCATGCTGTAGGTCTTGTAAACATCTAATAT
This sequence comes from Hylia prasina, assembly GCA_013397195.1. Taxonomy (NCBI): domain Eukaryota; kingdom Metazoa; phylum Chordata; class Aves; order Passeriformes; family Sylviidae; genus Hylia; species Hylia prasina. The sequence goes on along the minus strand of VYXD01003619.1, from coordinate 132,750 downwards.
TTGAAATAGGAATTTAATTCCTACTAATATTATGTGGAAAAAAATTTAAAAAAAAACTTTTAAAAAAAAGAAATCTGAATCTGTTCTTTCCACATCATTCATGCACATTTTACATTTATAGCTTTTTTAATTTCACTCTTAATTAAGACATGTTGATTTAATGACAGGAATATTTTTCCTATTACTAATAATCCCTAAAGCCTACTGCACGGAAAACACATGAAATTCTCTCCTTTTCTGCCTCTTTCTGACACCTGTGAACTTTTTTTGTTGCTTTCAATGGCTGATAAATTGTTTGCTAGGTAGGAGGGAGAATGTTTGACTTTGACTCACAGTTTAATTTCTTGAGAAAATACCATTCTGTGCAGTGTGTCCACAATAGAAGCTATTACAGAATATTTTTCTTTGCTATCAGTTTTTTTGGCCAATTTACCCATGAAAGCAGTCTCCTGGAAATCTGCTTAATCAGTAATACTGTTTTGAAAACAAACATTTTGTAAAGATCTGTCCTTTTTCATTAACAGCTGCAAACATTATAAATAAATCTAAGTCATTTTTTTTTCACTCACTCATGATATGCTTCCCTTCTTTGTTACTGTCAGTTTTACCTACTTTGTTCATGGTACTTCAACTTTGATCTGGGCTAATTGCCATTAAATTCACACCACTCACTGACTTGGCAAGCCAGAGCAAGTTAATGCTATTCATCATCAGGAGACCAGTTACTTTCTTCTGTCCCCTCTAGGCATGTGCTTGTTTGTTTAACTGCGAAATGATTTGAGCAGTTTTACATATGCTGCTCATACATTTTCCATATGAAAGTCAATAGCACAGCAGAATTCTACAACTGAAGGTTTTTTAAATATGTTTATTGCTTAAGACATAGGTATATTTAAAGCTGTTTTTTTTTTCCCTTGCTGCTTCAGATCCTGTTTCTGTCCTGCAGCGAGATTTCACAGGAGGTATTTGGAGCTTGTACTTGGGTCAAGGAAGGATTTTTGTCTGTCTGGTGTTTCTTTACTTTTCAGAATACAGTTTACTTTTGCCTGCTAAAACTATTTAAATATATTTAAATGAAACAAATACAGGATTTTTTTCTAGGGCTGGTTTTCCTCTCTTCAGATGCCACAGGCTGTCTGATCTTGGGTGAGGAAAAGACAGGATCTCTGAAGTCAATGTCTGTGTTGGACTTGCTCATTGTCTTTGTTGGGTGGATGTGGTAACTTCTGAGTACTGTGTAATTTACCAGTGCTAATGCTGATAGGAAAGAGTTAGTTTATTAAATAAGCATATTTATTAATTTTAAGCATTTAAATATTAAAATTATATTTTAAATAAGAAGTAGTTCTGATGAAGCAAGTCTATTGTATGAATTTCATAGCTGTGAACTTGGATTTTTTCTCCAAAAGGCAGAGAATTGCATTCAGTGGAACGTGGGACAGGGATTATTTTTAAATTCATAGTCCAATACTACCCTCAAGAATCATCTACTGACCAATAATAGTTCCTCTTCTCAGAGAATGTAATGAGTTGAGGCACGGTGTAACATCTAATACATTACTAATAAGATAAGAGTAAATAAGAAGCATGAAGTAGGTTTTTATAATATATGGTGTTAAATTGACTCAGTTTGAAACTGACAAAAAACTTGTTCAGCAGCATTATTGCTAAATCCTCCTGAAGGCAGCTTGGGAGATAATAATAGTAGTTCAAGCCTTTGCTGGTGTGTTTCTTGAATCTTCCATAACTTTTTGACCTTCATTAATTGTAAGTTTTCTGTACTGTGTAAAGAATCATTTTGATATAATCACCTCTGTTTAAAAAAAAAAAAGAGGAGGAAGTACATTTGAAAATTCAGAACATATTTTTGATGTAGCAATGCTGCCTACTGTCCCCCTCCCATTCAAATTGAAATTTCTGATTTGATCAAAATAATTTGAGGGTCTATTTTTAATGAGCATCTGTTCTTTGAGTTATTTTCATTTTGTTTTGATTAGTTATTGTTCATTATTTCCTGATACTTGTACCATCTAGAGTTTTTCAGTGTCTGCCTTAAGTCTGCAAAATTAATGTTACTGGAATATTCTTTGAATTTTGATCTGCTTAGGCTGCAGTGTATGCTTACATCATTGTGTGAAACAATTGAAATGTCTATTGAAAAGTTTTATGAATTTGATAATAAAGACAAATTGTCTTTATTTCTTCATGTCAAATATAAATAATGAATCATGTGGAAAGGGGAAAAAAAAGGTAACCATTGATGTGATAAGAAAAACGAAGGATAAAACTGAATTTGCAATAGAGCCAAGCAAAAGCAATTGGACAACAATTCTCAATTGGGAACCACTGAAAAGTAACAGTGTTGTTGGGAGCTGCATCCTGCTGTAGTGCCATAATTCTCTGTTTGTGGGATACATGTGAGGGTTTGGTACCTGGTCCACTCTTGTTTTCTGGATAGCAATAATCTTAAGAATCAGTTTTAATGGAAATGCTTCATGGTGCCATCATTGTTCAACCAAGTTCATACTGGAACAGATACCCTGTCAAGTGCAGGGTGACAATCCAAGCAGAGCTCAGCCAGGTGCCAGAAGCAATGTAGCCAGCTGTGGAAGGATTGACCTCACCTGCACTGACTCATTCTTTTCCTTCTTACATCCCACACTTACAAGAAAAAAATGATGCTCACAACAGTTCTGTCAGGTGGATGTGTTGGAAATTGTGGTGTGAGAGCATGAATAGTAGCCTTAATGTTTAAAGGTTTCAAACTACTGTGCAGATGTTGTGTTCAGGATTGTTTTGGGTCCTTAGGGTCCTTTGTCTCATTTTGGAATGATGTAGTGTAAAAGCTGCTTGTTTGTTTGCTTTGGTTTTGTGATACACTTTTCCCATAAGACTCCTATTAATGTTCAGGAAGCAAGATTTAAATAAAGAGACTGTTTCTTAGTAAAGTTTGAATTCTTTCTCCAGAAGAATAAAATGTGATGTGAGACAGTTAAATACAGTAAAATCTGAAATAAGCTGTCCAAGCTGAACTCACTGGACCACCCAGGTCTTGGACCACCCAAGGGACCGAGCACAAGCAATTTGCCTGAAAGAGGTGGCCTTTTACTGGAGGTCGAACAAGTTGTGTTGCAGACCTTGGATATATTTGGTAGTGATTTCTTAATGCTGTTGGCTGCCTACTAGAGATGGTCCTTAAGTTCACACTGTATCAGAATGTCCCCAATAAAAATGGCATTTCTTATTTATGTCTGACCTTAACAAATTTTTGGTGTTTTTTTGTTTGGTTGGTTTGTTGTTGTTGTTGTTGTTGTTTTGGGGTTTTTTTAGGACAAAAGTAAAATTAACATCTTAGCAATGTGTTGCTACTAAATAGAGATTTCGAGTTACTATAGAGTTGTGTAGTGTCACATATAAATAAAACTTTTGAATGGGGGGATATTTGGTGTTACTGGTAGGGTTTGCAATGAGAATTAAATTGGGAGCACTCAAGTAAGTAATTTTTACTTGAACCACCTTCACTATGCTTCTATTCATGAGAAATGGTACAAAATGAAACCAGCTAATTCAGCATTAGAATTGCTGTGTTCCTAAGCTTAAGTGGCCTTTGGAAAAGGTAGAAAATCATAGTTGGTAGTTATTCCAAGGGGCAGGTTTTGTCCTTAAATTCAGAGTAAAGTGATGCATATGAGTGTGTAAATATTTTCTGTTAATAAAAATAGACATTGAATTGAAATCTTCTGTGGCAGTCATAATTTCAAGATGGTTTCCCATTCTGCTCTTTTAAAACTAGCTAGATATAAGTGTAAGTCATCTAACTTAACTACCCCAAATCAACATTTTTATGTACGTGTTTTTGCAGTAATAGTTTTATTCTAGTGATGGTAACTTAAAGATAGAAGGGATACAAGGAGGATTTGCTGATATGTAATTAACTGTTATGTGAGTTAAAAATCCCTCCATCGTGTATCAATAAAATCTTATATTCCTATAATGTTGTTTTACTAGATAAATATTTAAAAGTAAACAGCTGTATCTTGTGCAAACCTTCTCTTAAGTATATGGCCTTATTTCTTTAGTGTTTGTTTCCATTGTAAGTTTTATTTACCATCTAATTTTATATTTTTTAATCCCTTCTTAAAACCAAAATAAAGGTAACATCTAATTTTTTCACTTTTTGCAAGCTGGGTGAAGCATTGGCTAATTAATTTAACTCCTATTAGAGGAGTGAATTTTTTTGTAGCCATAAATCCATGTCTTTTTGTCACATTTTTTTCTATGTAAAATGAATACAAACGTTACGTTGAAAGACACAAAGAACTCCCTTATCTTTGCAAGGAAGAAACTTTTGAATAAAGAGGACTTCAATTAAAGCCCTGTAGGCAGGGCTAAGTGTTGTGTTATTGTGGGTGTCTATACATTTTTACACTAATTTAAATCTGTGCATTAATAACAGTTTAATATTCATACATAAATTCCACAACTACTACATTGTAGTTTCATAGAATGGTTTGGGTTGGAAGGGACATTAGAGATCATCAAGTTCCACCTTCCACTAAACCAGTTTGCTCAAAGCCCCATCCAGTCCGCCCCTTCATGTATGTGGAGTATGAGAATATGGATGGACTTGAGCCATCCACGTCATGAAATGAATTACAGGTGCCAATGTAATAATAATTATAAGTTAAAACAGTTGACAAAATATCAGTTCACGTCCTACAAGTCATAAAGCCTTTTGCTTTTACCACCTTATAGCCAACTGAGTAAAACAAACAAGTTCTGAGATAAAATAGTATATTAGTTGTTTTAAATTTCATTTAATAAGCAATGTGATGAAATAATGGTGAAGAAAGTGATCACTATTATTTATAGGTATAGAGATAAGTCTTGTATTCTTATTACCAGCCTTTCTAATTTTCCTTCAGCTCTCTTAATACTAATAAGTCATTGCAAATCCCTGTAAACAGACTCTCGATGAACAGATTTACTGAGGGGAATGTTCTCGGCAGGGCTTTGTTAACCTGATGTTCTGTGGTTTCGCCTCGTAAAACTAGCAAAGGGCTCTCTGCATGGAATGTTAATGGGGTGAAGTAATGAATGCAGGATGGGATGTAAGATTCAAACATGCAGAAAGTTGGGGGTTTGGGGGAGATCCTTGCAGACAGTAGCGAAGATAAAAGCACTGGAATTTTTTTTGTTGTTTGTTTTAAGCCAACAGTTGGATCTCTGCTGGAAATCTGGCTTTGAAGTAAGAACGTAAGAAAGGAATTACAAGTTAAGCTACATAAATTTTTTTTAATTTGATCTTGGTGAAAGAAACAAAGTTGAGGGTCATCCCTGTGGTTTTAACAGTTTTAAAAATTATTTCTATTTCAGAACATTCTTATAAATTATGTACCTTTTAGTTCTGCATCAAGAAATTTTCTCTTAAAAGGAAGGTTGCTTGTACCATACCTTTGCTTTCTTTCTTTCTTTTCAAAATTATACTTCGAGAGACATGCAACTGAGCTCATTTCAGTTCCTGGAATTTGTAATCACTTTTGTGGGAAAAATGTATTCAATACTTTGTAGGTCCTGAGAATCAAACAGTTGAAATTTTTATACAAATGCAGTGCTAATTAAGAACATTGTTCAGGCGTGACCTGATCTTGAATTTGTTGTCCCAGGAATACATCTATGGATGATCTGTTTCTTGCTCTGTGTGAGTGATGTTTGTTGGTTGAGGGCTCAGGTCAAGTCTGGTGAGGCAGGTGTTTTTATTTTTGTGACAGTAAAGCCCACCCATAACTGAGGATCAATCTGAGGGTGTTGATCAGATCACCTCTCCTTAATGACTTGGTCACTTCATCTTGTCACTAGTCAGTGTGCCAGTTCTGCTGCATCAGAATGGCTGACCTGAAGGGCTTTAACCTTTCCCTGTAAATTTATTAGCAACATAACAGCAAGGAAATGTGTGTAACTGTGATTTGAAACCCATCACCCCTTTTTTTTATGGAGGGTGTGTGTACTATTTTTCTGTGAGCAATTTTTGTATTTTTTATTTAAATACAAACAGGCCAGCTGCATAAGATTTCACAATATGGAATAACAAGTAGTGATGCTGCAGAGAATGGATGCAGCTTGTTTGGGGAAAAACTACTACTCCAGATTTGAGGGAATAGAAATGTCTGCTAAACATTGAAAGTGGGGGCTATAATAAACTAAGCACTGTGAAAACTGCATACTAGGTAATTTTAAAAGTAGATAATCTTAGTTGTTTGATAGCAGACAAGACCTGGTCAAACTCAAATTTGTCTGTTTGCTGGCATTTGCATTCACTTATTTGCATCTGAGTGAAATGAAAGAATGGTGGTGGATCAAGCTGGATTATTACTCACAATTTTTACCAAGTTTTGAGAAAACAATTTTGTAGCACTGGAAAAAATACAGGTGTTGGGTTTTTCTGGGGGTAGGGGCTAAAGAAGAAGGAGGGTTGAAAGAGAAACAGTATAGTCTTTGTAGTACTAGCATTGCTGACTGATACCAGTTATAGATAAATTATGGAATATGTGTATGGAATACAGTAAAAATGGTCATGAGAGAAAGTGGAATGTGAGATGCTTACGTCTATCAGTCAAATGTTAGAATGAACAGTACCACAATAAATATCATGTTGTAATGATTTATATGGGCTTGTGTAATTTACCTGTTTTAAATAATAAAGTGTCTTGGCTTATTCTTGAAAAGATAGTTAAGAGATAGCTTTATAAACTGTGTATATTCATAAAGGAACAGGCTTTTGAAGCTTTTCAGAATCGAACGAGATTGAACAGTAATTATAGAACAATTCAAACTCAAGAGATGTGTATTGTAATTATCAGAACAATTTATGAGGGTGATCAATGTATTCTCCAATACTGATAATGATAAAACCAAATGGGGGCTTTTTCAGAAGTTATGTTCAAGTACAGCCATGTTTGAAGTCTAATTCAGGGAAGTTCTGCCACATGCTTTTCAGTAGAATTAATTAATTAAGTGGATGCATCTTGACTTATTGCTGTCTGTCACTTAGAACATGGTACTAGAAGTTTTATATGGTAGAAATCCTGTCTGGTAAGTTAGCCAATATTGAGCCATTACTACTGGTCCTTAGTTTTTTGCTAACTTCTTGATCTGTAGAATTCTGTAGCACTTGCTGTGAAGAAAAAACTTTAAAAGAGAGTAATATGCAACTTAATGTTGATGATTGTCATGGTCACTGTTTGACATATTAAATACAAGCAAGGTACGTGGTGAAGACTGAAATTGCAACTGGCCCTGCTCTTGCAGGCATTTAGTTGTGCTGTCAGTAGGATGCACAATGCTTGCTTCTGGTCATTCTAGTTACTTCAAAAGGATGGGGCTTTTTTCTCCTGTTTGATAGCAAAAGTTAGAAGAGGTTTTTTAAATAGAGGCTTGAAATATTTGAATTTTAACCATCTGTCCAATATGTTGTTTCTTGGTTCATGGAACAGTGATTGCATTGCAGTGATGACACCCAGCTGCATGTGTCTCCTTTGGTAAGTGCCCTTGTCAGTGCCTAATGGAAATACAGAATTTGGATGAGAAGTTGGCTGAAAGCCAGACAAGATGAACTGGTGGCAGTGGTTTGAGAGAAACAGCTTGGAGGAACCCTCTGAGGTTGTGTTATTCTTTGATGGAATGCTACCAGTATTGCTTGTTGGAGCACAGAAAGTTTATTGGCTAGGTGCTCATTAGGCCAAAGTAGTTTAGTTTTTTTGTTATTTCCTCTACCAAAAAAAAAGGGAAAGCCAGTTTAATGGGACAACTTTTTGCTCACAATTATGCAAGAGCATTATAGTTTTGGATATTAAAAGTGTGTAGTGGCAGCTCCCAAGTATTGTACAGCCAGGTCCTAGAATCACAAGCTAAAAATCACAGTCAAATTCTTATTGTTACTCAGTTTTTCTTTAGTTATAAAGAAAGTTTCATACTTGTCTATTTTAAATATAAGTGAATTCTCAGTCATTGAAATGCGGAATGAGTCTTCAATCAAGTTCACTTTTACTCTGTGATTATAAAATGCAGCACACCAAACCTCTTTTTCACTTCCAGTGTAGTGATGCATCAAGTGTCTGTTGAAGGTCTTAGTTTACAAGATTACTTAATTAAAATATTTTATTTCTAATGATAATTTATCTGTATAATTGTCTTTTACTGTAAATTTAAGTAAAACTTTAGTTACTCTTAAATGACAATTAAGAATGGAGTAAGCAGATATGTATCATGCATTTTGCCATCTGTTTTGAAGAATTACCCCATGCACTGCTTGAAGAAAAGAATAATGATTGCAGGTGAAACCTTTGAGAGGCTGTGCTTCACATTTTCTAAGAAAGTTTATTTATTGCTTGAATTATGCCAAAACATAAGAAAAATATAAATAGCATAATTTAATCTTGTATCAGAGCATCAATGATATTTCAGTTTTTCAGAACAGAATCATAGAATGTAGGTTGCTGCATGAATAACACACAAGCAGACAGTATTTACTTTATACATTTATATACTACCTTACTGGAATGAAAGAAGCTGCTTTTGACTGGTAAAACATATAAACCTTTAGCTGTCTGGGATTGAGAGCTGTGTAGTCTGGTTTAAAACTGCATGATAAAGCTTGTTGTGAGAATGGAAGCCTGGAAGCAGAAGTCAGCCAAAAGTTGATTAGTGGCCAGTAGTCACATTTAATTCAGTTCTAAGTGTGGTATTTACTAATAAATCCACTTTGGTAAATCTTCAGTGATTTGAGGTAAAAGTTTCACTTACATGAAATTTAACAGGTGATTTACATCATTTGTGAAAAGAGCACAGGTTGCATAATTTGTGAAAAGAGCAGCTTATAAGTCTGTTCCATTTGAAAAAAAAAATAAACCAAAAAACCCATATAACTTGATTGTTAAGCAGTGTTACAATGCCTTCACTCTGTCAGGTTTAGGATTCCTGATTCACAATCTCCATTGGCACATGTGTTTGACCCTCAACAAAGTCGTGGGAAGCTTTTAGAAGTCTTAGAGCTCACACACTCTCCTGAGCACTAGGACTTGGAGAAGACCCAGAGAGCCCCTACATATGCACTTCAAGACTCAGGAATTAATTATTTTCCTAGAAACTAAACACTGGTTCTTCAGATGTTCATAGCAATAGCCTTTATTTAGTATTTTTAAACTTTTCAACATGGTAATTTATGCCAATACTAGTAGAACTTATATTTGTTTGTTGAAAAGGTCATGAACTCAGTAGGATTTGGGGTTAGAACAGAGCATAGGAAATCTCATGATAGTAAGGGTTGGATGCTTAGCCCAACAAAAGTCAGATTTTTCTGCATGTGATGCCAGAAACCTCATAAAAGGAATGTTTTCAGTATTTTACCTTTTTCTACTGTGTTGTCCTCTTCTGCTCCTTTAAGCCCAGTGACCATGATATTTTTGCCTGATGGATATCACATATACCTTTTAAAAAGAAAATAAATGCATCAGAAGGTCTTAGAAAGAATTTGGGCTAGCAAGAAACTTGCAGAAACTGTCAAATTATATTAGCTCTGAAATGTAGGAAACAAATGCTGCAAATTAATCATCTGAATCTTCTTTATTCTAACTTGGGGAGTTAGAATAAAGTTGTGACAATATTTCATGTTGTGACTGACATTTGAAGAACTTAATGTATTTAGATTATTTATACAGATCTGCTCCAATGTTTTATTTAAAAAGCATGAGTGGAAGGCATTTGTTCTTTAATCATATGAATTATGACTGTGATACCATAGAAGCAAAATTATCATTCTTCCATAAATATTTAATCTTAAAATGTGGATTAAAAAATTGCTCAGCTGGTTTTCTTTATCCTTTTAGTGAAGTGGGGATTCCATTAAATGTCTTTCAAAATTTTGGTTTGTTTTTGCTTGTTTTTTTTTAGTTAACTGCAAATGAAAAGATGCAGGAAACTAGAACTGAAACAATTATTTTTAAGATTGTTAGAATTCAGGGACTTTTCACATACTTCATGTTTGACAGAGATTTTAAGTTAAAGCTTAGACCTAATGCACTGATTTGTAGGTTCATTTTCCCATTTATTTATTGGAAAAATCCTAAATGTTTCTTAAGATAGAGAATACTTCTCTACCCCGATCCCATAATTCAAGTATTAAGTAAATAGAAATACTTGGATTCTTTGAAGCTGTTATCACTCTTAATACCATGTGGCTGCTGCTGAAAAGGTCAGCTAGCTGCTGGTTAGTTTGCACTTTCTGGCTTCTTCATTTGATGACCCATATCAGACTAATTCCACTTCCTTAAAATGTCAAAGACTTAGATCTGTCTTCACCTGATAAAGAACAGGCATTAGGGCTTTAGAACTGCCACTACAGTCTCATTGGGTATGCTGCTAATTTATTGATTTGTCTGTGGCACAGCCCTTGACAGCTATGTCCTTTGTTAACACCTTTCTTACTAAGCTTTGCTTTCTCTGCTGCTTATTTATTTGTTTCTTCTTCTGTGAGGTCTGGCAAGGAGAAAGTACTTGGCTTTTTGTTGCAGTGTGGAGGAGTGCAATCAGTAGCTGCAGTGATGGCAATGACAGGATTGGGGCAGTGCTTAAAATTGGTGACAGGAGAGCTAGTTTTGGATAGAGTGAGAAGCTTGTCATACTTTGCCAAAATTAGAAAGTGATCACATCCTCCTGAGCCCAGCATTAGACATTATTGTCTTGAGAGATCTCCTCAGGAGTTGTTTAGTTGGTTAATTTGAGCAGTTACTTTAGGCTGCTTGTGCCCTTGCAGGACTGTGATGGAGAGAATCCTAAGTACATGTGGTAAAGAAGATAGACAGTGAAAAGAGAATGATCTAAAAATAAATGAAGTTGTCTAGGAACAGTCTCACTGTCATAAAGAGAAATGTTTTATGTAATTGAAATACTCTTTTTTGGTAAAGGGGAGAAAATGTTTGTTGTATTTAGATGGTTGGGAATCCATTGGTGAAATTACTGTGTGTACTAGAAACGCGGACTGTAGGGCAGGCTCCTTTCAATGTTTTTGCAGTATTGGAAAATGACAATCATAGAATAGTTTGAGTTGGAAGGGACCTTGGAGATCATCTCATTCCAACCCCTCTGCCATGGGCAGAGACACCTTCCACTAGACCAAGTTGCTCAGAGCCCCATCCATCCTGGCCTTGAATGCTTCCAGGCACGGGCCATCCACAACTTCTCTGGGCAACCTGTTCCCACATTGTTCCTCCCTCACCACACTCAGAGCAAAGAGTTTCCTTCTTATACCTAATCTGAACCTACTCTTTTAAAATTTCAGTCCATTCCCCCTTATTCTACATTGCTACATGCTCTTGTAAAAAGTGCTGCTACATGCTTCTTGTAGGCTTCTTTCAGGAACTGGAAGACTACAATTAAGTCACCTCAAAGCCTTCTCTTCTCCAGGCTGAACAAACCCAATTCTCTCAGCATTTCCTCATATGAGAAATGCTCCATCCCTCTAATCAACTTGGTGTCCTTCCTCTGGACTTGTTCCAACAGGTCCATGTCCTTCGTGTCCTGGGAACCCCAGAGCTGGGTGCAGCAGTGCAGGTGGGGCCTCAGCAGAGCAGAGGGGCAGAATCCCCTCCATGGTGCCCACACTGCTTTTGGTGCAGCCCAGGACACGTCTGGCTCTCTGGGCTGTGAGTGCTCACTGCTGGGTCATGTCCAGCCTCTCATCCTCCAGCATTCCCAAGTCTTTCTGGGCAGGGCTGCTCTCCATCTGTTCATCCCCAGCCTGTTGATATTGGGGGTTGCCTTGACCCAGGTGCAGATTATTAAACCTCGTGAGATTCCCACTTCCCAAGCTTGTCCAGGTCCCTCTGGATGGCATCCTCTCCTTCAGATGTGTCAACAGCACCACTCAGCTTGGTGTCACCTGTAAATTTGCTGAGGGTGCACTTAATCCCTTCTTCTACATCATTAATGAAGATACTGAATAACACTGGTCTGAGTGCCACTTATGATGATACCCAGTGGCACTCAGAGCCATTGACCACTACGCTGTCAGTGCAACTGTGAATTCACCTTCTTACCCATCTAACAGTTCACTCATCAAATCCTTGTCTCTCTAGTTTAGAGAGAAGGATGTCAAAGGTTTTACAGAAGTCCAGATAAATGACCAGTGTAGCCCTTCCCATATCTATTAATGCAGTTACTCCATCATAGAAGGCCACTAAGTTGGTCATGCAGGACTTGTCCTTGGTGCAGCCATGCTGGGTGTTCCCAAATCACCTCCCTGTGATGTGTGCCTTGGGACAGCTTCTAGGAGGATCTGTCCCATTATCTTCCCAGACACAGAGGTTTGAAAGGTTAGTAGTTCCCAGGGGGCCCTCCTTTCTATCCCTCCTAAAGATGGGCACAGTGTTTCCCTTTTTCTGGTCAACTGGGACTTCACGTGACTGCCATGACATCTTGACTATCATGAGAATGGCTGGGCAGCTCCATCTGCCTATTCCCTCAAGACTCTGGGATGCATCTCATCAGGTCCCATAGACTTATGTACATTCAAGTTGTAATTACTTATATGATTTTGTTTATTAGATTTATAGTAAAATATGCAAAACCTGATTACATTAATGCAGCAGGCTACTTTCCCTGACCACAGCTTTTATAGGAAAAGAATGGAGATGCTGAACATAACTTCCTGTAAAATTTTAATTTGATTGCTGGAAGTATAAACCATCACCCTACTTTGTCTAAAGAAGCAAAGAAAACAGCTTCTTAATTGTAATAGTATTATTGGAAAGCACTGTTACTACATGCAAAGGGATTTTAAACTTCCCATCCATTATTTTGCTGAATTGCTCTGAAAGTTACTTCATTGTGATAATAGAAAACTCAACAATTATTAACTCTCTATATGTATAAACCTATAAATGTTTTTCAGTCAATAAGTATTTCACAAGATTGCAACTAGTGAATATAATTTTGATAGTAATATTATTTGAAAGATGTATTTTGGTTTATTTGCTGCCAAGATGTTCAAATGGCAAAAAAGATAGTTTCCTTTGAAGTGGCAAAAACTGGCCAATCTCGTAAGTGTCTTTTGTTTCCAATCATTTCTTTATTCATCTTAGATTGTCACTGTGCATTGCATTTCCTCATCTCTCTTGAAACTCCTCCTCAAAGACTCTTCTTTTGTGAGCCTATCAGCTATCACAGAAGCAAGAATTGGAAAAGGGTTTGTTAGGTCACTCAAGTTTGCAGCTGGTGTAGTGAGGAGAGGTCAGCAAACCTCTGCTTTCTCCTCTGATATGTTTTCAAGTAACTCCTGGCACATTCAGAGTAAAGCCCAGCAGTAACCTGTTTTCAGACATGGTCCAGGTCATTGTGGTGTTTCAAACATCACATTATGAAAAAGTTTTGGTTTTTTTATTACTGAATCTGAGATCTTTTAAAGAAATTACATATTGATAGTAAGAAGCCAGTATGTGTGTGTGTGAGATGTAGATAATGTATATATTGAGTGTATGCATGAATTATATTGCTAAGGCAGGAAAGCCTCTTGTCCATATGTGGTATTTGAAGAGGCAGGAGTAGTGTCTTGCAGCTGCCTGATACCTAAGATGGTAGCCACCCTGACCACAAAAAAAACCCCAAAAATAACCCCAGCAATGTGGGGTGCCCAGAAAGCAAATCAAGACTAAATAAATAAATTATATGATACATAATTATCTGACATGAGTAATGGATTTCATCTGTAAAACTGAAGCCTGTAAAGGCTGTGCTCTACAGAGCTTTGCTGTAGAGATAAAAGGTAATGCAATCTGAACTGGTAGTTTGATGCAAATGAAATCTTTTCATGTCTTTTGGGGTATATGTCATTGTTTAACTGTGTAATAAGAAACAGGTGGATACTAGAATGATTTAATGGGGGGTGATGAAGAAGTAGGGGAGACAAAAAGTTTGACCAAGTACATATATGCCCATATGTATGCATGTATATAAGTATGTGTATACAGATGCTATTTTTTGTCTATCATGAACTGTATATTGGATATTTCATTTGAAGACACTAGTCAGGTCAGTATCTAATACCATAGCTTTATTGTTGGGCTTAGCTGATCTAATTAATTGTCCATGAAAAGGTGATGCTCTCATTACTCTGAATATTATAGGTGCTTGTGGTTATGAGCACACAGGTTGGTTCCATCCACTGTCAGTGTCAGACCAGTCTTAAACTGACTTAAATGCATATGTGACCTGATTGGATAATTAGTAAAATTAAAGATAGTTTGGTCCTGTCCCTTTGAGAGAGTGGGAACCGATCATGTCTTCTGAAATAAAAAGGAATGTCTGACAAGGATCAGAGACAAAAAAAATCACACTTTGTTACACTCAGTTTAGGCTGTAAATTTTATAATAGCCTGATTTACAGCCTGTGGCGTTCAGGATTGATTTATTTCTGCAGTGTGCTTACAATTGTTGTTAAACTCTGACTATGCTATCATTTAGGTAACAGCAAGCTTTTCAACCCAGTAGGGAAAAATGGATAATGTATATTAGTTTTTGTAGTCAGGGAACTAGATTCAATGACTTACAAGTAAATGTGCTAAAGTATTTTATTTTTTACCTTTTTTCCCCTCCATTTTTCTTTTGTTCTTTCTTGGTCCTGGCAACAGCTTCTAACAGAAACACAAGAAGAGTACATGGAAACTATTTCTGTGTTGCTCTGGTACTTAAGGAGAACACAATATCTTCTTGGTTTAGGTGGAGAACTTAGTGGCCTTGAGGTTTTTCCACGAACCTCATACAGACACAAAGATTAGTATATAATGAGATTTCTTTCTTTTGGGATGGACTTGTGCACCAGGGAGGTTTCATGCTTGGTTTTCAAAACCAAAGCCTTTCAGCACGTCTTTTCGTAAGTAGAATTAGAATTGCTAGTCAAATCCAAAATGTGTATCTGAGAAATCTTGATTGAATAGGGCAAACAAATGTCTGGGGAAAGATTTTATCTGGTACAGTAGCTCTGTAGTGTAGATCTCTGTGGGTATTCTGGTCAGCAGTTCAATTAAGACAGTTGTTAGCATTCTCTCTCTTTGTAAAGGTTCTTAGCATTAACAACCAAGATCTTTCTCAAATGGCCAGAAAAATCCATCTGCCTTAAGAGGAAACTCCCTGTTAGTTCCAAATTATGAAGAAAGCTGATATCTTTGCAGCCATAAAGTCAGCTTCATGTGTAATGCACCCCACAATTCCCCCAGCTGTCTGCTGGCATGATAGATATCAACATAATCACTAGACATGCTCTGTGGCTCTGACCCTTTCCTGCCCTTTATATAGGAAAGTGTCTGTTCCGTGAGCTAATGATCAGACACAGATAATAAGGCTTTCCTTACCCCAGAAAACTACTTCAAGGCTGTTATGCTCTCCTAAGGTTCTCTTTAGTCCTAATACAGCCCCTACTTCCCTCAAAACTAACAGAGCTTTGAAGCTTTGCTGCTGCTTTGAAAACCAAAAGTTGAGTGTTTGACCAGTTACTCCAGAAGTGACACCAGGCTATTGAATCTTCAAAATGTCTAGCTGGCTCCAGAATATTTATAGTAATGTTCAAAGCCTTCTCTCATCCTGTTAGCCATTTTCATTTCTTCTAACTTTTGAAAGGGTTATGCATTACAGTCATTGGTAGCATGGCCAGTTGTAGTTATTTCCATAGTACAGTAAGAAACTATCTAATTTTCTGCTAATTTTCCTTTTAATTTATTACGGAAGTCACAGACATTCTGATAAGGCCTAAAAAAAAAAGGCAAATATTAGCTACCACTATCATCAAATATGAATTCACTTTCTATGGGTATTGAATTACATCTAAGAAGTCGTGGTGCTGTATGTCATTTTACAGACCTCAACCAAATTTTTTAGACCTCAAACAAATTAGACTTTTTCAAATCTGGGTTTCAAACTTTGACTTCTGAATTCTTTTATAGGGGGGTAAATTATTCTCATTTTCAAAGTTGCTGGGAGCTTCACAGGCCTTTTTGATACCAAAATGTTTTCTTCAATTGCTTCAGATTTGTATCAACTACTGTATTGTTTTGTAGACTATATCTGGATGTTTCTCAGTGTAGTGGGACTTCAGTGGTGTTTGGGATTTTGAGTCCTGATATGAAAGGAATACTTACAAATAACTGTGATTTTCTTTCACTGAATCATCTTTTAACTCAGACTTCTATTTTTTTATTTTACAGTTCAAAGTATTCTTATTTCCAGTTATTTTCCTGTTTCCTTCAGCTCTGTTGATTTTGTGGGAATAAACAGAAGTAAAATTGGTGAATAAATGTTTGTGAGATGTTTATGAATAGTGGCTGGATGAGCTGCAGGAGAGGATGGGGTAGATTGTGAAGAGAGGAGAAAGTTGGCCTTGGGAAATCTAGAGTGAGGGAGAAATAGGTTTGCCTCCATTGATGAGTTATGGAAATGGCTGTTTTCATCCTGAAATGTATATGCACAGTTGGAGGCAAGGAGGCTTCCAGTCAGTTTTGCAAAATTAGATAAGCCTTTGCACCTTAAATGATGGTATTTAGGATATGTTGGGGTTTGTGGTAATCATTTGATTCTTGTTGAATAGATCAAAATGTTACACCACCTTGGATGATGGCATTTAGAGCCAACTAAATATCATTGTTATCATTTTATAGCCTGGTTTTGTAATCTCCATCTCCAAGTAGCTGTAACAGTGGTTTGGAGGTCTGTTGATATGATTAATTTCTGATTTTTTTTTCTGTTATTAAGTAATTGTTGTTGAACCTTCAACACAAAAGAAATGTCATGTTTATTTCTTTTGATTGCTCTGTGACATTACAGTGCATTGCAACTTGTGTTAACTTCTGGATTTTCAAACTTGTGAGTTGTGTGAAGTCTACTGCATTGGAGAGGGCGTGTTTTCACACAGATTCACCCCCAACCCTTTTACCACAAAAGACTGAAAGCTGTTGTGTTGGAAAAGTCAGAAGGCTCTTTGGGGGACTGTAATGGGAAGTTTTATTGAGGGGAATAGGGTAATGATCACTGTCTCTTTGGCATATTTTCTGGGTTTTGATTTTTATTGGGTGATTTTCCATGGAACATTGTAAACATCTATGCTTTCATAGCTCATCCTTCTGCCTCTCTTCTAACAAATTATTGAGCTGTTTGCTGTGTTCCTACAGCCTTGCACCTTAAACTAATTGAATTCTTCCCTGTAAATTACCAGTATATTCAAGAAGCCATTGAATAATTTAATCTGGTTTTATGGAAAGGTTGGGAAAGAAGTAAGTGGCTTCTTGCCGAGGCACTGATGATGCTGATTTTTTTGTAGCTAGTTTAGGGAAGTTGTCTGAGCGGTACAGAATGAAGGTTGAAAGGACATTTATGTGTGAGTCCGACACAGCCCCCTGATTCAGGCCAACTTCAATCCAAGGCAGAAGTTGCTGCTCTGAATGTCCAGGCAGAGGTCATCCCACCAAGATTCCAGCTGCTCCATGGAGACTGATGGAAGCTATCCTGATAGAATAATTTACATTGAGGTAAAAGTGTAATCCATGAAGTGTTACCCTGGTGAGAATCCATAATAACTGCTTTAGCATTTTGTGTCTTCAAACATCATGGACAAATGAGGTCCCATGTGCTGCTTATCTTGGGCCATCACTGCACTGTAGGTATTGCTTTAGATTGAGTAACTACAGTGTAAAAATAGTAGCAGATTACTGATAATATGGGTGATTTAAAACACCAAGTAGATTTAGGGTCTGGATGAGATTTTTAGTATCGTATTGAGAACTTAATGTTTAAGGAATTGTCTGTGAACAGATTATTAATTAAGGTGACCGCTTTAAGGTGTTTTATTTTCTTTAACATTACTGCCCCCATATGGATATAGTCAGAACACACAGTGGAGGTAGGGAAGGCATTTTATATAATAAAGCAGTTTTGTTTTGGATTTTTTTGTCAACTGAGCTCTTAGAGTTCAACTTGCTTGGTACTCAAACCAAACAATTTATGGCAAGGTAGGTGCTTACGCCCTTAAACAAATAATTTGAAAAGAAATGTGCTTTTAGAGTAATTATAACTCAGAATTTTGCAAATGCACCTGTAGTCAGCAGGTTTTCTGGAAATTCATCTTACTGCCAAATAGAGATTCAACACTTAAACTTTATTTGTAAGTGAATTCTTATGAAGTGTAGCTGCAAACTTTTAAAATCCATTTGAATATTTTAAAAACAAAGTTTGATTGTTACCTCCAATTTATTGGAGTATAAAGTCATGTAGCTGGTTTGTGCAAGTGAATTAAAGGTGGTTTTTGTTAAAGCTCAGCATGGTAATCTGGAAGAAATACATGTTCTTATTTAGTTTATGTAGCTGTCATTTAAGTTAACTTTATTGCTGGAGTTCTGTGAGCAAGTACTAAAAAAAAAAAAATAACGAACTCATCTTTTTTTCCATCATTTTGTGTGGTTCACTGTGAAGTACTGAATTCTCAGTCCTGAACTGGTTGGATTGAAAGTTTATTTTTAACAAGCCCCACACAGTAAAATCCAAAAATAAGGAATTAATAAAGGTTTGCTATTGCCACAGCAGCATTTTTTAAATGGCCATTTCCAGGCAACTAGGGGGACAGTTAAAACTTTTTTTAATCAGCTAAAGTGTTACAGTGTTGAGTGTTCTTTATTTATTCCAAGTAGCTCATTCAGTAAATTCTTTGAATGTCCCAAAGGGCTCTGTGTGGAAAGGATGTTTACAAGTACAAAGTCAGTGTTAAGGTTACACTATATGCTTGCGTAATGCCAGTTTGTTTCAAACACACTGATACAGGTTAGCATTTGCAACTTTGTTAAGCACAGTGACAACACTTTGTAATCTTTAAAATATAGCCAGTGGTTTGATTTCTTTTGTTTTGATGAAAAAAAGCTTTCTGATTTCTTCTGCATTTTGAGACCATTAAAATGGTACTTAACAACAATTTTTGCTGCATACGGTATTGTCTTCCCCATTTGACAGCAAGAAAACATTTCATTCTCTTCAGCTGTATGTGTGTAATCTGATAAAACTAATTTTTCTTATGAAAAAACAAGATCTTGCCCCTGAAGTGTGGATTTATTTTGGATAGTGTTTGTTCATTGTGTGTAGGAGAAGGATCGGGAAATGTAGGCATTTACAAACTTTTATATCTACAGTAGCCCTTTGTAAATATTACTGAATTATCATTTCAGTAACTCCTTAATTTTTCAGACAAGAAAAATTAAGCCTGTCATAAGACTGAGGCTTTCATTTGCAATATTGGAATTAAACTAACCCGAAATAGCATAAAGGACTGAATGAAAAAAGGAATTACAGATGTCCCCTTATTGTAAAAATAGAAAGCTCAACATGATTATCAGTTAGCAAGACAAGTGTTTGTTCTGTTATAATGTTTAGCAATTTGCCTTTCAAACAGGCAGTGCTGCAAAGTGGCACAAAGATCAACAAGTCCTGTGTGTGACAGCCTACGCTGCTGTTCACTGTGAGGAACAGAAGAATGGATACATTTTAAGCTATGGGAAATGAAACAGAAGCTCAGCAACATATCATTCATGCCCTAATAACCTATTGATAATTAGGATATAATATGGTTTTGCAGGAGCGATAGTATTTTAGGAAAGAAATTAGGTTAAAAGAATGTTTACTTCTGACCCCACTTTGCAGCCAGATAAGAATTAAAGTCATGCTCAGTGGTAATGCATCTGCTGCTCTTCTGTACCATTTTAGGGCAGATGTAAAAGTCAATTGCACAGAAGATAATAGTAAAACGACTACAGAGAAAAATTAGCTGACACAGAATGGAGTGGAAGAACAGCTGTTGAAGTGGAGCTGAGTGATACACTCCTTGTCTTGTGCCTTATTTTCCATAAGGGAGAAAGCAAGATCCACATGGTCTGAGTTAACTGATTGTTCTGCAACACCGTTCCAGTGAATTTCTGAAGTGAGAATAGAAAATATGTAGAAGATTCTTGTTCTATTACATTAACATTTATTGATATTTAAAAAAACTCAACAAAATACTGTCTTAAAGCTTTGTTCAATTTCCCTTTGCTGCTGCCGAATTTCTTTTAATTTATGTTTTAGTTAAATCTGTTCAACTGAAGAATGCATTTAAAATGCTGTTTTCACATTTGGCTTACAGCACCAAAATGTATGCAAGACATCAAATCTGCTTTATTGATAATTTTTGGATAAATTTGAACTAGAAATAATGCTGACAGAATAGGAACTTTATAGATGATAATTGTTTGCTATATGAGACCTGTATTTAATGATTGCCATAGAACTCCTATTACCAAAATTGAGTTACAAATCAGATTACTCTAAAGTATTTGTCACAATGTAAAAGTAAATGGTATCTTCAAAAACTTAGTTGTATTACAGGTTCAGAAAACTCAGCATAGTTAATAAACAAACCCAAAAGGGCAAGTGTAGGACAGCATGTAAGAGTACGGGGTATGTTGATGGGTGAAAAGTGAAAATATGACATATTTTTGAGGGGCTGGCTACATTTGAAGAATAAAAAGATGATAATAAGAATAAAAATATTTGGTGCATGGGAAATAATATGGACTTGTAAAAGAACATGAGACATGAAAGGAAGCTCTTGGATAACAATGGATGGAAGGAAGATTAAAACTCACAGTAACTTTGGTTAGAATGAAGAAGATGTGAAACACAAGTGATTATATCAGTATATAAAGAACATAAATTAGTTATGCCTTAATAATACCTATATTTTTTCCAATATTTTTAAGCTTTGATTTGGGGAGTCCAACCTTTAGGTGTTGCCATACAGTTAAATATTTTGGGTGGGTTTTGAGTACTTGATTTCCACTATGATCAGTGTTGCCAGAGTTTCCCATGCTATAATTTTCCATTGATTCTCCCAAGCTTATCAAAAGACCAAAAGATAGTGCCAGGCTGCTCCATTTAGTTCAGTTCAGTCTTACTACTCTACCACATTCTTGTGGGGAATCTCTTACAAAATTTTAAAAGAAAAACAAGGCACCCAAGCCAGCAAGAAAACTCATGCCTCTTCTGTTGTCTCATCCTCTAAAACTGCTGCATTTATCACTCTCTTCTTTTAGTGTCACCAAAGGACTGACAACTTGCAACAAGACATCATGTGTATTGGTGCCTTTCGTCCCCCAGTACAGATAAAATTTTTATTCACTCCAACATAGTAAATGTTTTAGCAGAAATTTTGCAGCACATGACGTATATGTGGGGCTTGAATGTGTGCCTTTGTAATTCCCCAGCAGAGGTGACAGAGTCCTCCTCCTTTATCTGGAGCTTTGGTAGGGCGCCATAGGGTCCATTTTTCTGTCCAGGTAGCACCACTGAATTTGACCTGGATCACCAGAGGGCACTGCTGGGTCTCTTTAGGGGCCAATAATGTCCCTCCGTGCCTGGGAGAGAGTTGGTGGTTATAGAGGAAGCTATATTTTTTCTTAGCCTATTCTCTGATAATACCTTTTTTCCTTCTTGATTCAGTAAAAGATCTAGAAGAAAAATTACAGAAGATGCATCTACTGAGTTTTGATGTGAGTTTGTTTCTTCCTCCTCTCCCTTCCATTTTACCATGGCAGCATGTCTCATGCATTCCTTCTTCAGGCACCTAAAGTATAATTCATGGGCTGTCACTTAGAATCCGCAGTATCCACATTAATCCTACATGGTTAACCAGTATTCATGGAATTCTGTGTGCCAACTCAGTGCTTCCATTGGACAATATGAAAACTGTGATGCCTGTAAAAAAATACATATTTGTAAAGGGAGGCTGTATTGAGAATCTGGTTTATCAAATTACACTATATATTCACTTTGTAATGACAGAATAAAGATGGAAAGGTTCTTCAAAAAACTCTGAGTCTTCAGCTTAAAGAGCATTTACAAACATTTTGCAGTAATAGAAAATACTTTAAAGACATTCAGAACTGTAGGCTGTTTCTGAATGTGGCATTGGTGACAGGAAAATGAACTTTGATGTAATTACATTTGATGTACATTACATTTGAACTTTATTATTTGACTCTGCTATACTGAAGCTTTAGTACCATGAAGTTTCTTCCCTTCAAACAGCTCTCTGGAGGTAGGGCTGATTTGGGGTAATCTGCCACAGGCACTTTGCAGGCGCCCTATCAGTTATGTGTGTGTCAGCATGAGACAGCTGCTGGTACTCAAGAGGGCAAGATCCTGCACAATTAATGTGTGCCAGCATTCCCTGGTGGAGCTGGGGGCTTGGGAGTTGAGGGCATATCCAGACCAGTCCAGGAGAATGGGTTAGTTCTGCTGAAAGGGGCTGAGAACTGTGGGTATTGGTTCTTCAGGTAGCATCCATGGGGGATTGTCATCCCTTTCCTGAATAATGATCACTTGTGGCAAATGTTTGCTAAGGTTCTCTGCATGTCCTGTCAGAATGGGGATATATATATATATATAATTTTGGAGGAGTGTTTTAAATAGAGTTATCTCTTAAGTTAAAAAAAAATCAAAAAAATGTCTATATCTCAACATTTCTAGGTGTTACAGCAATACTGGTATCTGTTACATTAAAAACCTGTCTGTAGAATATATTAAAGGAGTTGATGCTAAGTGGTTTTGTGATATTGGGAAGAAGCTATTGTTCTTCTATAGGGTAATACAAGACTGAATTAATTTGTGAATTTTTATTAGCAAATGGTTATTTATTTCTAAATAAGGTATGGATTATACCCATAGTGTTATTATAATAATCACAATGTTTTATTGTACAAAATGTGCTGCACATGAAATACCTGTTGTTCAAAACATCAGCTTTAAAATACCTTTTTTCAGTATCTGTAACCACTTCACTACAGCTGGAGAGTGTAAGATATGGGCACAACTACAAAAAGTCAGATTAGATCCAAATATGATCTATTCATTAATTTGCTTTATTCTGCTTAAGTGAAAAAGTCATATCTAATAAAGAAGTGTACAGTATATTATTTGATGTTAAAAGTGTTCATCTTTCATGTTTAAGAACCTTTTTTAACCTTGATTTTTAAGCATAACTAGTATTCATTATATTGAGACAAAAAAAGACATGTTTAAAACAGATTAATTTTAATCTGGTGCATTGCCTTTCTACCATACTTCTGAGGCAGGAGACTTGCAACTTTAATACAGTATCTGTTTGATATTTGAAAATATTTGACTTGATTGTAGCTTATGCATACACACCTAGGACAGATACAGAAAAATCACAGTTCAAGTGAGGTTATAAATCTTGGAATCCATGTTTACTTTAAATTATCATCTTTTGAAATTGGACACATTTGCTTTCTCACAACTCAGTTTCATTCACATTTAAATATTGCTTTTGTGTTTTCTTTAATTCTGTGCTTCTGTGATTGAATTACAACTGTCATAGTATTTGTCTTTTATAATTTTTAGAATTATTTCAGATATGGAGCATCTTTTTCTTAGTGTCTGCGGGGTTATAATAAAATCCAGGTTTAACCTGTTTTAATGAATAAGCATCCACTGAAATCTGTTATCCTTCTCTTCTTTAGCTGAATGTATTGACACATGAAAAGAACTAGACTATTCAAAAATACAGATCCTTTAGGCTGTTAAATAATCTTTCTTGTAAGTTTGTAAACACACTACAGATTGGTAAAACAGAAAATTGTAATTTAGTTTGTGATAAAGATTTGGTGCTGTGCAGGAAGATGTTCTGAATTGTGTGAAAAGGATTAATGTAGAATTTGGCATAAAATCATCTGTGGTAGAATATGTCAGGGTGTTAGGAACAGGTGCTTTTAATGAAATAACTGAGGATGCTGTCAGGTCTTCTGAGGTTTGACAGATGCAGACAGTAATGTAAACATGCTCTTGTGACCACCAAGCAGCACGATAAGGTTCTTGCTTACTCAGTGTACTTTGCCTATTTCATGGCAATCCAGACAGGAGCATTGCAGGTGACAGTACAAGAATTTAGAGCAAATTCTGTTAAATAATGTGCTTCCAGTATGTCCGTAACTGTAGCAGACTGCTGTTGTGAGTCTTCCTACAGGCATACTGCAAACACAACTGGACTGATATGAATGGAAGTTATTTTCCATAAATTAAGGAAGTACTCAAGTTAGTTGGTGTGTAAAAACAACTTGGATATTCCTGGCTGTCAAGTGCATGTAATTATTTTTTGACAAATTCTCTGGATCGTAAGAAAAGATGAAAATTCTTTTCTTTACAAATATCTGTAAAATAAGAACATGAAATCAAAAACTCCCAAGGTTGTCATATTCACTGTTCATCTGCTTTTCAATTGGACTGAAAGAGCTAAGTAAACAGAGTTATTCTGAGCTGTCTTGTCATGTTCTTCAGTCAGACACTGTTTAGCATGTAGCTTGTCATTCCGGAGATAGCTGAGCATGGACTAATATCCACTGAAAATCTGTGTGTTTTTAATAGCCTTTGCATTTGGTATAAATTTACATAAAAGGAGAATGCAGCTATGCAGCAGCAGTATCAAAGCAGATAAAGTTTATTCTACGTGAAATTCATGATGTGGTAAGGAGGAAGAAGCAACTGAAAGACAGGAGGTATGGTATTGCTGTTTTTGATAGGAGTGTTTATCAACTGGTGTTCTCTTAAACCCATGATTTAATGAAGCTTTAAAGTTACTTAGTGCATGAACTAAGAGTTTGTTTGAATGACAGCTGCATACTTGAAATGCATATACTTCAGTCACTTTTTAAATGGCCTTTAAATGTTCTCACAATTCTCCCCCACTCAAAATCCCAACCCAAATGCCAAGTATTCACTTAGTATCACAAAATATAAAGCTGTAAACAGGCACAGGACTTTATAAACATCTGTATTTTATTCCAGAATTCTGGTTTTCACATGCAGTGTTATAATCGTAATAAAGGACTATGAGGTTAATGAGCTGGGGAAGAAGCAGCTGGTCAGAATTATTTCCCTTAATAACTAGAAAAGATGAGGTAAAATGCTCTAGCTTTCTTTTCTCTCCCAGGTACAGAAACACCATAGTACGCTCGCTGTTATGTTCACCTCTTGGTTTTAGAACTGGCACCTCTCCAGCCCCAGCATAGAGATACAGCTCTGACATATCTGGATTAGCAAATGATTTGTTTAGATAGTGCTATGGTTACATGGTAGGGACCCCATAGGGCCCCAACATGTGTCAGGCAGAAAATTTAAAATTGCAGGGCGTATCTAAAGCATGGCTATAAGTAAGTGTTCCTTTTAATGTTTCATTACTTAGAACTCTCTTCATTTATTTTCTTACTGTTTTTACCTGATTGAATTTCTTTCTTATTAGTTTTAATAGTCTGACTTGTGCACTAAAAAAATGCAGCAAAACTTGCTAAATAGTTTTTACAGGTATGTTTTTTGCTGATCTGTAAAATATGATGCAAGAGCACATACCAGTGTTTTGGAGCACATCCCCAAAAGATCTGCTTAGAAAAATTAGTATTCTGAAGACAACATGATATATTGTCAGCCATCTGCAGTAATATTTGCTTTGTAAATAAACTCAGTGTTCTTATAATGCCTGTGCAGATGTTTTGTACCGTTTCCTTAACACTTCTTTTGCTAAAAATCTTAAGTGAGGTTTGCAAAATCATAAAGCTGCAGTGTGGAGCTTACTGCCAAAATTATATGAAAGGTTACATGTTTCTGGTTTTTTGTAACATCTCTTGCAGAAGACACTGTAAAAATGTGAAGGCTGGTTTCACTTAAAAATCAGTTTTTCAAGACAACATATTTAAAAACTCCCACTGTGACCTAAATGCATGACAGCAGCTTTCTACACTTCTCTAGTTAAGAGATGCAGTTTTGTAATTTTCCTTACCTGTGAGTTTCCAGTGGCCATACTGAGAAGTTTATGTTTAAACACAATAATAATTTTTTAAAAAATAATAACCATCTAGACAGTGTTGTTGGTATTTTGAGTGAAGAGAACCATTCACACAAACCCCAAAGTGAAAGTAAAATTCCTATTCTCCATCTAGTTAAGCATGGATTTAAACCACTGACTTAATTAAACAACATTTTGGATTTATTAATCAAAATGTATGTAATCAATTAAATTTTAACTTCAGGGTTTTTTTTTTAAAGCTTAGTAGTGGCAGAAGAGGTTAAAAATGGATTTGAAAATAGGTGTGTTTACATAATACAGCGAATGCTTTAATGTATATTAAGCATAGTTAATAAAATGCAGATATTCTATAATTCAGAAATATTAATTATCCTCTCTTAGATCCATGTGAGTGGGGAGCTACCATTCATGAATCTCAACACCATGTACGAATGTGTGTTTCAGTTTAGAGGAAAATTAGGTGTTTCAGTTTTTTAGATGCATCATTTTTAGCATGAATCTTTATAAACACTTATCTTAACAGCTGAGTTTAATTATATGTTCCAAATTTGTAAACATAATGGTATTGAGAAGAATAGCTTCTATGTCAACTAAATGATGGTTTTGTAAAAATAGTTAATGTTAAATAACCATCTCCCTGTTCACTGCTGGTAGAAATGAGCTGCACATACTTGGGCTTTGTTTGCAGTTTTGTGCATTAATTTCTGATGTGAAAAAAACAAAGTTACATTTTCAGCTGGCTGTGTTGGAGGCTCACAGCATTGTTTGAAAAGAAAAAACAAGTTTTATAGTAAACTAGTTTGGCAATCTGGATACGTCTCAGGATATTCTGAACGTTGTCTTTCATTGTTTTTTTTTTTAAATGATACTTCATGAAATTTATACTGTACTGTGCTGTGAAGATTTAAAGATTTTTTCTTGATTTTTTTTCCCCTTTGTATGGACTGTAAGAACATGTCTGTTATGTGTCTGTTGATTATCATGGTGACATTCGTTATATTGTTGAGAAAATTACTTCAGTAATTCAGAATTTTTGTTACATTTACCTGGAAATCTTAATAAATTGAAAGATTATTTCAATATATGAAAATACTTCAAAATACTCCAATAAGCCCTCAGTCATAAAGGCAGGATGATCAACAGCCTCCTCCAGTATTACTTGCATTGGTGCTTTGTGTTGGTTCCTTGCTTTTCTGACATTTTTAACATTAATTTCTTAATCTCTGTAAAAGAACTGTGGTGAGCTTTCCTTTGTCCAACTAAGATTCTTCTTTAATGTGTACCTGCAACATTCATAGTGACCATCACCATTGTCTATAAAGTCTGAATTACTGTATATTTATAGTAACATAAATACTAGTTTAGGAAATTACCAAATAATTAGAAAATATCTGATATAAATTCTTAATTGTAAATATGATAGTATTCTAGAAGGGGATAAAAGTAATACCAGTAAAGGCACGATTTTTTATTTAATGTAGACATGACTGAATCAAGGATTAATAAATAATTGTCTATTTTTAGATTTTGTTTATTTACCAGAAGATTATACAAAGAAAAGCTATTTATTCTGATGAGTTTACTCTGAGCATCCCAGATGAACATTAGAGAATTAACAGAAAAAACTGCAGATGAGGAATCCAGATTGTGCTCTGTGCATTGAATATGCTCGTAGGTAAATTCAATCAGAATTTAGAGCATTTCACAATATGCATTAAGAGGACATTTTTTTCTTGGTATTTATGCTGTGTGGGTGATTTTCAGTTAATAGTACCCTGTATATCTTGAACCTCCCAATATGTCACGTAGTTACCTTGAAATCTTCTTTCTGAAACCTTTTGAAACTACAATACATTCTCAAGACTTTCTGAAGATGGCTCCCCTGTCATAGGTGTGAATAGCATTATTTACACATTTGAGATGCCAGTTCTTGCCTGTTGGTGTCTTGGTACAACCATTTCAGTGTATGTGGAGATGCTCATCCGTCCTCTCTCCTTTCTTACATATAGGTTTCATAAGTTATTAAGGTTTTTTTGATTTACATGACAGGTGTAAGTCTATCAGAGTGGTACTGTAAATCTCAAATTACCTTTAATGAACTTGTAGCATTTCATTCAAATTTGGAATTAAGTTAATATGATATTAATAAGTGTACCTCTAAAATGTAAATAGCCTTATTTATGTAAACTGAGTACACATTTGATAAAATAGCTTTTTGATGTGTCTCTGCTGTAATCCACACATACTTTTGAAAGCGTTGCCTACACAGATAGCAACTGCAAAAAGGACCAGGATTGGGTCTCCTTTAGAATATTTGGCCATTTTATGTTCATAGTACTTAAGACTTGCATATCTTTCTCACCCAGTAACCAAGCACCACAAATTTCGTATTTTTCAAAGTTGCTTGTTTTAAAGAAGATAATTTGCTTTCAACATGAGCTGTATATATCAAGTTTCTGTTGAAGTGCATGTATTAAGAAAAGGAAAAAAAAAAGGTAATGGCTGAACTGCCTCTGTAACTTTACCTACCTTTCAGTGTCATGACTTCAGCAGTATAACACACTGTGGCTATTTTTATTCAGGCTCATTGTTTGGCATTTATATGCTATTTATTTCAGCCTTGAATCACTGGTATAGAGCAGGAAGTATTAAGCAATAGAAATGAATACGTTAATTAATTAGATCTTCCTATTTAGAAAATATATATAGGTTTTCGTTCTTCCCTTACTTACATTACTGCTACAGAAAGGCATATCCTTATGTGGAATTTCTACTGTAAATCTTGCATGCCTTTCTAAGTTACTTTCATTTTCCTCAGCCTCTCTGCCTGTGGGTGCATTGTTTTTATTCAGCACCTCAGAAATTACATGAAATCATCTATGTGTTTTCTGTTGCCTCTGAGAAGCTGTAATGTTTAAGAAAAAAGAAAACAGAAACCACAGCTGTATATTACTCAAATTACTTATAAAAGGAGGTACATGAGGCATCTACTGCTGAAAAGATTTCAGCTTTGTAACTTAAAGTGCAAGACCAGTTGGTATCCATAGTCACAACACAATGTTCAACTGCTAAAGAAGGAATGAAAATAGCTCCCTTGGTCCCCTGTTGCCATAGGGGAAGAATCCTGTTGCAATTCCCAAAAGCATACTGCAGTAAGAAATTGCAAAATAGTTTTGGCAGATAATACTGAGGTGTTTATAAATGCAGAAGCTGAACTGTATTAAGAAACTTCTTGGCAGTTTTCAGAGAATTTGTCAGTTTTAGTTTAAAATCCATATTTTAAAAATCTGTAACTGAATATTTTATTGAAAGTCACTTAGAAGGAGATATATTGAGGCATTACTCATTTCAAACAGATCATTAGCTCCTAATCTTCTTTAAATGTTGTGTCACAGTTGTGGAAAAGGTATGGTAGCACTCAACCAATCCAGTTATGGAGAGAGGGAGGATGCAATTCTGTTACCAGTGTGGTAGATATATTGTGGTGCACAGTTAACTGCCTAAAGGTCATAGAAAAATAATTTGTAAATTTAGTAAGCTTTGCTCTGCTGTTTTTCATAGTAGAAAACTTGAGAGAGATTATTAGGCATTCTCACAGCTTAGTTAGGAGTAATGCATTTGGATCATGACTGATATTATTCTCTGCATTAATAGAGGTGATGGTATGTGGTCCTCTCTTCCCTGCTGGCTCATGGGTGATATCAAGTGTTTCAGCAAATATCTATTTCCCATGATTTCAGAGCCTTGGAGCATACCTCAGCTATTTTCTGCCTATTATGTCTTATACAGATTTTTAGTCTATATATAGAATGGTTCTGTATGACTAATTTTGTCAAACCCAGTCGATTTAAGATAGCTTTGAGACTTCTGCTTTGTCAAAATATTATTCCCCTCACTGACTTGCAAAAGGTCTTTTTCCATTGACACGTGTTTTCTCAGTGGCTTGCTTCTCCGTGGCCTTTTGGCCTTCAGCTGAAGCTCTCTGTGCAGAAGTTTGCATGGACTTTGGAAGGATTTTTAATCAATGATTCTGCATAATTGTCTACAGTAATTAGAACTTGTTTGTAGCTTATGTGGAGACTCTGGTATCTTCATCAGTAACGTCAGTGTAAACAGCCTGTAAAGTGCAGCTGCTGGTGGTACTTACAGAATTACATTCACACTTACCTAGAATAATGCAGTGATAAAAACCTACAAATAATATTGCCTTTAGAAGAGGTTCTGACATTGCAGCTTTTCTCTGAGGTCCACATCCAGGTGGTTTGGACCTGGAGGTTTTCAAAACCCATTTGCTTTGGAGCTGACTACAGTAAATAGGCAATCATTTAAAAATGATGAAAAGAAAGTAGTTTAACCAGTACGTGTGTATACTTTATTATTTCTGTGCTTTCTGCTCTGGGATTTGGAGACTGTATAATGCATTTGGCATGGAAGAGTGAATCAGGGAGGATAAATACTGATTAAATGATGTTGTGAAACAGAATTTTTTCAGGTTTGAATGCTTAAAACTGACCCCAGTCGGTAGGAGCTGGATGCAGTGTTCTGAGTATCTGTGTAGACAATGCATTTATGCAGTGGCATAGTTGATATTTTCTGGTTTATTGCTTATTCCTTCCTTCCTACTGAATGTTGATCTAATGCTTTTCTAGAATAAACAGAAATGTTATTTTCTTAGGCAAAACAGTCAGCTCAGTTATCATTTACAGGTGAAGTTAAAATATGAGGGAAAAATACAGTAGAAGTGTGTTTATCTCTACTGAATCAGGTGGGATATTTGGGAGTCCCTGGTCAACACTGTTCATGGTTACCCTGGATAACTCAGCAGAGCTGGTCACCACACTGATGTCCTGTAATGGCTTGGGCAGCTCAGGTCCCTGTAGGGCTCTCCTTCTTCCTTAGTGAAAATTACCACGTCTGCCTATGATTGTTTCTTTTCTCCTAAATAATTTGCTCTATCTCAGACCAGTGACATGACTTGAAGACATGGAATATAAGCTGAGGCAGGGGAGGTTTAGGTTGGATAGCAGGAAAATGTTGGCATAGAACAGGCTCCCCCAAGGAAATGGTCACAGCACCAAGCCTGACAGAATTCAAGAAGTGTCTGGACAGCATTCTCATGCCTGTGAGTGATTTTTGGGGTGTCCTGTGCCAAATTGGAAGTTGGATTTGAGGATCCTTGTGGGTCCCTTCCAGCTCAGCATGTTCTGTGATTTATCTGTTTAATTTTTTCACTTTTATCCCTTCTAGGTAGCCTAGTTTCTTTAAAAACCCGTGATAAACAACTTGTGGAATTTGTGTAGGGAATTGCAGTAGACTACATAACTAAATCTGCTTTCTGCTTGTTGATTCTCTAGGAGAACGCCGGGTTTGAGCCATAGTATTTCTTAGTTTAACACTAAATTTTCCACCATTTTTTGCAGAATAGAATATCATCCAAAAGTAATACTAGAGATTAAATGGAAGAAAGGATTTGTTGCCCAACTCCTCTGATTTCTAGTTTCAGTTCATTAAATAAAGGAATTAGCAAAATTCTTGATAAATAAAAACATCCATATGATGATTTTGTTTCTAATCTTCTTGACAATGTCTGTTTTCTGTAGTTCCATTCCTTAGGATTACTTTACTTTACAAGTGACACTAAAAATCCTTGTAACATGAAAGAATAGCCACAACAGCCTTTAAAGTGGGACTGAGGAAGTCTCAGGTAGAGCAAACAAAAAATTAGGAAATTGACTCATAATTTCTTCAGAGCTCCAAATACTTGTTACTTTAATGGAATGTAGTTTCCTCTTGATCCGTAAGAGTAACTGTAAGTGGTACTGGTTCCATGCAGAAAATGGAAAGAAACAGCCTTGATGCTGCAACATGTATCTGAATTTATTTTTCAGAGAGCTAAACAAGCTAAAATTCTCAAGCCTTTATTAGCATTTTGAAATCCTGGTCTGGAATGATCAAGTCGAAGAACTGAGAGTCATATTGATAATCAGATTTATAACAGTGACTATTAAATAGCTTTCTAGTGGGACTTCAGGAGGAAAAGACAAATCAGATTTTGGTAGAAATCTTTGTAAACTGCTAGTTTGTGTTACTGAGTTTCTGAATATGTGTTTTCGTAGCAGTGTGTCCATTAACAGCCTCTGCTTTGAGTCAGCTTAGGCCACCCTGCAGTGTCTGACTGGAAACACAGTTCTCTGAGGGACTCAGATGTTGTATTTCCCCATATTCTTTTATGAATAAAACAAAGTGTTCTAAACACTTCATGTTTTTGAAAGCATTCAAATTTTCTTTACTCACTGACAATATGGCTTTGAAGTCCTTATAGTGTATCCTTCATTTCTGTCTGTTTAGTCCTTTCTGTCAGCTGAATTTAGAGTTCCTCATTTTCCTTTTATTTACAGAATAGTAAGTATGATGGTTAAATATATAAACAAACCAAAAGTGAAGAGGAGGAAATGATACTTGAGTGAGATATTCTTGCAATAAAAACACAGAATTAAGGAAGAGGTGCTGTGCAGCTCAGCATAGGAATATTGCCATTACCTTTTCATAGAGATGATTTAGTAATCATTTAAATAAAGCTGACATTTCTGTATACTACAGCTGCCTACACATTTTCTTTTTTTTCTTTGTTTTTACTGCCTATTAAACTGTTTCCCTGAACCCACATCACCATATTCTCTAAGGGAAATTAAAATTTTGATCAAATGATTTTGGAAAAAAAGCAGTCTTTCAAGATAACTTCTTTTTTGTTTCAAAAACATGCAGCACACAAGTCAAATATTAATAATCTAGCATTTTTGTGCAAACTTCCAACTCATCATATCACAAAATTTTTCCTTGGTAAGAAAGACAAAATGCTAAATGGACCAAGTTCCATTCTTTACATCAGAGGTGATGTGAAATAATTGAAGGCTGTTGTCCATACCTTGATTTGATATGGCTTGCTGCAGGTTGATTCACAGAAATGTGACTTCTTGTACATTGAAAAATGATGCCTTGCATACAGCACTTTGTGTTAAACAGCATATCCAGCTGTTTTGTTTTTGCCTCATTATGTTACATCTTTGAGTATACTTCTATGTCATAATTCTGTAATTCGGCATCTGTGAGCATTTGGATATGCATATTGATAAAGACAGGATATTTTTTCTTTAAAAAGACAATGGTGACTTATCAGAACATTTAATTGAAATTAGACCTGTCTGATTTAGTTATGATTAACACTGGAAAGAGTCATACATTGAATTTTTTCTATTAGCTACAGTAGGCTAACATATATGCCACTTAGCTGTGGCATATAACTTTAACATCTGAATTCTATCTGTGGGTCCTGCTGTGTGATTTAATAACTGCAGTTCTCTGCCTCACTTTGTCTATTTTTTAAACAAAAATAATGATGTTGACTCTGCCCCCCCCCTTTTTTATGGTTTTCTGCTATAAACCTCAATAGGTATTAGAAGGTCATGATAGCAGTAGGAGTATGTTCTTAGTGAATGTTTCTGAATATCAAAAGCTTTTTTAATTAAAAAAAAAAAAGGTGTTAAAATCTTGTGGGGTATGTATTCTTGGGCAAAGAGTAACTTGTATGAGGGAACTGTGTTTGTTATTACAGACCAAAGTGCCTTAGTTAATGGGAAAGTGTTACTACTTCTGTTTTGGTGAAATATTCTAATATTGGTCTAAGCAACTAAACTAATTGATCTCAGAGTTGTTTTAGGCACTTGGTGAATGTAAAATTCTATGCAAGTACAGTAGACTTGGAGGCTTTTTTCTGAGATAAAATTGGGATAGTGTTTGTATCTGTAGGCATTCAAGTCAACCTTGAATAGAGACATGCAGACATATACTTCAGTAGTTAGATAAAAGTATTAACTTACTGTAGCAGCTATAATGTAAAAATAATTTTTTGCAGTCATGTAAACTTTGATGTGGCTTGAAGTATCTGTTTCCCTTGTCTGACTCAGCAGTTCAGGATGAAATGCAGGACGGTGTCTCTTAGATAAGCTGATTGTTTTGCAAGACAGTCATATTGGTTTGTCCTTGATATTCCAAAGTAGACCAAAGTTGTATGATTGATTTTTATGGGGTGTAACTGCAATTTTTAACTCTTCAGCTCTCATTCTTCATTTTGGGCTGTTACTGAAAAGGGCTGTGGTGCCACTGGATAACTAGTTGGTAAAGCCTGTTTGGAATGTGGGTAAGCGAGCCATACTGGCAGTAGGCAGAGTAATAAAGAGGAGTCTTTTCCCTTAGTTGACTCCCAGTCTAAAATTAAACAGCCTTAGATATTTCCACACTTAGGGATTTACAATGCATCTGCTTTGAGTCAGCCAGCAGAAATACACTTTTATATACTTTCATAAAATAGAACTCTTCACTTGGGTGTAATATGCAGATCTGCATTTTTTTTATAGTATACCTTAGTAAAAATGCCCTTCAAAACATTAAGAAAAAAAATTTTAAAAGAAGTATTTCTTCTCTCAGATATCATTTAAAATAATTGGATACTAAATTAATGATGCTAACTCAACCTGTTAGCATCTCTGTATCATTTATATGTCCTGAGACATCTAGGAGTCATGAGTACTCAATGGTAAAATAAGTCATGGTGCAGTTTATATAACAAGATGGTGTAATATTTTTTAAGTTAGTTACTGAAAATATACAAAGCTTGTCAGAATTAGGTTTTATTTGTAAGTCATTCCATTTGTTCATATTTGTGATCCCCTCCCTTACAGTAAATACATCAACTCAAACTTCAGTTTACTGTAGAAGTTTTTCAGTTCATTTTACTGGAAATAGCATTAAGGTGTGTTTGGATACTGCATACACACAGAGCAGAATTTGGAAAAAAGTCTGCTAGGCTGGTCTTTTTTACTGTTGCAAAAGTTCATTTTCTGGTGCATAAATCACCAGATTATTTGTCTGTTCTTTCTAGCATTTTTTTTTCTCCAGATTGCTGGGAGAAACTGTAATGCAGTTTACGCATTCACAAGATTTGTGCATCTCCAAAAAGTGATTTTTTGCCAAGGGTTGCCACCTCTCTTCTCCTTCCCAAAGTGCTCGTTCACTTCCACACTCCTCTTTCACTGGCCTGCTTCCTTCATCCTTTTCTTGTGTCTTTGATATTTGAGGCCCTTTCCTGTCCTGATGGCTGAGCATTCGTCACTTCCACAACTCTGCTGCTGGACTCCGCCCTATTTCACCCATCCTGCCTTTCCCTCTGGCCTCTGTTCTTTGCAGCTGTGTCCCCAGGGTGGGTGTCCTCTTCCACCTCACCAGGAGTGTACCACGTTCCCTTTTTCTTCCACTTTTTCCCCCGAGTTTCCATGGAGGGAGCTCCAAGCTAGTGCCCCCTCTCCTCCCTGCTTCTCCAGCAGCCTGTGCTCAGCACTCCAGGTGGGAGGAGGTGGCAGCAGGGCCAGCGCAAGCAGGAGGCCACATTTGTCTTCTGCAGGCCCCATCCCTTGGGAAGAAACGTGCTGTTGTTGCAGCTGTCATCATCCAAGGAGACTTGTCAGGGAGCTCATCCACAGCATGAGAGTGCCAAGCATCGCTGTGCTCTGCTGCCTTCTGTTCATCATCCTCCTCTGCCTGACTGCAGCCTCCTCATCTTCTACTCCTTCAGGAGAGAGTGGGAATTTGTGAAGGAAGGAAATTATTTGCCCAAGCTGAGCCTGGCAAATGACACCATGACTCAGGAAATTCTCAAATGTTAAAGATTACACAGTGTTGGGCCCAATACTTACTTTTCAAATCTGTTACTAGATAGATGTAATAGATAACTCTGGCCGGAACAGAGATCTGGAAAGGAAACCCTGGTATGCCATGGGACTAAGGTCTGCTTTTTTTCTGAAATGTAAATTTAATTAAAAGGAGACAAGGGGAGGGGAAGAAATGAAAGTTCTCCACAATCTTAATGAAATCCAGGGAACTTGAGCATTGCATTTTGATGGAGACAGAATAGCAATTAATTTTCTTTTTAGGCATATGAGAAGTCTGCTGCCAGCTTCAAGCTTGATCCTCAAATCAGTGAGAATTTCCATAAAAACTGGGAAGAATTCTTATTTCTTGACATTGAAACAGGAGGCAAATCTGAGAAATTTTTTTACTAGATAATGATTTTGAAGAAAGCTGTTACACAGAAAACAATTTTACTTAGGTGATTAAACTGCCCTTAAATATAGTGGCTAAGCAGCAAACACAGCAGTAAATTTCAGTAATTTAGTATGAGAGAAGTGGCTTAGTAGGAAGCCAAAGTTACCTGACAGTCAAATTGAAAGGCAAATAATTTAATTGCTTATCTGAGTACTTCTATCAGATTTTTTTTGTTTGCTTGTTGTTTTTTTTTTTGTTTGTTTGTTTTTTTAATATCCCAGGCACAAGCTATCAAAAGACAATTGGAAAAATGTTTGCTATTTGTGCTGCATTACTGTGGAATTTTGTGGGATTGTGCTAGTGTTGACTTAATTGAAGGGAAAGAAGAGTTTAAGTGCAAAGGTTGAGTTAATTGTAATGAACTTAGCTGTAGCTATTTTTTTTCAGTAATCAAGTAACTATGTTGAGTTACTAGAATGATGTGCTACAGTAAAACCATATTTTTCTTTTCAGGAGTCTGCTAGAAATGTGGGATTTTCTGTTAACTTTGCCTGTAGGCTGCCTTTATACTGGACTCACTGGGAGGTCTGTCTCCCACTTTTTATATCACATGGATATTAAACCTTTCATTAAGTATTGCTGACAATGGGCAGTGTCTCTTAAAGATGCAGGATTCTTTTACGTTGGCATATAAATATCTTATAAAAGATAATGATTGTACCATATATTTTATCAATCCTCTGTTACCTTTTGCTTCCTTTTTCTAGTTTCCTGCACATCCTGCCACAAGGCATATTCACTGCTCGTAGTTGCATGTTACCCTTTTATGCTTGACATTGGCTTTTCCTTTAACTGCAGATTTATTTCTAAAGTTTATTGCTGACATTTAAAACCTTCAGCTCACATGGACTAGTCTGTGTATAGGAGTTCCTCACAGTGTGTGTTCCAACTCCAAGCCTGGGCTAGGCAGATGATTTATCTTCGTGTATTTCTCGACTGCCGTTTTCCCATTGTGCTCATCAGGCTTTGCTTGTGTCACCCCAGGTTGGTGGGTCCTCTGCCATTTGGAATTCAGCTGCTTTTAAAATTTTGTTATATACAATAAAGTCATAACTTATATTTTTTTAATTAATTTCCCATTTACAGTTTTGCTGATGTGTCTTTTGAGGCACATGTTTTTACTGCTTTTTGGAAAGTACAATGAATTGTGTGTCAAGCTTTCTGAATGTATTTGAATTTATTATTAAATTCAGATTGCTGCATAATTACATTGTATACCACAGAGTAAATATAGTCTATATTGCTTTAGGAACTATGATTCTTGGTATTACAGAAGTACTGTAATTCTGTGGAATTTGGTGCTGGGATCTGCCAGTAACCAGGATTTCTGTTTTAAATTTATTTTGTTATTTATTTCATTATTTCATATATTAATTTGTAGTAAAATCGCAAAGCTTATGTGAAAATATAACTGCCTGCTACTATTTGCTACACATTTTCAGTATAGTTGATATCTTTGTATTCCATTAAGCCATTTACTTCTGAATTGTGCAGCTCTGTAATTATGTTCTGCTGCAATAGATACATTATCTGAACTATTAGAAAAAAAGCCTCATCACTGTATGATTAGAGTTTTAATGCAGGTTTATTGGAGATGGTGCTTCATAAATGGGGTTTTAGGGTGCATGGTTTGATGTATATGCTAACATTTCTGGATACTGACATAGTTTTTCTCCTATTTTGAGCCTTAACGTTTTCCATGTAAGGTTTTCTTCACAAACATAAGAAAACTAGAAGTTTACTTTTAGGAAATAAAGTTGCCCTGTCTTGTAATCCTAAGTCCTAGAAAGTGATATTTAAAGAAAATGAGATATACTGTAAAGCTTAGGAAAATCCTAAGAGCTCACAGTACGGAGGCTGCCAGTGAAAAGTTTTGCCTTATTTTGCCTAACTCATCCTCTAAATAATATTCATGACCATATTTACATGAAAATGTGTGTTCTGAGCTTGGGGCAGAGCTCATGTAAAGTAGGGCTGTCTTTATTAAAACAACTCACTGTCCTACACCATGGGGGTTTTTTAATTGAGGTTGTGGTGAGTCCTGCATTATATTCTTCCCTTTATGTCAGGGGTCTTATTGACTTATTTTTTGCAGAGTGTTAATGTTGGCTGAAAATTTGAGGGAAGGTGTGTGGATTCAGTTACACAAGCAATTTTGTGAAAACAAGCATTTTTCTTGAAAAAAGTTGTAATAGGCAAAATCAAAATGCAAGTTGATGCATTTTTTTATGTGTGCATATTCCTAACACTGGAAGTGCTGGTAAGTTTCTCACTTTGAATATGTTACTGAAATTTAGGCTTTAAGTATTGTTATTTATTATATATGTAGTCCAAGCTTAACAAAAGTCTGCATTAAAGATGATTTGTGTGCAAGAAAAATGAATACATACAAGGACATTCTTGAGCAGGTATTTAACATTTTTTCTCTTTTCTGTGGTGTGCAGGTGCTGTTCTCTTGTCCAGTGTACAAGGATTAGCAATTAATGTTGATCCAGTCCTGTATACGTGGCTTATCTACCAACCTCAGAAACGAGTTAGTAGACACATTCAACAGGTATGTATTTTTGTAGGAGAAGGGATGGGGAGAGGGGAAACTTTCACTATATGTGTCAGTAGAGCATTTCTCCAAGTATTTGTAGTTTGTTACTGCTTCCTTGTAGTTTGTTGCGTGTACTGTTGATTTTGAATTATTGAAAATGTTAAGTTGGCATATTGAAATTTTAATTTCACAACTTTTTCATTTTTAATTAAAAGAACAAAGAAGGTGGGTTTGTGATCACCTTCTAGGATCATCATTTTGCAATTAATTTCAACTACTGAGACTTCATAAGCCTTGAGTCTGAATAGTACATCAGATTTTAAAATTTTGGATGGTTTATCAAATAATTGCATAACTGGTTATAAAGTCAGCACTCTTACTAAACCCCATTTTGATAGGATATGAACCATACAGTTCATAACTTGACAGAAGTGAACACTGGAGCATATTCTGTATGTCATGTCAAAATACATATTTGCAATACAATGTGCTTGGGAAAGATAGAAGAAGCTAAGGCTGTGGGTCTGTGTGGTGCCATGGTTTCCTTGACATATTCTTAACCCTAATTTTCATGCCACATGTTCCTGACCTGAAAAGAACACTGGTTTAGCCTTATGCTAAACTTATGTCATTTGGCAGAACTTCCTAGAACTTACATTTGCTATAATTGATCAAACTGGTCGTTTATGTCACCAGTGATGGTCTGTCTCACCTATAAGTAGTCTGTTATTAAGTAATTTTACAAATGTAAAATTCTTTCAGTATTAGTCTCATAACTATACAACACTGTGCACATCAGAGATGTTTCATTCTGGGCCCCTGAAGTGGGACGATAAACATGACTTGTAAACATTTGTTTCTTGTGTCCAAATTACCTTGTTAGGTAGTAATTGTCAAACAGTAATTTGAGTTCCATCAAGCTCATTCTGCATCTGAAAAACTTCACTGTGACGGTGAAGCTTTATTATTGTTTTAATGAATTTACTCTGTTTTTAAATGTATTGAGTTATTCTTCATTCCTGCATCATAGCTGAAGCAGCACAACATTTCCTGGTGTATGTCTTTTGCAAAACAAACCATTTATCTACTTTTTACTGTTACGTCTCCTTCCAAAATGTAATCAATCCTGTTTGTCCTGCTTATTTCAAGTGTTTATATAAAGTCTGTCTTTAACATCAGTGTATTTAATCAGCTGTTAGTCAATGCTTTCTCTTTTGATGCTGGGTGACCAGATGGGTTAAGTGACTACATTGGGAAACTTGTTTGTCCTTGGTTTTGATCATCAGTGGCAAAATTTTGAGCCAAATTTTGTTTGTTTTGTAACTCGTGTCATTACCTCATACAGCCTTCAAAGTTTTTTCATCATCTATTTGAGATTAAAATTACCGTATCACAATTCTAATGTTATTACCATGTAAAATGCCTTAGCAATTTGAAATTATGTTAAATATGAGTTTATAAACTCAACTGTCAATGTCACCATTTTCATCGTTAACATGACTGTGGTAATGGACTGCTTATTAAAGTGTCTGTAGCAGTCATGAAGAAACTTTATTTGAAAACTATACCGGTAATAAATTATGCTTAACCACAGACTTTTTCTTTATGTAATGCTGTAATTATCCTAGAATAAGGATTCTAGTCAAAGGTAGGCCTTGTGCCTTATTTGTTGGCAAAGTTCAGCTTGGTACCATAGTCTAGCTAGTATAACCAAACAAAAATGCTCTATAAAACCTTCCTGGTTTTTGAACATTTAACAACCATAAGATACAATGCTTTCAAGAAAGAGTTATGGTCAAAATGTTATTTATTGGTAAAGCTCTTATCTTCATGTGTTCTAACTGTCAGTCTTACAAAATTGCAACAGAAAAAAAAGAAAATACATTCTTTAGAAGTTCTTTGTATGATTCAGACATCTTAAATATTACGATATTTTAAGTTTCAATGTCTACTTAATACATTGCTTTTGCTCTGTCATTTTGAGTAAGTCAGTTGTGACTTCTATCTAAAAGCACAGAGTTAGAAAACCTTTTAGTAAATTTGGCCCTGTATACACATTAAACTCATAATGTTAGCACTTGATAAAATAAGTTAAATGAAAGTATTAATTCGTTTCAGTACAACTCTAGTCATGTAAACTTCTGCTTGCATGCAGGTTGGGGCTGGGATTGTCTGGCTCCCCACAGGGATGGGACACCTATACATATGAACTTCTTCATTTTTGTTTGCCTTCTAACTATTTTTCTGGGAGTTTAGGTTTAGGTTTATAATGCCAATTTGTAATACATGTATTTTATATCTGCTGAAATACTCACCATATCTGTTGTAACGGGATGAAAAGCATGACAACTTAGAAATACAGAACATAATAAGCTGTGTTTTTACAAAACTCAGAACATTTCAATGTCTCTTTGGCCTCACTGACATTTTATTCAGCTGGAGCAGAGCAGTGACTGACTGCCGTGCTGGGATGTGGGGGTACACGTAGCCCAGTGAGCATCACCCCTCTTCACTTATTACTGTTGGACTACTGCTAGACAAAGCTCTCCTTGCATCTTGCTGCCTTATATCTTCTGCTTTCAGAGGCCCCTTGAAACTGCTGATGGAATGCTTTCATCACTTCGTGAAAATGAGGGGTTTCTTGGCTGACATCAGTCCATCACCGAAGTTTGATTACAGCTAGTCAGTTATCAGTCTTTTATCTCAGCAGAACACTTTTCCAGTACCTGAAGTGGTCATAGAATTTCATCTGAATTAGCAAATTCACCTGCCAGGAAAGAAGGTGGTTTTGTGCACCTCAAGGGTTAAGCAAGTCTTTTTATTTAGCAGTTAGTATTAGTTAATGCAATTTTATTCATTCATTTAATTTTAATTGGGAGCTAGACCTAATGCCTTGCTTTGTTTGAGCTCTCTGAAACAATTTAGGTGTACTAGTAATCTTAGAAATCAAATCAATTAACTGTAACTCAATAGTCAAGCAGTGATTGCATTTTCATGTCCTCAGAATGTGTTGCAAGGTAGACAGGGTGGATCCTCCTTGCTGTCACAGCTCATTCTGGTGCAGTTCAGTCTTGTAAGTACATGTAAGTACTCTTCTCTGAGCTAGATAGTGATTGCATGACAACAATCTTAGGTGTTCAATAAACACCATGTCTTGAGTAGAACTGCTATCTGTCCCCACTCCAAAGATTTGTTGATTTTTCTTCCTGCTTCCTTGTTGCAAGCAACTGCACATGTAAACATCATTCTGTGCCCATGCAGCATCCAGCGTGTGGGATAGCTGGGTTTAGTATCATCTCAAGGACAGCAACACATGTCTGGGCTCAAGCTTTTGAATTTGACATTTCATAAGCCAGTGATAATGTTTAGGTTCCTGTCTTGGAATATTCTTTTGCCTTTGGTTTGTTATCAAGGAGGTGATGGTATAGACATCTGTTGAATGAATGCTACTTGTCTGCTCAGTCGTTCAAGTTTTCTGTAAAAATCATTTCTCATGCTCCCAGATCTGCCTACAGTCTCTTCAGGCTCACATCTGTGGGAAATTATAATTGAGAAATAAAATACTTAATTACAAAAAATCCCAAGGAAAATAAAATATTAATTCACCTGTGGCAAATTAGTCCTCCTCATAGATATTTTAGCTTTAGTTAGTTGGCGTGTCTCCACATAAATCAGGAAATATATGGCCTGTTGTATTTTTGGCAAGCTGTTTTTTAGCTATTATTTTTCCTAGCCTTTCTCTGATTTTAGATCTTTATCATTTCCAAAGTCATGTTGACCACATATTATGAAGTTAAAAAAAATTAAAAATTGGTATCTGTTGATCTATTTGCATGCTTAAATAGCATATATATGTGTGTGTTTTGTGTACACATACTCAACATGGAATGTAATGTGTCAGATATTTGTGCCAATAAAAATTAAATTTAGAAAATTATTGCTTTTCTGTAGGTTTTCAGCCACTGCTTAAAAACCTAATTGTAATTATTACATTTGAAAGGCAGTAACCTTTCTTATTTTGAATTCTGTGAATTGTTATTATTTTAGTTTTCTGTATATAATTGCCACAAAACATTATTGCATTGATAAAACTGTCGGTATTCTAGAACAGAATCTGATTTTGACTTCGTGTCAACAAAACAGTCTCATATAAAAGCTGCTGTAGTTCCAGAACTTTGTTACATGTTCTTTATTTTTTATAACACTACCAATTAGTAACCATAAAGCTTAATCCCAAGTAGGTGTACTTAAGCTTTACTACATCCTATTTTATAGCTGGCTTTTTGGATTCTTGTGATGAAATGCTTATGATAACACTAGCCTGCAATGTCTCCTTTCCCATCAGATTCATCTTCTCTTACAGCTGTGGGGCTCTTGTCATCTGCTCTTTCCCAAGCCACAATTTCCTCATCAGTTTGTGGCTAAACCCCAAATCTTGATGATCCTTTTCCATCTAGTTCAACACTGATCTTTCATCTTCTGGATTCTTTTAACCAAAAGTCTTGTGCCAAAAACCTGACAAGATTGTACTGGGCGTCATCAGCAGCAACATCAGGCTTGATTTCAGTGAGCAAAGATAAAACAGCTGTTTCATTGTCCAGATCAGCACTCAATATTTGGTCATAATTTTTTCCATCTTTATCTGGCTTTATCTATTTTTTCCTTGATGTTTTTCACTTTTTGACTAGTAGTGCAACTTATTATATTTTGCTGATCCATT
This sequence comes from Hylia prasina, assembly GCA_013397195.1. NCBI lineage: Eukaryota > Metazoa > Chordata > Aves > Passeriformes > Sylviidae > Hylia > Hylia prasina. Next base: position 89,400 of record VYXD01003619.1, on the reverse strand, counting down.
TCTTCAGTGGTTTAGAAATAGATACAGCTTCTTCAGGCAGTATTTCCATCCTATTGTCTTTTGTACTGTCCTGTATTGTCTGCATTCATTCTTCAGAAATTCTTGCTTCACTTTGGCAAGTCAGTGTTCTTGCAGTGTTACATCCAGAATTGCCAAATCATGGCTCAACAGTTGCTGTCATGAGAAAGCTGCAGATGGCTATGCCTTTTAAAAGTTCTATCAGATAAATTGCAAGATTTTGAAAATAAGTGTTGTAAAATGTCGGATGAAAGTTTAAAAAACTTCAGATCCTTTCCCTGTATGCAAGTGGGAAGTATTTCTGTGGTGTAAATGTTATCTTATCAAAGCTGATGAGGATTTTTGTTGTTGTTATTACTAGAGGGTATGTCAAGATGGCATGTTACTGTATTCCAGAAAAACTTTTTAGTGCTTTTGGAGGCAAAGCTAATGATTGTACGTTCAGAAAGAGGGGGAGAGATGAGAGTTCTGTTTGTCATTGAAATTAGCATTTTTCTATGAACTGTGCATACCACTGTATATATAAATTGATTGTTTTCATTGGAGTAGGATTAAATAGTTGATTGTCTTATTTTAATTTACTTTTATAGTGGAAAATGGTGCAGGCGTTTGGAAGCCGTTCTCCTTCAGTTAAATGATTTTTCTGTTTGTTTTGGGGTTTTGTATGTGTGCACATATTGCACACTGCTTGATTCAGTGATCTGTTTTCTATTGGAGAAAATTTACAAGCACATTGCCCTCCTCACACGAATTTGTTTCCCACAGAGATTCCTAATGCAATGTGTGAGGTTTCTCATTAGGCAGTTATATGGATTACATTTTCACTCCAATACGAACAAAATTAAATTACACAAAAATTAAGATGCGTGTAATCCTAATGTCTGATCTTTAGAAAAAAACTTTGTCATCTTTAAATGATAACCGTCTGCAAAATCAGTGGTAGAAATATTCTGCTTTTGTCAACTGGGATGCATCTGCAATTTACAGAGCAGCTGATGTTACAAGAAAATGTTAAGAGCCAACCGTATAGCAACATTGAGGATCGAATTGTTTTTAATAATTTTGTCTTTTCTTACTTGCATTAATAAAAAAGTAAGAAAAAGGCAATAGACTATTCATTTGTTCCAGAATCCGTGTGGATTAATACACACCACTCTTTTCTGATCTTAAAATAAGGATGCAGTCCTTCAAACTTCGTTTTAATGCCTACAGTTTTGTTTTTTTGTATATGTCAGCAGTTTCACATTTTGAGCATTTTCTCATTTGTTGTATGCTTGAAAGTCACAACAGTTAAAAATCAATAGCAGTCAGTTAAATCTTACATTTAAAATGTTAGGAAGAAACACAATAATGTAGAAATATCAATACATCCTATATTTTGAAGTTTAATAACTGTTAATAAGTGTCTTCGGGTCTTCATATCTGGCTAAAATTTTCCAGTTTCCATTAAACATTTAGATAATTATTTTACTTTGGTCATCAGCCAGGTTTATTCCCATGGTTTTTGGTTGACTAGCAACCATGGTACTCTAAGTTAGTTTTATGTCACTTTTTTTGTTTTCATGGAGCTTTTCCTCAGAAATGAAGGACCGAAATGAAGAATTACAAGTGCAAATCTGAATGTGTATTTTGTTTCAATTTGTGTACAAAATATCTGTTCTCCAGTCAGTGTTTTAAGTTGTCTTCTATACATTTCCAAATATATAGTTTAAAACCTGTTTCTCATGATAATGCCATAATTCTATGTTAATTGGGTTTTGAGTTTTAGTGATTCACATGGTATCTATTTTTTCCAGCAGTCTGTAGGAGCTGTTCCGCTTGGTGTATCAGTAACTCGAAAGAAAGAGGATGAAGCATCAGTTGGAAGTGCACCTTTGGCAAGGCAGCAGTCAAATCAAGCCTCTGAGTATGCCAGCAGTCCTGTCAAAACAAAAACAATAACAGGTATATCACTGAATTGAAACTATCCATTCTGCAATTGCAACCTCCCTCACTAACATGCTGCCACAACTGAACAGCATCAGCTGTGCAAGTGCTGTGGTTCAATTTTCAGCTTTAGAGAAATTAAAACTTTTAAAATTACAAAGAATCAAATGCATCGTTTTCAAACACATGTTTATTTTTATTCTCATTTTTTTGGTGCTGTGTTTGGGGCCCTGATAGTCTAATGTAACATATTTTGTAAAATGGGATAAAGGAGATCTGCTTTCAATAGAATATCTGCTATTCACCTTAATATTTAGTCCATAATTTTGTCAGACTTCACACTGTGATTAATCTCCAATTTCAGTCAGTCTGTTTACATTGCTTAAAGTCTGGCATCTGTGGGAGTCAAGATTTGTGCATAAACAGTTAAAATTTACTGTTGTCAAAATCACCCATAGAAAGTGCATTTGTTGGCACTTCTGCTTATGGAGCTCAAGAAATTATTTATTTTAGGAGTATTTTCTGGCCACTTAAGAGTCTAAAGTGAAACTTCATCACCACTAATCAAGATAATATGGTTTTCTTGGAATTTCTAGTGTATTTATTCATATGGTACTGTCTGCAAGTAGTAAAGTAGGTGATCATCCAAAAAAAATTACTATCCAGCTGAGACTTTTAGTGATCCTTCTGAAATACACTGAACAAATTCTCTTTTCCTTTGCATTGATGTTTATTTCCATATTATCATGAAGCACTTCATGATGTTGTCTGGTGAAACTAAGACTGCACAGTTGTTCATTAATGGTAGTTAAATGCTCTTTTGTGATTAAAAGGAGCTAACCCTGAAAATCTGTTTGCTGAATATTAGTGGGTTGACATGTTATTACTGGTAGTAAGACAGCAGATTAATTTTGAGGACTTCCATTTAATTCATGAATATCCTTTATTTTTACCATTTATCCATTTATTTTTATAATTCATTTATGCATTTTCTTTACTTTTACCTGCATATTCTTCTTTCAACTGCATTTGTCATTTGTTCTGCTTCATCAACATCATAAATGGTATGATTTTTTTCTTCTTGATGTTAATTCTACCTGTGCCTGCAGAGCGCGAAGATGTAGTTCACTAGAAAAGCTTTTGTTATTTCGAATATTTGGCATTCAAATCCAGCTATTTGCAAGAATAGATTCTAGATTAGTTTTTCTTAATTTATTTAACCAGTTTATAAAAAGTAGGCATATAGTTTGCAGAAATAGCTTTGTACTTGGATTTTGAAAACTGACATCCCAGTCTGGTACCTGCTCAGCATAGTAGCCCTTTTAGTTCTTCAGTGTTTGTTATTCTTCACTTTGAGTATTATATTTTCTGATCACACTAGAATATTCTACTAAAAGGAAACATTATTGTTCAAAATCTAGAAATGCCATGGATGCCATTTTTGCTGTTTTGGGGGGTGTTATGTGTGTGAGAAATAATAAAATGAAATTATAAAGTATAAAAAAGTCATAAAAGCAAAAGTGAGGTTTCTGTGCATCTCAGCTTCTTCCACCTTTTTAGTTTGAATTCAATGTCAAGATCTGTTTTCAGTTACACATTGCTGCAAAAATGAAAAGTTCATTCTTAAATTTCATTTGTTATCTGCCACTTACTTTACTCATTCAGTTTATCCAATAAGTTTAGCCTAGATGCTGCGAATTTTTTAAAATTAAAATAGACTTAATTTTGTTGAAATTAAGTAGATATTTGGCTTCTCTGTAAACAATTTTGCAGCATGGAGTTTGATACTACGAAATGAGAGGTGACGGTGCTAATTCTCTCGAGAGATAACATTGACAGAGAATTTTCCTTTTTGAATTAGAAGCAGTCTTCTAAGAAGAGACTATTGAATTTGGTTTCATTAATTTTTAACTGTTAAAATTGTTGAAAAATACTACTTTTTATAAAGGCAGTTTAATAGGGAAAGCAAAAGTCATGCACGCAGGCAAAGCAAAGCAAGGAATTAATTAATTCCCTGTTTCCCATGGGCAGGCAGGTGTTCAGCCATCTCCAGGAGAGCAGGGCCCCA
>VYXD01003619.1:0-84573 GCA_013397195.1 Hylia prasina | reverse complement strand
CCAAAACATAGCCCTGTAGTAGCCACTGTGAAGAAAACCAACTCTACCCCAGCCTAAACCGCCACACTTGTATTTTAAAATGTTAACATATTTGTTATACTCTGGAGATAAAATGGTGGGTATAATACAGCTGAAATATTTGATATTTATGTGCAAAAAGTCCAAGTAAAAATATAAATTTAATGTCAAAGAGAAAAACGCCTTGTATAGTAATTAGAGATGCTCTCTATGTGCTTCAGTAGACCACACAGATTTCCCTTAATTAAAAAGAGTCATTTCCTGCCACAGTGCCATGTTCTATGTAGTCTCCTGAAACTTCATGTGATTTTGGAATCTTTTCCTGTAGAGTTTTCTTATGCCAGGTTTGTCAAAATTGGCTTTGTAGTGGAAAATTCAGGGGACAGTAGAAGCTAATACATATTTTGTGTCACCAAAATAAAAGGTCTCTGATTACAAAGCCACCAGTTACAGAGGTCAGAAAAGGTTGGATAGATGCAAATTTGAAAGGTGAAATCTCATTCTCAGAGAAGTTTCAGTGGATTCTTTCTTTGAAATTTTATTTCTTTACAGCTGTATAATGTGTTGGAACATGATGAATGAGTGACCATAGTTTACTGAACTAAAAATAGAGTGCCTGTGATTATTTCTAATTTTTCTGGGTTGCTTGCTCCCTCCATCAAACACTTTATTTCCCCTTTTTTTAATTTCACCTACTTTCTGTCTGCGTTTTCTTGAATTATTTCTGTTACCTTTTGTAGCAGGAATACCACACTGATTATAGATCTAGGATGCCTAATGTTGCCAATTCTACCAAAGCATTCTAGGTAAAGAGGTAGTGAGCCTTGTATATCTCATATTTTTTAATCATCTAGGCTATAGCTACACATATTCTAAGTTGTCAGAAAACTGAGATCTTACATTGATAATATGTACACATGCATGGTCTTTGCACATTGAAAGAGATTTTATCTCAAAATCATGCTGTTCAGGTGGTGATTTTGAATTAATTCTTTTCAAGTCTAGCATGATCTCAGCAGTCACTCCCTTGAGAATTATTAGGAGCCATCCCTATGTATTAAGTGCAGTTTGTAATCACAGCTGTAAAATTTCACACATTGATCTTGATTTCAGTTTATTAGTTAATGGATGCTGACACCTTGCCAAAAATGAAGCATGGGAAAAGAGCAGAACTACTATCTATATGGCATCTGTCTCTGAAAATCCAGGGTTTCTGAAGTCTCGAATTGTAGTTATAAATAAGTCTCCTTAACCACAGAGGCTTCACATCCAAAATAAGATAACAGAATATATGGTTTAAATCTGACATGATGTGGCTGTGAACAAGTAAGGGGATAAAGAATATTGAAAAAAAGGTTACATCTGTCTTTCTGTCCACCCACTTCTCCCATTCTCAGCAATTCAGTAGTTCCATGTTTGCTCAGTGATTCTCAGACCTGTAGCTGTGCATAGAGGCAGAGCTCTCATGTCTGAATAGAGGCAAAATGATTGCTATATTTGTGTTTAATTCTGTGATATATGTAACATACTTACGCAGCAAGATATTATGGACTGGAGTAGATGAATAGGGCAATCTTTGAAAGCTGTCTTGGGCATACTGTTGATTTAAGCCCAAGCGTCTGTTTTCACATATTCAAGATGTGTGATTGTTCATTACTAAAATAAACTGTAATTTTCTTTCATATTTGTAAAATTATTATAATTATTTTCACTGTGTTTGAAAAATAGAACATTTTCCATGATCAAAGATGAAAGTGGGTGTGGGGGTTTTGTGGTTTGTATTTTTTACTGCCTCCTGATGAGGTCCTTTTTTTTAGCCACGACAGTGAAATATAATTTCACTAGGATCTACCACATTTATCTATCCAACATTTATCCGTTTGGAAGTAACCATGATATCACAGACACAAATTTAACACTATTTTAGGAGGTGTAATCCATTGACTATGGCATCTAATTTTTCAGTAACAGTGGGAAAGTAGCCTCAAACATGTTCTTAGTATGATGAAGGCCTTTACTGAAAGAAGCTACTTTAGAGAGGCTGAAAAGATTATTAATGTTTTGTCACTCAGAATCCTTAAAGTTGACTTTTCTTATAGCCAGAGAACAGGTAGGTAAATGGAATTTAATGTGTCTTCTAAGAAGACATTAACTTTTTGGTTGGAGTCAGCTCCATAACCTGTTACGGAAGCAGCTGAAAACTGAATGCCTTGTCCCATGGCTGAACATACACTTGTAAAACAAAATTTTGCTGATCCCTGTTATGCAACAGCGAGGTGTGTGCTCATGGTACAGGTGGTGACTGCATTTCAGCCCTGTCATGGGTGTACATCAGGCCTGCAAAAGCAGGTAGATGTTTTTCATTGCTATGTCCAGCACCTGACTTCTCAATTTTATTGTCTGGTGGACAGATTGGAAGAGCATTTGCAAAAGAGAATTAAAACAGTGGTGGGTTTGGGGCAACATTTTTCATAGACCAGGTCTGCACTTCACAGTCTTTTAATTCCAGTGCAAATTCAGTATTAGTTCCAAGTTCAAAGCTGAGAAGAGAATCCAGCCTTGTTTCCCTCTGCAGGAAGTGTAGGTGTGTTGCATAAAGGTATGTGCATGTGGAGAGAAGTAAAGGATATAAAAGCATTGCATTTTGGAAAAATCTCTTGTGTTTAGAAACACTGATATTTTCTTCTTTGGAATTATGTTCTTAAAGAGAAATAATTAAAGAGTTTGAAAGCTTTATAAATGCTGTTACACCTAATTTACTTTTTATATTTCAAGCAGATGGAGGATAGTGTCATAACAAGAAAACTGAGAACTCTTTTCTTAGACTTCATGTTTTCAGTTCTGTATAAGTCACCTGAATTCTAATAAGGACAGAGCTTCTTTTGCCAATTTCTTGCTGGTTTACCCTGCTTACTTATTTTCCCAGAACTTGTAGAAATATAGTATCTTTGAACTATTTACCCTTTTGAATTTGACCAGCAAATACCTAAAGAGCTACAAGACAAGCAAATGAATTGCATGCATATGCAGGGCATATAGGATTGCATAAGCCTTCTTTCCATAGGAAACCAGGCAAAGAAAGATCCCCATGTTTCCTTTCAATCACTTCTTAACACTTGATAGTGTAGATATAATAAAACTTGAATTGCTTGTTAGATATTTATTATAACTGGAATTTCTTGGGGTTTATGGGAAGTGTTAGTAATTCAGTTTTGAAAGCTTTACTGAAGGAATTCTTAAAATTCCTTCGAAGTATACATGAGATATTGCTGAGCCACTATTAAATACTTCTACATAAAACTGAAGAAAGGACAAGGCTTTAAATTTAGACGTATCTCCATTTCATTTGGAGCAGCTGATGCCAGACAAACTCATGTTTTTATTTGAAGGGTTTTTATAAGTTAATCTAGTTTCTACCAAAAAGTTCCAGTGTAGTAGAATAGGACCTGTACTTAGTGAAAGTGGATGCAGTTACTCATTATTGTTAAACTCTGACTAGAATGCATAGTTAGATTCTTGCTAAAATGAGCTGTTGGAATACAAAAACCTGGCAAATGTGAGAGAAGTCTGGCTGGTGAGAAATCAATGGATTATCTGAAGTATTTGAATTAGTAGGTCACTATTTCTGCTCAATGAACTGAATGATTATCGTTTATTCATGCCTGCTATGAAATGTATGACTGATGATTAATTTGGGAAGATGAATGAATCTAAATAGATGCTAAATAGGTTAAGTAAAATACTTGAAGGAATAAAAAAATCAAGAATCTAAATCTGATGCACATTTACCTAGGGTGCCTGAAAATACTAAGATTTTTATAAATGGGCTTTAGTTCTTGGATTATTTAAAAGGAAAGTGTCCAGGCACAGGTGATTTATATAAAGTTTTCAAATGTCTGGACAGCCACATATCTACATAAAAAATGAATTTTCCTGAATTTTGTCAGCTAGTAAAATGTTTAACATTTTTGTTACGATGGCATGATTTCTTCAGTTCACTGTGTGGATTTCAGAAACATTAACTCAAAGCCAATGTAGTATATCAGACATTCTTTCTGTATTAACAAATTCAATGTTGAGAGAGAACAAATGGTTGTTTATTTTTAGATTATATTTATGACACTAAGGAACTTCCTGTGTATTTTTAAAAAGGCAGAGTACTAGGCAGAATTCCACATTTATCAGAACTTATTGCAGATCCAAAAGCTGAAATTCTTACTTCATGGTATAAATTGTATTTGGAATGGTAGGTGATATTAAGATAAATTCAGGCGTGGACTGTAGATATGAACGCACAAACATCACATTTTTGTAATTACTAATCTAGTAGCTCAGTTTGGCCCCTGAATGGCTGGTTTTGATTTGTGCAAAAACGTCAGTCCTCTTTTATTTTTGTTCCCAGAACTAAATAGGTATTTTTTTTGCCAGAAGTAGTGCAGCAATCATTAGGAATTTGGTGGGAGAAAATGCTGACCATAGGCATTCCCTAGCCAATATACACTTTCACACAGAAAGATCCTTTCTTGTTGCACAACATTAATATCACATTTGTCTTTGTTTATTGACATATGTTAAAAGTCTCTGTGTTTTAACACTTATTCTGCTTTTAACTCATTGGGTGAGCACATAAATTTAGTCACTACACCTCTCTGCTGCCATTTCCCTGCATGTCAGGGACTCACTCTCATGAGTTGTCAGGGACTGTGTCGCTCAGTTGTTATCTTGATAAAAGTAATGTATTATCTGCACTGTTAATAAAATAGAATGCAAAAATGCTCAAAAGCTAGTAAAAAAATTATTTATGCCAAGAGTATGCAGTATGCTGACAAATATATAGTGTATTTTTATAAGCTTGGAAGGACTTCTGGTCATTTAAGTACTGTTTTTATTCTCAAACATTCTGATGAAGAGTATAAACTTCAAAAAGTAATTAACATAGTCTATTCTTAGAAAATTAATAATTCAAGTATCATTCATCCAGGAATGGGAGTGTGGGGAATAATTTGTCTTACGACACCTCAAAAATAAAATGTGAATATTAGTGAAAGACTTCTGAAGGGTACTGATGGTTCAGAAAATATTGATAAATGGAGGTTTGAGCTTCTTTGCATGGTTTCAGTGAGCTGCTGCTTTGATTAACTTTGAAATGGAATGGTGAGAAAAACAGTGCATTAAGTTAGGAAGTATTTTGAAAAGAACTCCTTTGTGCTTTTGCAATTCCTTGTATTTGTAAAATGTTTTGATATTAAATCACAGAATAAAATTGTTTAATGGATGCATATTCTACTGGGAACAGAATTTTTTTGGCTGTCATACATATTTACATGAGACTGCAGATGATATTTAATGCCTTCAAATATCTTTATAAGCACATGCTTAATTCTGTTGTGATGCAAGTATAAAAACTTGTGAGGAAAATTGGAAGGCAAACCTATGGACAAACAAGCTTCTATGTAATAAATTTCACTGAATTTTTACTTCTATATAGTATTACACACAAAACCAAAAACTTGCTGATTTACAGAAAATTGCAGGTTTTCAGAAGGTGGTGGATGTTTGGGGTTTAATTAGGGGGTAATTATAGGGATTTTTTACATATGAAGAAAACAATGCATATTCTGTTTTATATATATGTGTGTGTGTGTATATATGTGTAGGCCATGTTGATTTTTTGGGGTTGTTTAAAGTTTGAATTTTCTCCTCCACAGCATTTTGATCTCATTTCTAATCCTTTTGACCCCTTGATTAGTTCCTTAGAGTGTTGCATTTGTTGCAAACACCTTAGTAATTTTGGGTTTATTTTTCCATGGAAAGACATATTTAACTCATGAAACTGAATACCTGTTACAGAAATCCCAATGAGTACTTTGACTCCATGCAGACTGCTTCTAATTTTAGTAGATGAAAAATCTTCCTAGAAAAAGAGCCATGTAGTAGGACAACACTTTCCTCTGATTGCTTTTTTCCTTCAGTGTGTTTTGCTGTCATGGCCTCTTGGTAACTGTGGTCAGTCTGTAACAGCGTTTTCCTCAGCTTAGCTCCCTTCTGGTGTGTGAGAAGCTGGATGACAGATGTTGTGATGTTGGAAGGAAAGCTTACCCAGCCTGCAGAGGTCACGGGACAGACACATTCTCAGTGGGGTCATGAGATGTGATGGAGGAGAGAGTCCTGTTGCCTGCCTGGCTGGACCTGTCCTGAAGGAGGAGTGCTCTGAGCTTTTGGGCATTAGTGAAAGTGTGGTTTTGCTGCAGCAGGATGACCTTTTCCAGCCAGAAAGAAGCTGCTGCCTTCTTAATGTCTGAGCAATCTGAGGCACACAATGGGACAGGAACAATGAGTCCATCTTTGCCAGAGAGCTTGAGACCTGATAGGTCTGTGCCACACAGAAATCAGGAATAAGGTAGCTCCCTTTAGTTTAACTGCTTGCTGTAAGGAGAGAGGGAAGCATGAGGCCGTCAGTGCCTACAGATTATCAATATTCTTCAACCCAGTAGTGGATGTCTCTGATGTGTGGGTTTTTTCTGCACTGAATTATTTGAGGAAATGTCCATTTGTCCCAAATCACACCTCAGAAGTTTTCTTTTCCCTTTTCTCTTTCTAAAGTCACTGAATATTAATAGCACAGAGTAGTGTCATTTTCACAAAAGTTCTTTTTATTTTCAAAACTTACGTGTTTTCTGGATCAAAGTTCTAAAAGAACTCATTCCCAGTAGGCAAAAAAAAACGACAAATGAGACATTTGTCTATATAAGAATGATACTTTTAACTGGAATTTATACCTATAAGCCTTGCTTGGTGGCATCTCCTACAAAGTGAGTACTTTAATGATCAATTTTGCAGAACTTGGAACTCCCCCTGTACTTTAACCAGAAATTGTGAAATGAGTTATGAAAACTGCTCCTTTGATGAGTCCTTTTTTTTTTTTAAAGTCTGTTCATTACCAATGTGTTCTGAAATTGGTAAATGTGGCAGCTTATGTGTGATTGATGTGGTGTATATGTTTGCAAAAGAACCAGTTAAACAATGAAGGACTAAAAGATAAGAGTAGGAGCATTTTATGTTCCTCAACACAGGGGTTTTTTTAAATTCAACTGGTATAACCTGAAGCAGTCCCCACTCTGGTGGTTTGGGTTTTTTTTCCCCTTATCAATGTGGAAGTGTTTCATACAAATAATATTTTCTATCTAGCTATTTCTGACTGGCACCTGGGCTGAACACAAGACTGATTACATTGCCAGGAAATGTTTCAAGGTTTTCAGTTCAGTAGTAGCTAAGTAGCATAATTATTTTGGGGAAATTACCTTCATAGTGAGTCAGATGAGGCTGATGCAGTGTACATGTCTACTGTAGAGGACTAGCCAAATACACATGGTAGCCACACCTGACAGTGTTTTAGCAAGTGTCATCTGTTGATCTCCCTGCCTGATAGGGAATGAAGACACTTTCCCAGAATCCCTTCAGGCAAAATTCTAGGATTTACAGTACAGAGGAAGAAAAAAAAAAGTACTGTTTTCTTCCTTTCTCTTCAGGAGTTACTGCTTTGCTTGTTTCTTCTTTCTACTCCAATATAATTTTTATTCCTTTTCTGTTTTCCATGGTTTACGGTTCCTTTTCTGTCTGTTGGGTTTTGACACTTTTTTTTTTCATCTCTTGGTTGAACTTGAGGGGTTATAGTAAAGCTGGTTTTTATCGTGGATATTCCTAGAATTTGGCAAATTTTAATTAGACATAAATGAAGACTACCAGGAGGTACTGCAGTCAACTAATTTTATTTTTAATTCACAGATTGTTGTTTCTGACTATTCTGCCAATTGAGAGAGAATTAGCACTGTTTGTTTCCCTGCAAATAAAATATGGGAGATTGGAACAAAACCTCTTAACTTTAAATCCCACTCATGAAGGATGCACTTGTTAAGTGATGTAGGATGTTGATAGTCCCTGCTGAATGCATTGTACAATATGCAGGTTTACATTCTATTTATCTGTTTATCTATTATTTATCTATTTATCCTGAACTGAAGCATCCTACCTATGAAATTCCTGGAGTCTCACAGTGACTTTGTATGCCATTCTCACCCTTACCCACACTTGTGTTCCAGAGTTCTGTGCTTCAATGACTCCTGTTTTAATATTTCTTGGTACTCAAGCTGTTCCTGATCCTTACCTTGTAGTGTGTGTGTAGTGTAGGACCTGACTACACCAAAGACTGCACAGAAGATGGTGTGAATTAGGTGGGGTAATAAGTTAAAGGAGAGCAGCTATTCCTAGACTAATCTCTTTGTTTTAACTTAATCCATTTGTAATGTGGATGGAAGACATACTTCATGGCATAAAGCTGTCCATGTGAGATGTTATAAAGCAGCTATTGCACACTGCTTCTCCAGATGGACAATTTACATGTTTGTCTCTCCAGAATAGCTGACAACTAACAATCCTGAAATGTCATGCTTTTACACTCTCATGATCCAGTGTTCATTCCACATCCTTCTAACATATCCATAATTGGAGCCAGGAATCTCTGAGAGGACTAATTACACTGCAGTCATAAAAATCCTCTTTCACTCTTTTGACCACCTCTCTTTCTGAATCTTTGGATTCTCCATCAGTTTAATGAAGTAAACATCTCTTTAAGACAATTAAAAATGCTCTTTGTTGGGGGATTTTTTTCTGATAATGTTATTGAGCTCTAGCATTGATGGGGAAAATGTCACAAATTAATTAATCTAGTGACATTAACATTGCATTCTCTTGGCAGAAGTTCACCATTTAGATGTTTCAGTTTTAAATCTTTGCATGTTTCATTGTATTACTGAAGAACAAGTGATGCATATCAAGGACCATATATTTTTGCTTTTCTTGGCTCAATTGATAGCATAATTTTGTCTTAAGAATTTTTCTATAATTTTCATGCCACTGATTTCTCCTAGCTGTAAAATTGGTAGACATAAATTGTCACACACTGATTTCAATTTAATATAAATTTAAGTAATGAAGTCTTCATTATTTATTCCTGCAATTTTGTCAGCTCAACAACATGTAGACCAAAACTAGAAATGTTAAATAAGCTAACAATAGTTCTGTGGGTATCCCAAAACACGAGGATATTCTGTAAAACATGTTAGAAGGAATTATGCGCCACTTACAGTCCTCTTTTGAAGTTCTAGTGTGCTTATATTAAATCTCATGTTTCTAGAATCTTTTTGTGTTAATAACTGTTTAAGGAAATGTCTCTTTTTATTAGAAAACATTGAATTTTGCTGAAATATTTCATACTTTATTACCTTAAAATCGACAAAATAAGAAAATAATTTAAATGCTATGCTTTTTTGGAAGCATACTCAAATTTTTAAAGGGAATTTTTCAAAGAAAACAAATTAAAGGCTGTTATTTAATACAATACAATTTTAGAAAGGTGACACTGGCAGTGATGTATGTGAAAACCTCTTGGATTTCAATTGCATTGTCAAATAGGTTATCACACTTTGAAAACTGTCTTAATTTAAGTCAAACATTCTTCACAATATTTTCTTAACAGTTCATGTTGAAAAAGTTGGAACATTTAATTTTATCGTGTTGTATTTCTCACAAGAATTAACTGGTGCAGTTGTATTAACAAGTTGAAAACTAATACAGACATTATTATTATGTACATAGTGAGATATACACAATGACAGAAAGACTCAGAATGTAAAGTAAGTAATTGTTTTTCTTTGCTATCAGTAAGTATATTATTTACTTAGATATTCTTTTTGTAAGTGACTTTTCTTGTTTGCATTAGAATCTCGTCCTTTGTCACTCCCTGTGAAAACCGTGCTGAACTCATCTGAAAGCTGCAGAAGTCCTGAGGAAAGAATGAAAGAATTTATTGGAATAGTGTGGAATGCAGTTAAGTGCCTTACACTTCAGGTAAGATGAAAAGGAAGTGAAAAAAACCCTATGTGTTTCCACACTTTATGATACTTTTTATGCATCCTAGTGCTTTTTATTAGAGGGGTTTTAAAGGAGCTCCCAAGTTTTATTGTCTTATTTCAGTCATTTCAAAGTCTGAGAGAATAAAAACTGAAGTAAGATTTGGGTAAATTAGGCAAAGAATACTTTGGTTTTAAAATATTAGGTTTCAAAATACTGTTTTGTATTTAAAGGGAAAAATCCTTCAAAAATTATATTAATAAAAACTGCTTGTCACACTTCTCTGTAGTATAAACACTGCAGTTAGATTTGCAGAATACTTTCTTTTCTAAAACTGTTTGTGGGAAGTGTGTATGATCAATACTTCCCTGAGGTGTATGACGCAGTGTTACACAGTTGCTGTTACACACTCAAGGCTCAGCAGCTTACTCGCCTACTTTTTCATGCAGGTCAAATAGGTGGCTGCTGGGACTAAAGCAGGTTGGTTTCTACTGCTCTAGGTTGTAGCTGCTGATCAGTAAAAACAGAGTTTTCATGTAGCAATGTCAGTGCCATCTTAGGAGTCCAATGTTAAGATTGCAGGAACAAATATTAGATGGCGTAGAAGTGCTAGAATTAGTACTGTGTTGTTCCCAGTACTTATCAAAGGCTTATTGAGAAAGTATTCTAATTTAGAATTATTATAACCTATGCCTCTTGAACCATCCATTCATTCTATGAGATTGGTATTTTATGGTACACCAGGATATAATAGGGAATTTTTTTTAAATTAAAAAATAAAAAATCACAAAAAGCTGCCAAAGAAATGTCTTAATTACAACTTTTGGCAAGTTTTTTTGTCATTTTTACCAAAGGTGGTTGTTGAATGCTTGTTCCTTCTTCCTATCAAGAAATATATTTAGTAATGTACAGGCTCATCTCAGAATATGTGTCTGTGTCACTCCTCTTTCATGTGTCACTCCTCTTTCATGTAAGAAGTACTTAAATTTCGCAGTTTTAGAAAGTTTAAAAGTTCAGGTTTTTGCCTGAGCAAGAACTTGAGATTTGTCACCTGACTGCAGAACATAGTGAAGTTGTGGAGATGCTTTCCATTAAATCTATTTTAGTTTTCAGCCTTCTCTTTCATCATTGTTTCATGAGTATTTTGCTTGTTTTCCTTTCTTTATGTTCTCTCCACTGTAGATTAAAATGTCTAGATAAGAGAGAGAATTTGTAATCTACTTGAAGGAAGCAGAGTATTTATGTTATGTGTCTGGATGGTACTTAGCACAGTGAGACTCCCAGTATAAATGCAGCTTACAGTTGGAGTCATAATAAAAGTAATGATACAGTAATGACAGCCAAGAAGAGCTGGGTCCTTTATAAAGGGGGAAAGCTGAATCAGGACTACAATACTCTGCTCATACATTTTTCATGGTATGCTTTTTTGTGAGGAACCAGCAGATTGGATTTGTTTTGAGGAATGAGTAAAATACCAACCATGACGTTTGTGTGTAACTATGTAGGTAAAAAAGGTAGTTTTTCTTTCTGTGGAGATGAAAATTGATGACAGTGATAGGCAGGGGTTGTCTCAAAGAGTAATTCCTAAATACATTGCTGCTCTCACCTAACATACAGAATAGGGCTCGTACTGGCAGAGGATTTTTTATATTGGGTACTTTTTCTGGTGCTTGAGGTTCTAGATTTATTTACTTTTTACAGGTTGGGGTTTTTTTGGTTTTTTTTTTGGTAGAGTACTCATGCTTTCTATTTTCATCCTTATGACTATGAAATGATATTTTTAGTTTTTATCTATGTTGAAATTAAACTCTCCTATGAATTCATACAGTAGCTTGCACACTTAGTTTCATCATTATGCTTAACTGTACTTTATAAGGTATTTGCCAGTGTCTTCCCAGAAGTTTATTGCATGTTATCAGAGAAACATTTCAACAAACTCCAAGGAAGCACTGCAGGAAAGTTTGAGAATGTGCTTCCACACAAATGTGCAATAGTTATTCCTTGTGAAATATGAAGGGTTTATAGATATGTTGCTGTTCTTTTTATAACTGTTAGTAGTCCTCATGTCTAATTTATTTAAATATGGTTTTCAAGACACAAGTGCCATATATATAACTTGTTTCTTTCAATAGCAGCCCAAATGGGAAATTTGTGTAAGGCAATGTACAGAGGGTAAGAAAATGAGTATCATGACTCTGTACTGCAATTCAAATACATTATATTTATTTTATTATACATAATGTGCATTTTATTAAATATATGTAACTATGTTTAAATGATAAGTTCATACAGATTTTCTGTATTATTTGGCATGAAAAAGGGAAATTTCTAGAATAATTTCTCTGGTTAAATGCTGGAGCATTTAGACTCTGTGGCTTTTTTTCTAAAGCTAATTTTCATGTTCTTGAATCTTTTAGTTACATGATTGTAGAACAGAAAAGTCTGTAGTTGTCATCAGATAAAACTGAACTTCATAACTTAAAATCATCAAAGGATTATTCTTTTAGTGGAAGTTAGAGTAAGTAAATGTGTTTGGAACCAGAGTAACTGGAAAGTTTATTTTGGATCCAAAGCTGGTATTTGCTTAGCCCTAGCCCTGGCTTGCTTCTGATAGAATATTGCATGAAGGTTTTATGCATTGGAGTTGTGGTAACCTATTAGTATTTAAGTGAAAAGACTTTCATATTTAATTATAAAAGGTTGGTTTATTATTTAGTTGTTGTAGGATTTTATATGCGGGCTTGGAGTCTTTTTGGCAGTTACACTGTGTAGGAGAGTAAGCCTCATTTTTCACATGTTCTTCATACTAATAGTTGCTAAAATTGTGAAGCAGTATAAACACAATTATTTTTAATTGGCTGCTAATGCTGAATTCCATTGAGAACAATGAAGGATCTGTATTAAGGATAAATTAATTAATGAGTAATGTTGCAACAAGTGCCAACTACATAAGAATGTAATTGTTACATATAAAACTTAGGTATGCCACATGCCTTTCAATATCCCTGAATTTATTTGAAAAAAACAAATCCTTTTCCTGAAACTACTGAAAATTTTATTTTCCTTAACGCATATAACTTGTAAAAATTGTTGACCAAGTGAAACATTGAAAGGCAAGACAGGGAAGGACAGATTTGATAAGAGTTCCTGTTCATTATCCAGGGGTCAGGAAGAGATGCTGTGCCTTGTAATTTAGCAGTTACAGCTCTCAGCAGTTATTTGGTAGTTATGAGATAGGATTATTTCTTAAGTTGATTACATACCACAAACCAACAAAAATTTGTGTTTTCAGTAACTAAATAAAACCTTTTAAAAAGGTTTAAAAGCGTTCTTAGGAAAGAACAGGAATACTATGAAGCTCAATGATACTGTGCTTTAAATGATCAAAGAAAATGTATCTGATCCATATTATGGTCATTTTTATGTACAGGTAGGCTGCCCTCTTAGTTCTTTTATTTATGTATTCCATTTATAACATTTTTACTTTTGTCTACCTTCAAAACAAGAATTTCTGCCTTTTCAAGTGGTAACAAACACTGCATGTCTGGCTCAACTGCAGATGGTCTAAATGGTAGAATGGATTTGGATGTTGTAGGCTGGGCTACAGTTTTATAATACTGAGTACACATGAGATGTGTAAGCAGTGGTTCTTTGCAGCTTGGGGAGTTATTGCAAGATGATGTTCTGGACCCAGAAAAACATGTTACCCTTCTGCTGAGAGCATATAAGGGTTGAGGACTGATTCAGTGAGAGGCAATTTCTCTGGAGAGACACCCTTATGCAAGTGTCACCTTGTAGAAAATCTTCAATGCTTCTAATTTATTTATGTAGCTGTAAAATGTGGGATATGAAAGGGAATCTTCTTATGTTACCACTGTCATGAAAGGCTGTGAAGCCTTGAGCAACTTGTCCCTCTTCACTGCATCTTTGGGGAGTCACTTGCTTTGGTTTCTTCCCTCCAACCCACCCTCCTCAGTTAGGAAGACCTAATTTTTTGGCAGTAATTATTTCACTCTTCTCTCTAGTGAGCAAAATTCCTTTTTATAAAATAAGAATTAAAAATACTCCAGTAACTTAATACTTTCCTTTTTATACAAGAGTCATTGGACATTTTGAGGCTTACGTGTTTGTAAAAGTGTAGTGTAGAGTTATGTTTTACTTAATGTTTTAGAAGTGGAAGGGAAAATACTGCTTGCTTCATTGGTTTATCATTAGTGTACATTATTTAGCATGTATAGGCCTTGACATAATAGAAATGAAAATAGGGGGTGATCCTGTTTCAAGAATGTAATAATTCGTTCTCTTTAACACATGAATGTGTTCAGCATTGGCAAACGAACATGTTGCTACCAAAACTGAAATCAGATCCTTGAAACAGAAAGGATGTTGCCATGGAAAAATGAAGTAACACTCAGTGCAGCTGCGAGGCATTAATGAATAGGATATTTTTTTAAAAGATCATTTGTGTTTGGTGTGGCTTGGAGGGTCCCAACCAGATGGTTTCCATGAACAGGATCTGACCCCCAGCTTGAGGACTTCTTACTGGCAGATTACTTCATTTTCTTTCCCTTGGATTGTCAGATCCTTACATTAATGCAAGATTTACTGCTGCAGATTTATATTCAGTTACATAAATCAGTCACATCTTACATTAAATTCACAATTTTAGGCACACAGTTTAACAGTTATTTAAAAAGTGTAAAAAGATTTATACGATAGCTTTAATATATGCTATTGATGTAGTTTAATTTTAAGAATTTGGATTACATATATTTTGAAACACCTTCCGATTGGTGAAGCAATCTGTAGCACACATTCTCACTTTTATCCAGCATATAATTCCATCATTTTAGGTGCACTCTTCCATTCCTTCACTGGAACTTGTGAGGAGGCAAATTTCCAGATTCTGTGAGTTAAATGTACACAAATTCCATTGAAGCTGATAGTTGTGAATCTGCCTCTTAGAAGTTCAACAGGTGCAACTCAGTTTTGCACTTATTGGACCCTTCCACATTCAAGTTGGTAATTTCTTGTGTGATTATAATCATTACATAATTTTTGCATTGCTTTAAAATGTGGACTTAAGCCATACATTCATTGTGTTGGCCATTGAAATCCTGCAGTAATGTTTTGCAAAATTTGTTAATCATATAAAACTTTAAAATGAAACACAGGTAAGCCAACCATATCTGTAAGCAATTCTGTAGTATTACATATTGTCAATTTTTAGTGAATCCAGATTTAGGATCCTGCTTATTGCACCAATTTGTCATGAATGAATGATTTAGAGTAACTTAAATAATCATCATCAAAGGCATTAGCAAAGGTGGTTTTAATATGAATTCATAAAGGTGTAACTTGGTGAAGCTCAATAGCAAGGTTCACTCTATCATTTACTACATGGTTGAAACATACAAGGGCAAATACAATTGGTATAAATCTGGCATTATTTACATGGAGGCCAAAGATGGAAAAGGGTAAGATAACCCAAATGCTGAGTTGGGAAATTCAGACCGGACCTCCTTGCTTGCCAAATCTCTGATGTGGCTTAAGTGCAGCTGGATCTGATCTGGACAACAGTTTATATCTAAGAGAAGAAATACAAAGAGTAAGGAAGTCCTTCCATTGAGTCGTTAGGTTCAGAGTAGATCCCCTTGCTTCTGAGGGAGCTTAGGTCCAATCTTAGTCTCACAGTTTGACAACATTCTGTCTACAGGAATTACCTATGTGGATTTCATTAGTATTAATTTAGCATGCTAACAGCAGCTTACTGAAGATCTATTGCAATTAAGGGATCTCTCTGCCCTGGGTTAGAGAAGGAACACTCAGTCTCAGATAAGGAATCCCAAACACTGGGAGGCATCCCAGCTCAAGGGGAGAGTCACTGGTGTGCATTCCAGTTGCAGTTTAGGGAAAGCTTGAATTGAACTCATCCAGAGACCTGTTGTTAGTGGAAAGGCCTCTCTGCCTTTAGGACCAACCTTGAAAGGTGTCCCCACTCCAGGGGAGATCACTGCTGTGCAGCCTTCCTGCCTGGCAGGGAGAGCTCAAGGGCAGTTCACTTAGGCTGACATTGGTTTGTAATCACATTGCTTGCAATGGGGAGGGTGTGCAAGAGACTCCTTGTACCCACAGCTTTCTTTGTTCCTTGATAACTGAGTCTTGGAAAAAACACATTCAAGTGTTATTCACATGATCAGGCAGTCTGCTCTTTGAGGGTTTCCTGGAGTTCTTGACCTGGCTACAGCTCAGGCCTTTACCTCATTTGGAGCTTGTACTGAGCTACTGCTGGTCTGGTTAAGGAGGCTGAGTGTATCCATCACACGTATGGAGGCCTGATGCTACTGTTTAAAGCCCACCAAAATTCATGGTCCAACTCCCATTCAGATGTTTGAAAATGAATAACAAAGAGCTGCTTGTGTAAAAAAGGAATTTTCATCAGGAATTTAAAGAGATGAAACTGTTGTGATTCTGCTTCAGTATTCTTGGTACAGCAAAGTAAAATAAACCAAATGTGATTGGAAGAACTTTTCTTCAGTACAAAGCTGTACTGAACTGTTTATGAAGTGCAAAAACTCTACTAGAGTATTGAGATCTCTTCTTGAGAGTACTTTGTGAAACATATCCTAGAGATCCTGCTGCTGGTAATGTGATGTAGTATTCTCTTCAAGTCGGTGGAATTCCTGGGTTATTATTACCACATGGTTTGTATATCCAGGCAGCAGTTGATGTTAATTGTCATAGATGTGTGTGTATATATATATATGTGTGTGTGTGTGTGTGTGTGAAGAATGGGTCATTTTTTATAAACTGTTTACTCAGCAAATGCATGGATAAAACAATAGTTATACTGATCATAAGTTCTTTTGTCATCTATTTATCATTATTCCACAATGGCTTGACCTGCAACCTATTACTAATAGACCAGAAAAACGATCTAATGTGTCACTGTAAAAATCTTTGTAAATTGACACAAAGACTAATTTGCCATTAAAAAAAATCCCAATCTGTTACATCTGTAACAATACACCCCAGCTTTTCATTCAGTATAAATAAAGTACACTCTGCAACCTTGGATCAATAAACTACTTATCAAAGATGTAATTAGCTTCATTTTACAACTCAAACAGTTCTAAATCCAGAAACAAACACAGACTTCATGAACCAATCTATTTATTTTTGCAAAATTCTACTTATATTTTTCTGCAGTGAATTCTTGTCAGTTTGTCTAAGCAAAAGGGTACAAAAATGCTGAAATAAAGATGAATATCTGTGTACTCACTAGGCTGGCAAAGTACTTACAGTGCTGTGGAATTCCAGCTCTATTACAAATCACTACTGTGCTCTTGAAGGCCTAATATAATACCCTTCAGGGGAGAGTATGAAATGCAAATCTTGGTTATTGCTTTTAAGCTGTGCTGTCTTTAATAATGTCAAATTGAAACAGTGTTATGTAAGTTTGCTGCAAACAAATGTTTTTATCACAGCTACAAATAATAACTTTTCCAACAATATGTATGCTAGACTTTTCCAAGCAATATGAAGAAATGAGCTGAATCGTGGCTTGTATTTGCTTAACAAAGCATTCAAGTGTGCAGGCTGTTGGAGCCTTTTGATATCCAGGTGCCAGAATGGTATTTGTCAGAGCCAAGTAAGACTAACAGTCCACAGCTTACATCACTTCTGAGTTAACAAGTTGTGATGAGTTGAGTTCTTGGTTTGGGCTCGCTCAGCTTCTCTAGAAGCTCCTAAGAAGACGGCAAAATGATCAGACATATTCCAGGGTAAAAGTATTGAAAATAAAGAAAAAAAAGTTATTTCTTATGAAACCATATGTGTTGCTGCTGATTAGCATTGAAAAGTGGATAAAAGCTGGATAAACTTTGTCAACTTTATTACTATCTCTTGGTCTTTATGTACACACTTCTCCGTTTGTTTGTATTTTTCTTTTGCCATTAGTTTTTGTAATGATTACCTTTTTTGTACATACTCATTATGTTGCTTGTTAAGTAAAGGCAGAATTTTCCCTGAAACAGTTCTTTATAGAAAGTAACAGCATGTAAAATGTTGGCTTGTTCTTTGACTTAGCTATTGCTAACAACTCTAATGAATGGCAAAAAGTGTAGGGCTTTCTCATTCAGAATGCTTTCTGACTCAATTGCACTTGTAAAAAGCTGTTGAAATGTAGATATATGTACGTTCACTTTACATGGCAACACCTTTCTGTTGAATTTACACAGCAAAAACATCCTTTTCCTTTCTCCTCTCCCATAATCATAATTTACGAGCATATATTATTTTCCAGCATTTTGCATCATTTTCTCTTAATTCAACTATTTTCAGTCAACTGTGATGGATGAATAACTTCAGATTTTGTACCAATATGAATACTCCGCAGTGAGGGGGAAAATAATCTATTTCTGAGAATCTTTCTTCACTTTGTTTTTTCAGCTTGAAGTGCAGTCTTGTTGTGTATTCCTTCCGAATGACAGCCTGCCTTCTCCAAGTACCATTGTGTCAGGTGACATTCCTGGGACTGTGCGAAACTGGTACCATGGGCAGGCCAGTATGCCTGGCACACTTGTTGTCTGCTTGCCCCAGATAAAAATTATGAGTGCTGGACACAAACACATGGAACCTTTGCAAGAAATCCCATTTGTTGTGCTAAGACCCATCCTGGAAGAAGGTAATGTGATAAGCTCAAAAACCCTTACTCTTTAGTTTTCCATTTCTAACTGTCATGAAAATTATCTTCATTTTATTTTGAAAACTTCTGATTTTGTACTGCCTTTTTTAGCAGAATGTTGTTATATATTATTGATGTCTAGAAATACTACTTACAAGGCTGGCCCTGTAGAAATCAATGTGGAACTCATTATCAAAAAGCTACTTCTGTGATGTTTTGTATATTTGAAACTAAAATAGTTTTTTACCTTCATTGGTTTTGTTATTCAAGTTATTTTGTAGCCAATCATCCTGACACTACAGGAAGTGATGGTAAATTGGAAATTCCAAGACAGAATGGGGACAGGTTAGGAAAACAACTCATCCCACCAAGGTCTTGGATGTTACATTCAGACCAAGGAGTAGTTAAACATTCTTCACTGAGGGGATGGTTGGTCACTGGAATGAACTTCACAGGAAAGTGATCATGGCATTAAGCCTGTCAGAGTTCTGGATTCATCTGTACAATGCTTTTACTCATATGATTTAATCTTAGGTAGTCCTGCAAGGAGCAGGGAGTTGCACTCAGTGATCCTCATGGGTCCCTCCCAACTTGGCATATTCTATGATTCAATATAAAATGAGAAAAGAAATTCGTACGTATAGCAAACTGTCAGAAGAAGAGATTGAGAATTTAATGGCCATCCTGACAGGCAACAGTTGTGTTCTGTGTTGTGACTTAGGAATTGTAGCAAGCATTTTGTAGAGATTTGGGGAAAAAAAATGTAAAGGTTGAGGAAAAGTACTATAGTTCTTATTTGAAAAGCTAATATTGGATAGGGGTTTGAATTTTAGACCAGCTTGAGGGAAGAATCAGCTTTTAACGTTTTGCAACTGATTGAGAAATGAATGGAGGACTGAAAAAGGACCTAGCAAATGAAAACAAGTTGCTTATGTTCAATATTTTTATTGTGTTTTTGGTTTTTTAAGAGCCCTTAGAAATGAACAGAATAAATAGTAAATGAACTTGCAGCAGTATTCTGAAGAAGTACTGATGTATAAATCCTGTTCCATATATATATAGAGAGAGATATGAAAAACTGTGTACTGGAAATAGGTGAGGCAAATATTCTGGGCCATCTTGAGCCTTGGATTCCAGGTTTATTTTAATGAATTCCATGAGAGCTAGGCTCACAACCAAGTTTTGGATTCCATGGAAATGCCAGTATTTGTGGTTTAACTCCAGCCAGCAGCTCTGGCTGCACACAGCTCCTCACTCCTCCACCCCGCTGGAATGGAGAAGAGAATGAGGAGGTCAAAAGTGAGAAACCTTAAGGGTTGAGATAAAGACAGCTTAAAAGATAAAGTAAAAGCTGCAGGTGCACGCAGGGCAAAAGAAATTGATTTGCTACTTTCTGTCAGTAGGCAGGTGTTCCAGCCTTTCTGTTTGGTTGGTTTCTTGGGATATTTGGGGTCCTCTGACCAGGGGGTCTCCCTTCCCTGCTTCTTGTGTGCCCCCTGTTTACTTGCTGGTGGAGCAGTGTGAGAAGCAGGAAACACTTTAAGCACTGTTCAGCAATAATTAGAACATACCCATATTATCCACAGTTTTAAGCACAAATCTAGAACAGCACCATTCCCACTACTATAAAAAAAATTAATTCTATCCCAGACAAATCCAGGGCATTGGTGTACAGTTAGTTCATTGTTGTTTTCTCAAACTATATTATTTAAGAAAGAATTTTTGCTGTTTTGTGTATTCATTCTAAGATGAAGAGAGGGAGATGCAGCAATTGTTCCACTGCTTTTGTGACATTTTCTGAGAAAATTATTCTGTTTTCTGTGAACTTACTGCTGAAATACAAACAAAGGGTATGAAAAATTCAGACAAAATCACATTCAAGAGCTAGTCCTGCTCCTGCCATCCAAAATTTGTTTGGATTTATAACATTGTGTTTCTTCTTTTGATCTGCCACTTATATTGGACTCTGCTCCTTTCTGTATTTTACCTTAACTCATGGCAACAGAAATAAAATTGTAGTTTTTAGTATTAAAAGTCATATTAAAGATACTGCCAAATGAAAAAAAAAATTGAAAGAAAGAGAGAGAGAAAGGTATATGTTTTTTTCCTAATAACTTTCAGTAGGAATGATCTTATTTGCTAATCATAGTGACAGATAAAAGATAAATTTAACGGAAGTCTTCTGTTTGTTTTAAACTGATGATGTAATTTAAACCATTTATGAAAGTAAGAAATCATTTGAGTTTTGTCAGACCCAGATTTGAAGGAAGGAGACTAGTGAAAGAAAGAATCTCCCTGGTTGGGATAAAGCCTATGGTAAGGAATTTATTTGTGTGTGGCTTTCTGCTCTGGGAATAATGCCAAACAGAAGTTCTCACAATCTTGATATTTTTGATTCTCTAGTGGAGCCATTGCCTTCTCCCATGCCAAAACTTCCTCTTAAAGAGATTATTTCAAAGTTTTTTCACAGCTTTAAAGTCACCTTCTTTGTTTCTTCCCCTGTAGAGGTAAATAGTTTTTATGGACTTGTATTACAAAAGTCTCTTAATTTGCTTCTGTCTTTGAACAAGACTTCAGGGACAGTCTCTCATTCTTGAGATATGTTACCATTTCTCAGAAATTATATTTAGTCAACCGTGCTTTTCCTGGTTACCATTTTTTGGATCATTCCTTCTTTTACAAAGAAGGTATAAGTAAAAGGCTTTTCCACAAGGATGTGTTGTTAAGAAAGCTGTGTGCTCACTAGTATATTTTTCTTATTGCATGATAGACTAGAAGAGGACAAAAAAGGAACATATTCCTACTGTCATTTGGGAATATTTCAGCCTACTCAGATACTTACTGACCTCAAGATGTCAACATACTGTAAAAATAGCTTATACACTATCCCACAATCAGGTCTTTCCATTTGTTTACAGAGTTTTGCTGCATCCCTGAGGTAATTTTAGTTTGTAGGAATGCATAAAAGAACATTTTAAGTACTTTTACAGGACTATTATTCAGAAACATAATATAGGTCAGTCATACTAAATAACTAAGTAATCCATAAATGAATTTATCTATGTAAAGAACAAAATACTCCTTTGAACTTCTGTTGACTAACATATATAATTAAGTAAAGTATTTACTTCCATTAAGTATTATCTTAAGAGTACAAATTAATCAGACAGTGATCTGTGAGGTAGTATTTATTGAAGATGTTAAAGTAGAACCACAGAGCCTGGAAGGCCAGGTTGGAGATGACCTTGAGTGCTCCCCTGGTCCAAACTTGCATGGCCACGGTACCCAAGATAACATTATCCTGCTTGTTTGCTCCTGAAAGCCTGCACATCTCTAAGGAGGCTAAATTCCAGTAAATTATTGTTCTTACTGTAAAAACTTCCTTATAGTAATATTAAATCTCTCCCGGTTCAACTTGTGCCAGTTACCCCTTGTCTTCCCTGTTTTGACACTTTCTGAAGAGGAGGAACTCTGTCCTATTTGTTGCTGCCCTTTATATAAAATAGTTACTAAGAAGAAAGTAAATAGTTAGAAACTCAGTTTGAGCAAAACTGAAATATTTAGAGAAGTGCTTAGAGCAAGTTGTGACTTTCCATGCACATCTAACTTCAAATATTTGACAATTCATCTGTATGATCTCCAAGGTCCACCACATAGCAATAGGCAAAAGTGTGGTAAATATAGTGGGACAACAAATGTTGTTATGGTCAGAACTTTGGGAATGCTAAGTGGTCTTCCCAAAATCCAAAGTCTTATAACAGGAAAACAAGTTGATGACATGAAGGGAACTTTTGCATAGGTGAAGCACTGTTTCAGAGTAATAATGAGAATCTTTATTATAGCAGAAATCCTCCTGGTTTTAGAAGTTTACATTTTGAATTATTTTAGTTACTGATGTTTTAGTAATATTAATTACTAATATAATCTTCTTCGGGTTCATAGCAGTAAATTTTATGAATTCATCTTTGTAGAAATGTTTGCTTATGTCAGATACAGTAAGATACAGATCTTTAGGTAAGACACGGTACAATACTTTTAGAAAGCAGTGTTCAAAATATCTTAAAATAGTTGTTGATATTGCTGCTAATCATTCACATTTTCAGGTGGATAGCTGTATACTGACAGTCAGTGAATCACTGTATTCCAGATATTTAAATTTGAAAGATGGCTTTTGTTTGTGAAGTAAGACAGAGAATTTTATAACCTATGTTGAAACTCAATAATCTGTCAGTAAGTGAGTTGCAGGGAAATAGGAAATTAGTGTCATATAGATTTCAACCTGAAAACAGTGGTTAAATGTTGAAGTAGAACAGCAGTATGTCGGTCTTCTTACAAGTTATCATCTTGCATTAGATTTTAAAAAACGTTTACCTTTAAATTTACAGAAATTTTTTTTTAGTTATTATATTTAAGATAAGTATTTGACGTTAAAATAGTGTGCAGTTTCATACAGGGATTTGTGTGTGACCTAAAGATCATCTCTTTCCAACCCTGCTGCCAAGGACAGGGACACTTTTCACTAGGCCAGGTTGCTCAGAGCCCGTTCCAGGCTGGCTGTGAGCACTTTCAGTGATGGGGCATCCACAGCTTCTCTTTGTAGCCTGTTCCAGTGTCTTGCTACTCTTGTGGTGAATAATTTCTTATTTAATCTAAATCTACCTGGTTTTGGTTTATTTGAGCTTATATTCAGTGTCACCATCTGTAATAGTAATTACTGTGTTTAATTTACCTGTTATGAGAATGGCTTGTTCTCATGTTTGAGAAGCTGGGATTATATAGGCATAGAACTACTTCCCTGTTGCATGACTGGGAGGAAGTACAAGTGACCTAATGCAGTGACTGCAGTGTCTTTTTTTTTAAAACACTGCATGTCCCATGAGAATGAGGGCTTTAGAAATCCATGTAAAGACCCTGCAGCGTGGGTACAGAAAGGGAAATGAAGACAGAGTAGTCAGTTGCTTTTTAAGGATTCCAAGGGATACTACTGGTAAGCCTGGAAATAGATCCCAGACCACATGCATGATAAAGGTTTCATGATCTGTCTCCTACCATTACTAATTTTAAACAAACAAAATTTCTCTTTTGTAGAACTGTCAGCATTGTATACACAACATTGTGTACCAATACCACAATTGCAATCTGTTTTTTAAAATAAAGATAAGTACTTCACAAAATGAGTGCAAACATAACAATTATTAGTAGATAAGTACATTTATCAATATTGTGTGTCACATATGGGAAGTCTTTTTATGAGCATTAGTGATTAACTCTAGCAAAGAAGCAAAGTGATTCAATAAGTACCATAGAAAAGGCTTCCACATACCAAATTTTTATGTTTATTCATTGAAAAAATAATTCAACAATTATATAGGAAATTAGTGTTTCTAAACTATTTTAAGTAGCAGATAAATGATACATGCCGGTTCTTTGAAAATTGTATAATGGTTCGGTCAGTCAACTGCCAAAAATCTGAAAGTGGTATTTATAAATTTAAGAAGTTGTCAAAGCAGTTGAAATAGTTTAATTAATAAAAGTTGAAATACAAATCAGTAATGTTGTTCTACGAAATTAAAAGTAAGGGTTTAGGATAGTAGTAGATCAGGAGTTAGCCAGAATCTTCAACCAGAGTAGAGGTCTTTCATGTGTATATTTTATAATCTTGCCATAATAAATGTTGGGTGTGTTGTGGTTCCACTGAAGGCAATTCCAGTTTTCCAAATTTACTTAAAATATTTCAGAATTTCATCAATTAGGTGACAAAATAATAGTATACATAGATGGCGAGGTTAGATATAGAGAAAATTCTGCTAAATGTGGCACTGACTTTTCCTTTCTACCAAGAAATATTTTTTTTAATTATGAGAAAATCCTATAAGCAATGTTGCTTTTATGTTTAGATGCTTTGAATTAATTTTTAATAGTTCCATAAAACAAATTTGCAAGTGAATGAAGGTACTTTTTTTTTTTTGGTAAACAAATAAGATATATGTACAACAACAAAACAAGGACTTATCAGGTGCACAGCTCCAGTTAAGTGTTAGAACAGGCACATAATGTATATGGAGCTGAAGAAGAGGTAATTAATGACATTAAGGGGGAATTTTATAGCTATAAATTTACTGTATCTTTACTGCAGCATATTTTCAATGTACTGTGGTTTCTGTAAATTGATAATATTTTAATACTGTTTTCCTTTTAAGGTAGATATTGTGTGCAGTCTAGTAGAACTACTACTGATTTTTTCCCTTAGATATTGTTTCTTTCTAACATATGAAATATGTTAATTTATGTTAATTTGTATTAATTTCTGTGCTTAATTTACTATGTTAATTTACTGTGCTGGTCAAAGAGAAAAACAAAATTCATATGTAATAATTAGAAATGTCATTGGAGTTGACTTTGCATTTGAATTTTTTCCATTATTGCAATTTTTTTTTTTAATTTCTTGACTGACTGAATTTGGAAAAAAACCCACAAATTAACTGCTTCAAAACTTTTAATCTGCAAACCTTTTGAAAATATTTTTAAGTCATTTTGAACTGAATTCTTCAGTATGTAATAGCTTCAAAACAAACTATTGAAGTTTTCAGTTTGTTCTTAGGATGAGACACAGAGTTTTCTGATACATACTTTTGACCATATAAATGTATTGCTGAAGCCACCTGTGGAAAAAAGGTGAAGTCTTATTAAAATAGTGTGCTAAAAAGATGTTGGAATGAAGCTTTCTTTTGATTTCAAACCCCTTCTAATTTCTTTAAATGATCACAGTTAACAGCTGGTGCTATTTCTTAGTGTTGTGATCTCTCAGCAGGACAGTATTGACTGTAGGTCACGCCAGGCAGCAAACACACTCTACATATATTGTTTAAAAATGTTAGATGAGTTTTTTATTGTCACATGTGACCCCAAGGGACCCAGGCAGAAAATGTCCACCATTTTCTCCTCTGATTCTCAAGACTGGCTCCCATGCTTCTAGAGTATTAGATTAATTTGGACTCTTTTCATCCATGACTTAGGCCAAAATTTTGAAAAATAAAACTTCATACCAGATAACTTTCTGAAGTTTCCTATGGGAAGGAGAATTTTTCTCCTTCTCTTTCTCCTTGTCTGTTCTCCCTGCAAAGGTGAAGATGTTTCAGGCATGTCTGAGGTTTGTGGATGCTCACCAGCCTGCTGTGTCAGGATCTGGCACTGCATCCAGCTGCTTTTATGTTACTTCATATTGGGACAGGCAGTTCCTCTTGGTGAATTGAAAATTCACATGCTGGGCACAGACTCTATGTTGTTCAAGTTGTTACAAAAGGGCTCAAGTTCCTCAGTAGGAAATCTGACAAATGGGATGAAGACTTCCTTTAAAGAAAACAAAACCAAACCAAAGAAACCCCAAAGCCCCCCTGAAAAATTGTTATGTTCTTATACCTCTGAGGAGCAAAAACCTGTATCTATTTTAGGTAAAATTAGAATTATCGACATATCTTTCAGTGCCTTATTTTCCTCATTTCCTTTTGAGCGTTCTTTGAGTTTTGGTTTAGTGTTTCTCCCAGAGCCTAATTTTTATTCTCTGTGACCTGGCTACCATATGTGAGATTGTATTTGGTCTACATGGCAAGGTTTTGGTAGTGGGGTGGAATGCAGGGCTGACATCTGTGAGAACATTCCAGAAGCTTTCCTTATGTCCAGCAAGCCAGTTCCAGCGGGCTCCCAAGCTGAGTCTGTTCTGCCCATGAACAGCAACAGGTGAATTACTTCTCCCTGTCTTCCAGTCTCTTGTTATATTTTCTCTCCTAGTCCAGCTGAGTGAGGGGAATGATAGCAGCTGTAGTGGGTTCCTGACACTCAGCCAGGGTCAACTACCACCGGGATTCTGTTTCAAGTCCTATAATCTGCGTGCTCAGTTCCTCTCAGCTCTAGCTGGTAGAGCTGTAGAAAATTTTTTTTTACCAAAAGGAGTTCCTGTTGGCCCTTTAAAGAACTACCTGAATAGTTCTGTGATCCTGCTTTGGAAGCTTTTATGTTTCATCTATTGACAGCCTAAAGAAAACTGATTGTATGGAAGCTCTAGGCATTTTATTGTTCAGCTGTGCACTGCCAATTCCCTCACTGATTATTCCTGATAACGATTCCTGGTAGGACGCCAGGAACTTCTCTGGGTAGGCTTCCTCCTGAATATAAGAAATTAAGTGCTAAGTGTATGTCCATAATACTTTTTTTTTTAGAAAATCCATCACCATTCTGTTCCTAAGAAGTTTAAGTGAGGTGGTGGAAAGAGCTGCACTGTGAGCATTGGAATAAGCTTCATACTGCAGCACCACTGTGTTGAGATGCAACCTGTAGCCTTTTAAAGGAAAGAATTTACTTTTATAGTATTAAGACCTTTAAACAGATATAAGTATATAATAGAAGGAGCTGCCTCTGAACTGCACCCATATGCTGAAAAAAGTGGGGAGTGTTTTCTGCATATTCCTCAGTTTGAGGAAAATTATATGAAGCAGAAAGATTTCTTTAAAGACTATGTTGTACATGTTTGTTCACAGTTTGGAGTTAAAAATCCCAGTGGATTTCAGTTTTTAAAAGTCGTAAAAAATTTATTGCTATTGTTTAGATTTTGAGGTATAGTATGGAAATGATGGTTGAATTATATTTATGACAGTTTGGGATCAATTTAATGGTTGTTTATTGTACTTACTGACTTCTGAGGTGGTTAGAATAGAGCCTTTGCTAATTTTGTGACATTAATACCCTACTTTTTATTAAGCAGTTGTTTAACTGTTTCCCCTTCTTTTTAATCACTAGGTGATGCTTTTCCATGGACAATTAGTCTGCATCATTTCAGTATATATACTCTTCTTGGACAACAAATGACACTTAATTTGGTAGAGCCAATGGGCTGTACTTCTACTTTAGCTGTGACTTCACAGAAACTGCATGCTTCAGGGCCAGAATCCAGACACTCGTTTGTCGTCTGCCTCCATGTCGACCTCGAATCCCTTGAAATAAAATGCTCCAACCCCCAGGTTGGTACATTTAATTGATTTATGAAAGGAAATTTAAAATAACTTGATTTAAGTATGATGGATCTGCATTTTCATGTAGAGGGTCTCTGTCTTAATTTTTTTTTTAACTGGGTCATCAAGATCAAGGTGCTTAGATTGAGATCTGCTTTGAAGCTCTCTCAACTTCTGTAATTTAAACTCTTCTCCAAATGTAATAGCTGTAGTATAAATGCATCTTTTGGCTGATGGAGTGAAATGAATTGCAGATGTACCATTAAATGCTATGATACTGTTCTGCTGTCACCGTGGATTCTTATATTTAAGTGGTTTAATGTAATTTTTTTTGCTACATTTTCGTGGAGCTAACATTTCTTTGAACACAAAGTGTTTTTTAGGCAAGCAATGGGAAGTAAAGGGAAGAAAAAATGGAAGAATGCATGTAAACAAAAGTTACCACCTCGTTTGTCTTTATTAAAAGGAAAAGGTGTTCTTAGATTTTTCAGAAAGTACCTCTTGTGTTTTAAAGACTTGGGCCTAGTTTGCTGAAGTTTCAAATATAGTGGGTGTTTGATAATATTAAAAGTGGAATGGCATTGTTATAAGTGCAAATTTTACCTAAATGTGAATTGAGAACTAAAAAAAAAATAGAAAAATATAATATTTTTCAAGCATTCCTATTAAAGTGTAATTGAGTAATTCGTTTTGCAAACTGCAATAAAATATTTCCACTAAAAACCTGAAACTCTAAGCTCCATATGAATCATATTATGAACAGAGTGAAATGTTTAATGAAGGTGTAGTATGGAATATTACATCAAATGTTACAGTCCTAAAGGGTGTCCTTCTACACTGTGATGTTGTTAATTTACTGAAATATTCTAATGACTGAAAGGATGCGAAGAAATTATTTGAGCTTACTAAAGGTTCTTGAACTGTCTTTTCTCCTTCACATGCGCTTTACTTGTCCTTAAGGGAAGAAAAAAAGGCAATCAGTCTTCTTTAACCAGATGTCAAAGGATAATGTCAAAGATGTTCCATAAACAGCATTTGATAGTTATAAATTCACAGTATGAAATTTGATTCCTTACAATGGGAGGCTGTATTTTTTTCTATAGATGACAGCCTTAAACTAGGTGAAATTTGATGAATTTGTTCAATGATAGCAAAGGTGAAGTATTATATTTATATGACTATTATGATTTAATATGAAACCATATTCTGTTGGTCATAAAGACAATGGATACTTCCAGTGTGCAGAATTGCCAGGATGTTGTCTTTGGTTATAGTTTTCAATTTTGGAGTTATGTGTTATTTTTAAAATATAAAATGCTGTAACATACTGAGGTTTACAGATTTTGCCAAGTAGTCAGTGAGGTCTTAGTGAGTTATGTTTGGTTTTGCTGAGGAGGGAGTGGAAGCAGTGAGGGGGGAAGCCTTTCTTAACAAATACTGGTAGTTATCCTTTTAGTCCTACCATTTTTCTTCTCTTAAATAGTTGTTCTGAAAATAATTATTATATATGCTCAAAAATACTTAAAAAGGAGGGAGGCCTTACACTTACACTAGCCCTTCTCATATAATCAGAAATGTATTTGGAAAATATTGAGACTGCACATTTGAAAACATGCAACCAACAAGAGAAAAAGGAATCCTTCCATTTCAGTCAGTAACAACCAATGGAATGAAATAACGTGCATTAAAAATAACCAAAGATGTGGCTTTATCTGAAGTTTTAAAATTTTACTTACATGTTGACATGTGCCACCTTTTTTTGTTTTAATGAGGCTTTATTGTGAGGCTTTTTTGGTATTTTTTACCTTTTAACATAACTCCATGAAAATCATCTCCCTCTAATGAAAGTGTGCCTTTTTGTTTGCTGAAGTTATTTTGTCCCTAGTTTCAGTGAGAGAGAGAGTATTTTCATCATACTACTTGGTTGGCTGGTTGCTGGTGATGTTCAGAGACATGGCTACTGCTGTCTGAAATAGCCACTGTTCGAAAGTGGCTGGAAAGATTTTAGCCTGAGAAATTTTAAAATGTTTCCCTGACAAGATAAGTAATTATTAGCTTTGATGATTTTGACTATTGCAACTCCAGTAAGATTTAAACCTTTCAGTATTGGATTAACTGATGACAAACCTCTTCACCTTGTATATGATCATATATGTAAACACAAGTTCCTTCTTTTGCATTACTTTGTGCCTTTAGGATCAGTAGCATAAATAATTTTCTGAAAACTCTGCTTCATTAAAACAAATTTAGCGTAAGTTGTCCTTTGGTTTCTTGGAAAAAAATTGGGATGTGGGGAAATAGCAAGCATGTATGATTTGGATATCTGCCTGTATCCTATTAAATTTCTAGGAATACTTTTGCCAGCAAAGTGTCAACACCAGTTAATGTTATATTAGTCAATCAATTGGGTGGATATTACATTAGTTAGTTGCATTAGGACATTAGTTGAGCTTCCCGCATTACATGGAAAAGACTTGGGAAAACTTAGAAATTTGAATTTGGTAATTTAAAGATTACTAGTGCCTATCAGAGTGCTACAGACACAAAATACTTTAGAGCATAACTGAAAGAGCTCTTCATCACAAGCCAGAGTTGTTTGGCTGTAGATTGCTCTGTGTATGAAGGAAAAAAATGCACTGTGAAGTTTATCTCCTCTAAGGAAAATTCTGTCAAAAGATTATATGACCTGCTCTGTGTAAACCTTGAAACTTCAAAAGAAAATCCAAGATGAATTAAGAAAGTTTTTATAAAATTCCAGCATTTCACCTCTTAAGAAAGGACTGCACCATGTACTTTGAGACTTCATCACACATTCTCACGCACAAAATCAAGTACTGTTTTATATCAAATAGAGATTGACAGCAGTGTTTTTCTGCATCTGTTCTGCCCACATAAGAAGCCAGCTTCGTAGAGCAGAAGTGTCCTGAGGCTTAAAGTTCTTATAAATATGAGAATTTCAATTTTTTATAATGGCAAGTTGGGTATGGTATCCAGCTGTGAATCTGCTTATATATTATTTTCAGTTTTCACTGACCTTTTTTTATACAGTGTGTTCCAATATGTTGTCATACAAATTCCATGATTAATGCCTATTTACAAAAACTTGTGTAAATATCTTAGAACTGAGTCAAACAATGTGCAAGTTAAACAGTGTGTTTCTGAATATTGGAATGACATACGCCAGGAGACTGTTGAGTTTGGTAGGGAATATTCTTCCAAAGCCAGATCAGTTTCATATGCTGCATGGGATCATTATTTTAATACAATTTGAATGATTAATTTTGCATTGTTAATACTTTATAATGTTTACATTTGCCTTTTCCTAGAGACTGTGTCTATACATATGAAATATATGATAAATTACCTTTGCTTAATTGTTAAAAATTATGTTAGTAAAAGTTTTACAAGGCCATGTTATTGCTTATATTTTTGTGCTATGTATCATATGTTTACACAAAGCACAGATTATTTTTATCAAAGTCACTATACTGTAACTGATGCTAAGTATTTTATTTGCAATGTAGTTGCTTATTAGAACATTATAAATGGTGAGAAGTTCAGTTCTGCTATATTATAAGTCTCAGTGGAGGACTTTGGTTTTTCCTTCACCTCATTAAGAGAAGCTTCAACCTAAAATTAAGTTTTAATTTTTCCTTTAGGTGCAGCTTCTGTACGAACTGGCTGAGATCACAAGTAAAGTTTGGAATAAAATTCAGAGGAAAGGAGCTCTATATCAATCTGTATCTTCTGTCTATACCGAAACCATGACAGGACCTGCTCCTCCTAGTTCTCCAGTTAAGAGTAGTGTGGGTACCATTCCACCAGACACCAGCACATACAGTCCATCTGCTGACATTGGAACCACTACAGAGGTATTTTTATTTCTTAAAAAAACGTGTTGTGTGAGTTCTAACCTACAAAATGTAATGGTGTGCAGTCAAGAAAGAATCAGAAAAATCAAAAAGAGCAGTAGAGTCCAGGTGGAAAGTAACTTTGCCCCAATAAACTAATGAAGAATACTTTATTACTAATTTTGGTGGAACAAAGGGGAGAAAAAAACCCCCATTTTCTGTATTGCACCTATATTTATTATTTGTTTGTGTTGTTTCTCTTTGAAGTGAGTGCATATTATCTTGTGTCATAAAGCTGTGGTTCATGTGTTCAGGTCAAGAAGCGTAAGCCATTTTTCAAGTCCAGAATTAGTAGAATACTAAATGTTGTTTTGAAAATACCTGTAATACCTGTGCTGCTTGTGAGGCATTCCAAGTAGTCAGGCAGTCACTCTGATGCCTGGCTCAGCAGAGAGCTGCTGTGTGTAAATTGCATTGGCAACCAGGAGAGGTACTGGGCTGTGAAGGCTTCCAGGGTTGGCTGTGTGCTCACCCCACCTCCATGCAGCCACAGTTTAACCACTGTGCCATCTATGAACTACTCCTGAAGCTCAGTCCATTCCCTGGTCAGCTGGCCAAGCCTCAGAGTGCTCTTGTAGCTGTGTCACATGAGCATTTGGGTATGCATCTTCAGATATAAGACTGGACACTGGATTTTATGTATTTCTGCTTCCTTAATTTGTCACCGTGTAACTGCCTGGAGCAATCTGGTACCTGATCATAATGTCTGTGTTTGCCTGAAACTGTAAAATATTTGGGGCAGGGGAAGGAGTCCTGAGGAGTACTGAGGTAAGCAGGCTAATCCTTTTATCAGCATGAATGCTGTGTTAAACTTCACCCATGAGTATCATTAGCCGTAAGTCACCAGGTAGCTGGTATAGAGTAGAATGGGAGGGTCACAGGAAGCTGTGCAACTGCACAGGCATGGTATTTGTGGTTTTCTTAGTGCCCCTGTCAGGTTTACAAGTTAGAATAGTGAGTTGACCTTGTTTGTGCTCCAAGAGAGAGTCAAAAATGCATCAGATGAGTTGAAGGTATACCAAGGTATCACATGCATGCAGTGCTTTGTTTTTAACATAAATCTGTTAGAATGTAGGGAGACTTTTCTGAATGACTGGCTTTCAGTCTCAAGATAACCCATCACCTTTAGGGACACCTCATAGAACAGTTCTGGAACACAGGGAGATATACAATAATTTGGATTCTGAGTGCAATACATATTCAACATTAGGCCAGGATTGGTTTAGTCTTGTGTACAGTTTATAGTAATTCCCAGGTTTGGAGAAAATGAAATGGTGATTGCTAGTGCCTACTTTTTATATGCATCATACACACACAGACACACACTGAAGAGGCAGCTGACATTAAAAGGTGTTTGAGTTAGAGCTTCAGTCCTTGAGTTATTTCACTAAAATGTTTCTAAATTATTTGAATAGCCTTGGTTTTGGTGTATATCTATTGTGAGCATAATTTCAATTGTGAAAAATGTTGCCGTGGATACAAAATTGAAGGTAAGCAATAATAGTAAGAAAACAATATGGTCACAAAAATAGTGGTTTTCCCCCTACTCACATGAAATTAATTTCTCATTACAATCAGAAACCACCAGCTTTATAAATAACAATTTGGTTTTGATCATCTATATAGACAGCAGTATTTGGAGTACATGCTGTACTTGGAGCATGAATTGAAACTGTTCAGTAATTGTTTTAATCCATATGTTACCAAGATTATTTTGGTAATATGGGTCCAAGTTCAGTGTTCATATCTTACCCTTTCGCAAAATGTTCTTCATCATTTATTTAATTGTCTTTGTATTGTCAATAAATGTTATACACTAGCTAGAAAATTTCTTCTCCGAAAAATTCTAAATTATTTAAATGAAATTTAGTGAATTAGTGAACAAGGAACAATTTTAGAGTAATTAAATAATACTATCTATTTCTGTAGGTTTGACTTGGGGAAATTTTTCAGAAGTTTGTTTTTTTTATCAGGCTCTGTATTTTGTTTATATATTTCTATGGTTTTGAGCCTTGAAATCTTGAAATCTCAAATGAAAACAGCTTTGCTGCCGTAGCTGTGGGATTTTTTAAGTTTAGAGATTTTATAGTTACTGTGTTTTGCTCTGTGGGAGACACATGATTATTTTTAAAGCTTCTTTCAGCTGCAACAGACTTGCTATAAAAGAAGAAAGCAAACTTGCACAACTATTTATATCTAATAGCAAAAAAAAGGTAATTTGTTTATGTGATCTGTGAATGATTTATATTTTAAGCTGTGTCCAATTCTTTTCTTGCTGACAACTTGATGTGATCACCACGGTCTGACATGGATAAAGCTACCTAGGCTTACTGACTTTTAGGCTGGGTGGTGGAATGACAGGGAAGCATGAGTGAGAGGCTTAAATACCGGAGGCTGGAAACAGTTAATCATTTTTACCATCCCTGCCTTGGAAAAGGTAAGGTAGTACAGACTACAACAGGCCACTTGTTACTGTTTACTTAAGTGCAAACAGTGGTAGAAGTGTTTAGTCCTTGGGGAAACTCAGTGATTGAGCAAGAACGCAGAAGTTATTTTGATAAGGCATAGCATTAGTGTGGCCAAACTGTGATCATCCCTGAGCTTTACGCAGGCCAAGGATGAAGGCCTCGTATGTTTGGATCTTCCTGATGAACAAAGATAAATTCTGGTAAGAAAATAAACTCAGTATATTGGTCAATTTGCAACAATTGGTAAAAGAATTTAAATTGTATATTTTAGGACTTGGCATGAGAAGTTGTGGGAAAATAGTTCAGGGTTTCTGACTCTGGCTTGATTTTTCAGTAGATCTGGAAACAGAGCAAAAAAGTAATGCATAAATATATTCAACAATAACATGCTGGGTGCTGAAAATCCAAAATGAGAATTGCAACTCCATGAGAAACAAGATCACAGTCTTTCTTCTCACTTCAGTTTCTTCGTTTTTCACTGCAAAAAAAATTCTGTGAATTTGAGCTTATTGAGAGCAGAAAATATAAAGTGTCAGCTACTAGAGACCATCAGTTTTTCTTTAACTCTGCCTGGTGGTTGTGGTTACAGTACCGTGAAGGCTAAGAAGAAATGCAGCCTCTTCCATTTTTTTTTGCCTTTTAAAGGGCAGTCATACAACATGTTGTATCTGTCTTCAGAGAAGCATCTGCCACTGAAAAAGAGAATGGGCCAATTCAGCTGTTTACACCTTTTCATTGCAGAAAAAATGTAGGTAGTATGTTGAACTGTTGAAGTAGGCAGAGGCAGCACCATGTCACCTCTGACAGGGACAGGGTGTCGAGCAGCTGAGGATGTCTCTTGACCAGCTCTGCAGCTGCCATGGCTGCCATCAAGAGATCATTGCTGGATGCTGCAGCCAAACTCAGTTTTACCTACACTGACCTGCTGCCAGTCCAAGGGGGTGTATGGGCAAGTGACCTGGAGTACTGGGAATGCAGGAGCCCAAGTACAGAATTGTTGGGTGAGGTGAAGCCCAAGTGAGTTGAGGCCCTTGTTAGGATTTTCAGGCTCTGTGGCAAAATGAGTTCCAAACCCTGGCAATTGCAGGTCCAGTTTCTAATGATAATGTGGGTCGGTATCTCTAACTCTAGGGTAAATGCAGTTCTTCAAAAATCTCACAAATACTGTTTTAAGTAACCTTGTGCCAAAATTGTCAACTGATGGATTCTCTGAGAGGCGTTGTACATAATTTGATATCGTCATAAAAATAATCCTAAAGAAGTGTGGGAAAATTATAGCGTGACTTTTCTACAGAGTAAAGTTGTCTTTGTACTCACACCACTAAATAAAAATAACTTCTACAAGCTCTCTGCGGAAAAAAAATCCTAACAAAATGCGTGAAACAGCTGAAAACATTAAATTACAGAAATAAAAGAACCCAATTATAAAATTCAAAAATTACTTTGGTGGCAATATGTATTTGCTGTTAAGTGCACCCCTTTAAGTTTAATCAGCTATTGTTTTCTTCTTTTTCAACTATCAGAAATATAAAGACCTGCCAAAATTTTAGAACAAAGTTGATTTTCATTCAAAATCCATTTTGGAACATGTTCAGTGGGAGAGTGGGGGAGCGTGTGGAAGACGAGAAGGAGACTGTCTCTCATTCCCACCCATTCCATCACAGTTTGTAAGTTATGGTTTGGCAAAATGAAGTGTGTTTATAGTACAAACAAAACATGAAAAATTCTTCAGATTAAAAAAAGAAAAAGGAAAAAAATTACTTTTTATAGAATGCAAGGAATAGAGAGCCACAAATGGGTCCACAGAACATCAGCATTGTCAAGAACATTGGCTTGAAGTGTAAATAAACATGTAAGTATTTTTTTTCCCTTTCCTTACCTTAGTAGGCTTTTATTCCTTGATACTTTGTAATCCATCTGAAGATCTCAGCACAGGGTAATTCTCTTGGGCTGGCTGGCTCCTTCCTTCAGATCTGCCCTGCTAAAGGGGTCTGCCCAAAGTCCTGTTGACTCCACTGTCTTTTTAGACCATGGGAGGTGTGATGAGAGGGGTCATCTCAGATACAGTGAAACTCCAACACTGAAGCATCATCTTTTATGGCAGTCATTCAAAGGCACATTATGAAGATGTGGGAAGTTATTGAAAGGCAGAGTGTCAAAGGAGCTGTGTGGATGTTATACAAAAGAAACAAGTAGAAAGCAATTTATTGTCAGAAATTGAAAGGATCAGAACTAATGCCATTCTCATGGCATGAGGTCTCAAGTCATGAAATAGGTTGAGGCTTCTCTGATGTCCTCCAAGAATGAGGACTTTGCAAATAAAAACTCATCAAGATAGGAGATAGGATTCTCAAAGCATTGTGACTTCAGAAGCATACAGTTTTCACTCCTACCTTTCACTGCTTTACAAGTGAGCAGAGTAGTTGAAGGGAGGCAGGCTGGTGTTTGCAGAGGGTTGACAGGGATAGTTGAGGACAGCAAATGCCTGGGTTATGTCACTGTCTTGCTACTGGAGCCTGCCATGTCAGCAGAAGCAGTAAGGACTAACATTGGTTAGCACTGGAGAAGTGACTGCTCTGCCTACATCCTTTCAGATGCTGGGGAGCTTGCAGGCCTGACACTCTCCAAAGCTGCTTTCCCCATCCTTTTCTGTTCCAAGGACACAGGTGCTGGCATCCTTGAAGAAAACTGAATTTTGTTTTCAGTGTTGAAAAGATATTTACTTTCATGTCACTGTCAGTTAGTGCTGCCTTGTAGGATAATTAAGTGGCACTGGAGAGAACAGAGCTCTTTGTAGAGACAGTGGGAAATATCTTGCAAGGACATGGTTAGCAAATAGTACTGAGAGATGGGAATGTCAATAAAAAAGGCAAGACGCAAGAAGGATTTTGCTGGAGAAGCAAATAGGAAAAACAGGTCATAATTTGTGAGAAAGGAGTTAACCTCTGCCCTGAACATGTTATTTAGCAGGTTCTACCACACTGTTTTTTTAACTCATTTTCTTGAGTGGCATATGTTCAATGTGCCACTCTGATTTGGGAGCTAGATGCATCATAGTGAAATGAGCTATCTGAGGTTTCTCCAATGAGATGTCCTGCTGTGGTAGGCATTAAATATTATTAGATGCACAGCAGGAGACAGGTCCTGCTATATTAAATAATTAAATTTGCAGAGAGTGCAAGAGTAAAACAGGAGAAAAAGAGTAAACAAACACTAAAAGCAAGAGGGTGACCCTCCATGACCCTCCATGGAGAGAGATTTCAGGTGGGATTGTGTAAGCAAATTAGCTTACTTAGAATATGATAGGGTGCAAATGCTTTTTGGACCTCAGGAGTCTAACAGTTTTCTGAAGATGGTCACCTATGACTCTCCAGATAATCTGTTCAGAGCTGTAAGCAATAATGCCTTATATAAGAAATATAAAAATATACTTGTTTTCTTTCATGCATTTTGATTAATGCAAAGCCACTGTCACTATAGATGATTGAAGATGAACTGGATCTTAATTTTAATTTCAACACTTCATATTACATCTGTAGAGCTGGTCCAGATATTATAGTGTCATGTTTAGGTGTTATTTTCTAGAAACATACATTGGATAGTTGGACAAGCTTTCCCTTCCTCATACAAATGAGTATCTGGAATGCAAAGTTCTCTCTGTCAGCTATTGACAACGTAGATGGTTTCTTCCCAATTGTAGTAAGTATCATGGAGCTTTTCAAGGGTAAAGGTTACTGCATGCAGATAAAGTACCTTTGCTGTTTCTCTCTGTGTTCTCTTTTAGTTCAGAAATCCTAAAATTAAATTGTAGGCCTGAGTTGAATGAAAATTTGATTTGTCAACATAAATGTTTCCATATGAGTTATGTCATTAGGTTTGGGCTAGGTCCTACCCATCCAGAAAATAGATTGCTAACAGAACTTCCATTCTTGCATTTTCCAACCTTGGTCTGCAGAATGAGGCAAGTACTGTCAGATTTTAATTTTGCTACTGAAAGCAAGCTTTCCTGGGACATCTGAAGTTGAAACGAGTGCATTCTGAATCTTGCCTGACAGGTTAAAATGGTTTCAGTCCAATTGTAGTGCTTTCTGTGTAGATCTGCCTTCTGGGGTGCCTTCCATAGAAATAATCTTGGCTTTTAATTAGATAAATCTCAAACATGTTTCTCATCATAATTTACAATGCCTATTCCCACAAACCTTCAATGAAAGATATGACTTTGGGTGTTTATTGCTCTGTTAATCTTAGAAACAACTTGGTTTTAATGGATCAAAGTGACTAAACCTTTTTCCTCTCTTTGTGCCTGAATGAAGAAAACTTGCAACACATGGTGAAGTTGCAAGTGGAGATGCTCCTGGATATTCAGTGGCTTCTGGATGATATTAGTAACTTATGTGTCTCTTGCATTCAGTTTAATAGGCTGTAAACACTGGGGGCTGATGAGCAGTTAGATGTTTGCATCTTTCTTTCCCTATCTGGAAGATCCAGCAAAGGAGCAGGATGAAGTCCTTTGGCTGGCAAATATTTTCAGAACATGCCTGCATTGCTCTAATAAGCCCACATAACAGAATTTTCAGTATAGCTTTCATTTGTCATAATCTTCTCCTAAAAACATTAATCTTTGTGTCTTCTTTGTTGAGCCCGTAAAATTTTAGGAAATGAACAGAGATTATTGACGGCACAGAAGCTTCTACAAGCTCATTTGTCATCATTTCATACATTTGAGAATATTACAAGTGACAGTAATTTTTTTAAGAATAGAAATATTTAGAAAGTGGCAAATAAAGTATTTCCAATTCTTACAAAAAGCTATTATTTTCTGAAATCTTTTTTCCAGGAAATTACAGGAAAGCACATACAAGGGGAAAAAAGACCCAAATGCAGTGTGTACACAGTGTAGTTGTTATGGCTTTACTGGGTGGCTCTTCATTTGGTACCTCCAATGACTCTTCCTTCCTTTACCTTTCAGATATGTGCAAGCCTCCATATCCCTTTTCCCATTGCATCTCCAAATATTCCTATTAGCCTTTGTTTTAAATTGATGATAGTGTTTCCCTAGTGTGGTTAATAAGAGAAATGTGTTATGCCAAGGAGACCTGTGGTAAGACCTTAGAGTTTCACCATTTAGTCTTTGCCAGAGTCTGTTATCTCTACCAAAGTAAAGGGGAAAAATACTTTGTCTTTTCCTGGTGTTACAAATGACTGTATTTGTATTTCTATAGTTTGTACATCCATATCAGTTTTTCTGTATTTCTATAGTTTGTACATCCATATCAGTTGAGATAGAAAAAGAATCCAGAAGTGATGAAAAGCAATACTTTTTTTTCCCCTCAGCTATTGCTTTTGTTTCATAGGGTGATTCTCTTCAGGGTGGTGATGATTCCCCATTCTCAGACTCCATTACGTTGGAACAAACAACAAGTAATATTGGAGTCTCAAGTGGACGTGTCAGCCTATGGATGCAGTGGATGTTGCCAAAAATTACTGTGAAATTGTTTGCTCCTGATCCTAGAAATAATGGCACAGGTACTCTGCATTTTTTCTGCCGAATGTACTATTTTAAATTCCAAGTAGCACAGCCTATTTTACAGCACAGTGTTAGCTATGCAGAGCTTGTATCAACATTACTGAGCACTAACACAGAAATAATGGGTTGGAGCTGTATTTTAAATAACGGCAACAAACTGTAGTTAGGTTACTGCATGCAGATTAGAATTCAGTGTTGTTTTTGGCATCAACTTCCCCACCATGAGGACAGATGATTAAGTTAAATTGGAAATTAGTTGGTTAATTGACATAGAGTGCAACATTTATATCCTTGGAAACAATCATGAAATGTAGCATCTCAGATATATTTCTTGCTTAAAATCCTTCAAGTTTCAGATTAATAACTGATAATTTTTATTTTCTTTGACTGTTGCAGAAGTCTGTATTGTCAGTGAATTAGAGGATCTCAGTGCCTCAGTGGATATGCAGGATGTCTATACCAAAATCAAATGTAAAATAGAAAGCTTCAATATTGACCATTACAGAAACAGGTAATTCCTGTGAGTTGTGATGCTTTAATTTCAGGCTGAAAAATAAAGGCAGGTGGTGTTTTGGGTTTTTTTCTTCTTAATTCTTAACTTAATTTAAGGTAGATATTCAATTTCAGTTAAATTATTTTAACCTTTTAAGTAATAAAAATCACAATTACATTTCCTCAGAATTAGATCTAATTCCATAGAAATATATAGAAATCATTGCAAATTTAGGAGTGTTTTTTTCCTTACTGCTGTCTTGATCCATTAGACCAAAATAATTCATTTTAGCTGAACTTTAGAATGGGAAAGTGCTGAAATATAGGTTCATGATGCATTAGCAA
Source organism: Hylia prasina (assembly GCA_013397195.1). Classification (NCBI taxonomy): domain Eukaryota; kingdom Metazoa; phylum Chordata; class Aves; order Passeriformes; family Sylviidae; genus Hylia; species Hylia prasina. Next base: position 44,212 of record VYXD01003619.1, on the reverse strand, counting down.
GTGCCATTATTTAATGTTCTGTGCTACTTTTAAGTACTTATGTACTTATCTTACATGCTGAAGAGAAACAACTCAGTTTTTCAGAAATATCTGCTGCTGAGGAAAAGCAGCAGCTAATGTAATGAGGAGAGCTAAGCTGATGATCACTGATGGCACAGTGTTGTGCAGGCACCTGAGTAAAACTTCAGTAATTAATCCCAAGCAGTACCTCATCAGTACTGTGTGTATTCAGGGTAGGTAGCTAGGCCTAGCCTGCCTTCCCACTTGGCAAGTCCAGTTGTCTGGATAGTTTGCTGCACCAACATGACTGTGTCACTTAACACCCGGGCACAGGTTCTGTAGACAGATTGCATGTGCCATCTTCTAGTTTGTATTGGCCATGAACACACCAGTCTTGACAGAGAGAGAGCCTATGTACTCTTTGATCAGCTAGGGTTTGATTTGCCATTACAGATCAGCAAATTCCGTTATGAATTAAGAGATTAAGAGAAAATCGAATAATTGTGTTATTCCTTGAGAGGAAAAACATAGTTAAAAGCTTCAGCATGGCTGTTGGCATTTAAAATAACTAAAATATTTAGGAGCACAAATAATTTTGACTTGGGAATCAATGCCTGCAAGATCTTATTGAATGCTTATTGTTCCCTATGTACTATAGGAAGGAGATTTAGTATCAATTTAGCAATGTTACCATTGTTTCTTTATGATTTTGTTCCTGATGAGCTGTCTTAAAAATAATTTCAATTCCTGTATTTTTGCCTAAGTTACAAATGCAGTTATTGTTTGAATATAATATTATATAATATTTGCTAATTAAAATACATACGTTTTAAAAAATCTTTTAAAATCATGTCACAATGCAGGAGTGCTGAGCATGTCCTGGGAAGCATCAGGCACAGCATCACCAGCTGGGCAAGGGAGAGGATTGTCCTGCTCTGCTCTGCACTGGGCAGCCTCACCTTGAATATTGTGTGAAGTTTTGGGCACCACAACATAAGAAAGTTACTAAACTACTAGAGAGCATCCAAAGGAGGGCAACCAAGAGGGTGAAGGGCCTTGAAGGGAAACCATGTGAGCAGGGTCTGAGGTTGCTTGACCTGTTCAGCCTGGAGAAGAGGACACTGAGAGGAGACCTCGTTGCTGTCTCCAACTTCCTCATGAGGGGAAGAGGAGGAGCAGGCACTGATCTCTTCTCTCTGGTGCCCAATGACAGGACCCAAGGGAATGGCCTGAAGGTGTGTCAGGAAACGTTTAGGTTGGAACAGCTGGAACAGCTCCCCAGGGAAGGTGTCACAGCATCAGCCTGAAGGAGTTGAAGAAGTGTTTCGACAATATTCTTGGGCACATGATGTGACTCCTGGGGATGGTGCTTAGCAGGGCCAGAAGTCTGACTTGATGATCCTTGTGGGAGCCTTCCAACCTAAGATAGTCTGTGATCCTGTGAAATCCCAGTAGCCAGGTCCTCCTAACAAACTTTGGGGGGGAAAAAAAAAACTGAAAAAAAATCCTAAAAACCCCCAGCAAACTCAAAACTTACTCCACTTGACAAAATTGTCACTGTTCTCAATTACATTTTCTAATCTAGTTGGAGTAGCTTTCCTATGTGTAAATCTCTGTGGACTAAAACCAAAAGCAGAGCATAGACAAGGTGAACTTTCTGTCTTCCAGGCCAGGGGGAGATTGGCAGTCAGGACATTTTGAAGGAATTTTTCTACAATGCAGAGAAAAACTTTTGGTGAGATTTCTGTAGTAAACTAAGGTGCTTACCTGAATAATTCTTCTTAAGCAAATTACTTCACTTTATTCTCCTATATGTTAAAAAGAATTGTTACAAGAACTGTATTACAAGGCACATTTTAAGACCTAAAAGCTAACTTTTTCTAAATAGTACTGATTTTGTAACATATGAATACAGCTTTATATTCACAGTGTCTTTGTTCTTGTAATCATTCTCCTCCTTGTTCTGCTAAAGCTATCTGCTGAAAATCCGAGGTAAGTCTCTTTTCTACACACAGGATTTTACTATACTTTTATTCTCATTTGTCTTGACCTCTTGCTGTAGGTCGTCCTTTCACATAAAATTTTACAGTCATCTTTTTTAATCTCTTTTTTGTTTGATCTGATTGAATTTCAGCTTTTTAGGAAAAGGTATGGCATAAGTTTATCTTGCAGTTACATCGAGACATGCGAGCTAAATGTAAACAATTTTTTTTTTTGCTTATGGCAACTTTTTTTGTTTCTTTTTTTTTTTTTTTCTTCCTGTCTCCCATGCCTCCTTCATTACCTCAAGCCTTGGGGAAGATTCTTGGTCTCTGGGGCAATACGGAGGTGTGTTCCTTTCCTGTACTGACAAGCTGAACAGACGCACCTTGTTGGTTCGACCTATCAGCAAGCAGGATCCTTTCAGTAACTTCTCTGGCCTCTTTCCCTCTGTAAGAATCTTTTAAGAACTTTTTAATACAGAACTTTCACTAATAAATGCCAGCAAAAAAAAAAAAAAAGAAAAAAACCCTTAAAATAATTTCTTGGTGTCTAATTTTTTTTTGTACTGAATTTATTTCTTGCTTATATTGATTATGTAACTTGTGTTATTTCCACCTTATCCTTTAGTAATAGTAATATCCCTTTGTCATTTTTTAGTAGATAAGAGAATGATGGTTGATGGTTCACAATCCTGTACATAACAACAGATCACTGAAGTCATTGAGATTCATTTATATTAGAAGTGAGCACACACAGTATGTTTGAAGGCCAAATATGTAAAAGCCAGTACTAAATGCTGCATTATTTAGTGTAATTCTGATATCTACTTAGGGATTTAAGTACTTGGTATTACTGCTGTATACCTTTATGCAGCCTTATAAAGTTGTTTCTCTAATTTTGATAATGCAACAATTAATTATGTATTTGAATCTTCTTTTTAAATGCTTGGAAGATTACTTGCTGATGCAGAATATCTCAGTGTGAGATATTTAAGCCATTCTCTTCTTGCCTCTTTATCCTTGAAGAACGTTGTGTTATGACATTGGCCTCTTGATCTGTGGGTCTATGGAATTATTTTATATTAGTGAAAGTTCTGGATGGTCTGATTTATTTTCATCATGAAAATTGATTGGGAGTACTTTCTGTCATTCTGTTTGTTTCAGTTCTTATAGTAAATTAATTTACCAGTTTGTTTTAATTCATTTAATTTTAAAAGCTTACAGTTTTCCACCATTTAAACTATGTATCCTGTTTATTTAAGAAAGAGAAGTTGTTTTACTGCTAACAATGTTTAAATTATATTAAATTGATTTTTATCAAATTTAACATGCCGAAAGAAGCAACTACTTGCAAAATATAGTTGCTTTCATTTGTGCTTACATGATGAAAGCTAATATTTAAATAATCTTAAAGAATTCTTTGAACATGTTTATTACATTGTTAAAATAATGGTTTTTACATTTTGCCATTATTAACAATGACTGAAAAACTTTCAAAGGTAATATGGAAACTGTTCTATACATCTTGTAGGAGCTAAGCATTTAATTGTCATCTTTAGCAAGACAAATCTGTCTTAAGTAAAGGAATCTGCTATTTTGAAAGTACAATGCAACGTATAATGAAATTATGTGCTTTAGCATGTGGCACAGCTACTTTCATTAAATACTCAGAGGTGATGAGGCAAAACCAGTTCAGTACTTATTTAGGTGACTATGGGTGGTTTATACACCCATCTTGAGATGGGGTGAAACTATCTTAGCACCAGAGTGATATTTTAACAGCTGTGGTGTCTCCACACACAGAAGGAACAATACAAAGGGAGTGAGATCTACAAGTGTTTTAAATGAAGGAGGAATCAAAATATGTAACTGTGTTAAATAATACCAGAAAGATTTAGTAAATTTAGTTTCTTGAAAAAAATGGGAGTTTTTTGGCTCATTGGATATGAGTTTTATGAAACATAAATAATTAGGAAAGAAAAATATGTTCAGAAATTTGTAATTTTTGATGACTCAGTGCAGAGAAGTGTAGACAAGTTTTGGACAAACTGTGCATTCAAAAAAAATGAAAGGTATTTTGGGGTTTTTTCTTTAACTGGTAAATGACTGTAGAAAGCTACTAAAAATATAGAATCCTAAATAACCAGAAATGTGGTAATTGATGAATGCTGCATGTAGATGTTTGCAGCAGTTCATTTATTTATTTATTTTTCCTTGAAACAGACAACTGCAAAACTTTTAGATGGTTCACACCAGCAACATGGATTTCTTTCTCTCACTTACACCAAAGCTGTGACGAAAAATGTCCGGCACAAACTGATATCACGAAATGAGCGAAGAACGTTCCATAAGCTGTCAGAAGGTCACACTGATGGTTCTCCTCATTTTCTCCATGAGATCCTTCTCTCTGCCCAGGCCTTTGATGTGGTCCTTTGTTTTCCTTTGCTAAATGCAATTGCAAGCATTTTTCAAGCCAGGTTGCCAAGGAGTCAAAAGGAGAAAAGAAAGTCATCAGGCCAACCAACGAGGACTCATGCTCTGACTTCCCGCAACTTGCCTCTGATTTATATCAACACGGGTGTAATAAGAGTCTTCTTTCCCAAAAATGAGGAAGATCATCATATTGCAGAAGGTACAGTATTTTATGTTACAGATTTTTGCTGTTCAGTATTGTAGACAAATACCTCTAGTTAAATCACTGACCGTTGCTTCAGTTTTAAAGGTCAGAGTTAGGAAACATCTAACATTCATGCTGCTTCTCTACACATTTGATCCAAATTTCCTTAGCTATTTATTTGGTCCTTGCTTTGGTACCTATAGAGTTTGTATTTAAAATGTGATTATAAAGAATGGTCAAAAATTGTGGAAAGAGAACTGAACCCAGTTCTGCAGTGGTGATTCTGTGTCAGCTTTCATTGCACTGGTATCAGTGTTGTGTTCTATAGACATCTGTTCCAGCAATGGAGTGTAAACAGGGAGCCTTAGCTCTTATGGACATTGACACTTGGAAAACCATGTGGTAGAAAAACAAGTAGATAGTTTAGTTTGTAAAATATTATTGAAATGTACTTTAAGGATGATGCCCCTCAGATGATGCTGTTTAGTATTTTAGTTGAAGCTATTACAGCTCTCTTGTGCAAAGGGCTTTCAGGTATATACAGAGTTTGGGTAATGTAAAATGTTCATAAATAGCTATTTGATTGATGGATAATACTTGTTCTGTAAGATACTGTTTTCCCTTTGTATGTAAAAATATATTTCCATCCCTATTACAATCTTTATTTATAAATATAGATGCTGATGTTAAAATTAGACCATGTAACAGCTAATAGGAGTACATTCACTTCTCACAATTCTTCTAGAGATTAAAATACAGTAGTGTTTTACTAATATCATGATACGTTTACATAAGTTCTGTAGGTATGGAGCATTTTTTTTTGCCATTATGTACAGCACACAATATAATCCTAGGAGTATAGTCTTGAGATTTTTCTCATAACCTAACTGCAAGAAGTGCACGCAGTGAGAATTTACATAGATCATTTTTTTGCCAGCATCCTCTACAATTTTCCAACTGGGATTGCTGAAAACACAGGAAGATAAAATTAGACTGGCTGTCTTGGCAAGAAAGAATTATGATTCTAGTTGGATGGGAGTTCTAGGGCACGCTGTCAAGAAAATCTTTTGTAAAAGTATGTTTTTGTAGCTCTGTAGCTGTATACTTCATTAAAAAGAAATAATAAAAAATATTTGATCTTTTTGCTGTTTCTTGCTTAAGATTGCCTGCAAGGAACAGAATTGCCATGGTTAAGCAATCAGTGTAGGAATAAAAACTGTATGCTTTTAAAGCAAAATGTTAAAGATTATTCTAATTAATAAGAAAGCTACTCTCTTTCACTGGAAAACTGTGAAATAGCATCACTGTGAAAATTGGTATTGTTCTTTCATTTCTTCTTTCACCCCTGATTTTCCCCAAGTTTCATTTGTTTATGAACATGAGATGAATTGCTTTTCTCTTCACCTGCTTATTGTCATCAAAACCCATAGAAATTAGAAACAATAAAGAGCAAGGGTTGAGTAAGACCCACATCTCTGTTGTGTTAGGTCAGAAAAGTGTTATGTCTTCTGGAGACATGCCTCCATAAGATCCTCATTCATCGTTTATTGACTAGGAGAGATTTTCAATCCAATAAGACTTGTGAGTTCCAATTTGTGATCACTGCAGTAAAAGCAGAAAAATTATTTTAGTTTCGCTTCTAGTCAATTCTCTGCTGTGCATACTGATAGCTACAGAAACTAACCTTCTCCCAAACTCCACAAGTAATTGTGACTTTATATGTATAGTTAAAAAAAAAACATATCTGTTGTTTACTTGCAGCTTCCACAATGAACTGTGGTAGACAAACACTGAAATAATCAAAATCATGTTTCTTCTTCTGAGAAATTTGCATACCTGCATGCATGACTACAGCCACACAATTTTATAGTATTTAAGTTTCATGGTTTTTGCAGCAGCACCAATTAACATTTCTTTTTGTGGTATATTTGAGGGCAGCATTCTGTCCTTGGTAATAAGCAATGCTGCTTTCTCTGAGTTTGATTTGTTAATACATCAGGTGGTGTTTCAAGCTCTGGCCAACAGCCCACACTTACTCAGCAATGAAGTAAAGGTAACTAAATATATGAAAGCAATATACGACAAGTATAAACAAGAATTACTGCATAGCAGAAGACTGTAAGTAAAAATTGTAAATTGCAAAAAACTGATGAGAACTTGTGAAGACAGAAAAAAAATCCACATCTGGCTGGTTTGAAGACAATAGCAACTCTTTTTTGTACATACTACGAGCTAAATATCAGGAATCACTATAAAGGACATGATAAATTTGTTGATAGTGAAAAAGAAAAGGCAGCACACTGAATAAATGTATGTCCTGCTTTTGTAGAAGTGATATATTCTGGTCACATGAGCATGACTCTCTACTTTGAAGTCTGTCATAACATATGGTCTGTAACATCCTCCTCACTTACTATTAAAGTTTCAAATCAGTCAGGCTGAGTAAGTTATGCTCAGGGATCTTGGTCTTCTGAGGCTAATTTTTAACACACCTTGGGAGAACAGATTTTAGGCAGCTGAAGGCTTATCTAGTAAAATGAAAAGTGTAATGTGCAAATAAAATTAAGACAGGTAGTTTTATTGTTCTCCCTCAGAGAACATTAAGGGAAAAAATATTACAGGATTCAGTTAATAAAAAATTACATATTTGTTACATGATAATAAATATGGGTTTATGGAAAATTAGACTTTTAAAAACCATCTGATTTCCATTCTTCATTGTGGTTTCAATTCTTAGTTGATAAAACATTTGCAAAGATTTGATATGCTTAGACTTTTCTAGGGAGTTTGACATTTTGTCTCATGGTATTTAATTTAAATACATCCCCATACTGTCTCTGTGGAAATGTTAAATGAATTTAAAATGGCTAACCAGGAATCTAGGAAAAAATCCCACAAAAACTCATCAATTGGGAATAATAAATGAAATTGGTGTTTCACAGTCTGAAAGTAAATATAAAACCATTGCTGCTATCATCAGCAAATGTTGCAAAGAATTTCCTGAGGCCATGCATCTGGGTTACTGTTCTTACATCGCTGCTTGTAGAAAATACAGTAAATCTTCTAAAGCTAAAGTTACAAATCAAGGAAACAGTTTACACCAACTGGGTCTTCAAGACTGGAGGGATTATCCTGGAAACAGTGGCTGAAACAGCTTGAGGGTCACAGAGGACTAAGGGAAAAGAAATAAGGGAGGTAGCTGTACTTCTGCATATGGCAGATGGAATATCATGCCCAATTGGCTTTCTGTTGTAAAACTGGGTATTGATGAAAGGAGAGAAATGCTGAAAAGCATCAAAAATGTTAAATGCTAGACAAGGAGGCTTAAAAGGAAAGATTAAAAGAGCATAATGTATTTAGTTCAGCAAGCACATGACTGAGTGGATAAAACCAAATGAGACTGTGAACACTTGAGTCTAATATTTTCCTAGATTGTACTTATATTGCAAGTATAAAATAATATACATACAGCATTATATTGTAAGTATACTTAAATTGAAAGTATGTTTTTAAAATGTGGCATAGATGTTTTTCCCCTCAAATTTTTTAATATCTGCAATGACTGTGATTGTTTACTACTTTATTCCCATATTTTGAAAAGCATGGGTTAATGAATGGAAATATGGATTCATATGATTCTTTGGAAACCAGCTGATTATATTAATGTCTGTGATGCTTTCTGATTTAAAATTATCTTATTTATTGACCTTCAGTAAACTGCACACAAAAGGCCCATGCCCAGCCTTGAAAAAACCTCCTAAAATACTTACACAATGCAAACTGTTATGGGTAGTCCTGTGCTTATTTTGCTTTGCTAAATGTCAGAGACAAATTAAAATTCCTAGCCTAAGATATGTATTTTATTAAGAACCACTTCCCAAGAATAAGGCATCTGCCACCTAATTAAGTTGCAGTTATAATCAGATGTATATTTAATACTATCACTCCATTTTCTTCTGTGAGTGTTGAAAAGCAAATACCCAAGATCTAAGTGTATAGTGGCAGTATTCTAGTACTTAGTACAATGCCTTACTAACTTTTGAAAATATTAATTCAGATTTAGTCAAAAAATTGAGTTTTTCATCAGCTTAACTCTTGTATCTTATTTCTGGCAACCAAACCATCTGTAAATAGTTTTGTTTTGCTTTGGGGGGGCATTTGTCTTTATTTTGTAAGTACACGAGTTTCTTTTAAGTAGATGGCTTGTGTGCTAATACCCTTGTGTATCAGAACTTGTATTCTCACTTTGCCACATATTTACTGGGGTGTTCCTTACAATAATTTGAAAATATCATATTAGAATTTATATGATTTCTTAGATCTGTTCAGAAATATACGTCTTATGTGCATTTAGCTGCAAAGCATGGTGTCCTTTTCATCAAGTCATTACCAAGTCTGAAGGAACCGTTTTTTTATACTTATAGATTTTGCTGGTTCTTACCACACCAAACATTTCATACTTCAGTAAAATATTTAAACTATCTTCTACTGCCGTCTTGTTTTCAAAACTCATATATGAGAGTCTTGCAGAACTTCCTTGGATGTGGGAGCAGGTGTGATATTGTTCCATCCTTGTTACATATCACACAGGTGTTGCAGTGAACCATTTCCCTTCAGATGATGAACTCTTTGAACTTGCATCACATGTGCTCTGGAGTTTCCTAGTTAATACAGAGTTTTCTCAGCACAACCTTATCCAAGTGCTTAGTCTGTGCCTGCTGACAGAGTTAGCTTTCTACAAAAAATATGGTGCTATTTTATTTCTGGGCAGAACTTTGGTTTTCTGTCTAATAGGACCACTGCTTTTAAAGCTAAGAAACTTTACATGTGGCTGAAATTTGAAAATTATGGAGATAAGTGGAAAGCAGAGATTTTTCTCCTTGGAATAATTTTGTTATTGATGTGAAATTTACTGTCCAGTATAACATCTTGTTCTTTGTATATGTGTCAGATTTCAGATTCTCTTGTTTCAGTCCTTGTGTTTGAACTTTTCATGTGTGTTGCAGCCGATTCCAAATGCTACCAGGATGGTTATACTGTGATATCCTGTAATGTTTTATGTCTAAAGATACAGACCCATAATAAAAAGGGTGCACAATTCAGAGTGGTTTACATGCTGATATTTCAACAAATAGTTATTGGAGAAGCAAACAGATCACAAAGAATCTGTCATAAAATGTCTGAAGTCATTTATTTTTGGAATAAAACCCTCCCCAAAAAGTGTCAGAGAGAATGAGAAGTCACAGACCAGGACTCAGTGGTGTGATAAAACTCTGGGGAAATGAAATTACAATAGTTTTGTCTTTATGTATCACAGCAGGGCTATTGATTTTATGTTGCTCCTGTGCAAAATTGAATCCTTAGCAAAAATTCTTCTGTACATTCTTTAAAGAAATAGCTTTTCAGTGTTCCTGCTATGTGCATTTGACTTTTAATCAAACACATATTTCCTCTTCTCCTAACTACAGCTAATCCATCAATTAAAGAAGACACTTTGGTTCTCAAGATTGGATCTGTCTCTATGGCTCCTCAGGCTGACAACCCTCTTAGTAGAGCTGTGCTCAGAAAAGACATTTATCAGTAAGTGTTGGGGAGGGCTTTGGTTTTTCATATATGGTCTCAGAAAAATTCATTCTGGGAGAAGTTAATTGATCAATAAAACCGGTACGTGCAGCCTGTAAAAATACTTTTCACATACAATCTTTTGATATTCAAAACCAGGTTTTTCTGATTCTCTTCACTTGTGGGCTTTCAAATCCATTTAGACAAATCAAGTTCTGCTGTGAAGTGCTGATGAATAACAGGATTTAAATGTCAAATCATTATGAAGTTTAAACTCACAGATGAGAACATTTTAAAAGGCTTTCTTTTATTCAGCTGCTACTAAGTTCACCTTAGAGGAAAGGAAATTTTTTGTGACTTCCAAAGTGTTCAGTAGCCGTATAGTAAGAAGGAGATAGATCTTAATAATAGAAATGGTAAATATATTCAAACTGTAGGATTCTTGATGTCATGTAGATCAAAGCTTAAAGGAATGCAAACTTCTAAGGAACTCTTTCCCAGTAAACACATTTTCTGTGAAAATGTCATGCTCTGGATTATGTCACTAAGTATGTGCAAACCACAGTAATCATATATAGGCAGCAAAACTGGTGAACATATGTAATCAACATGATAAAAGTAATATATGATCCTTAGTAGAGTTGGCACTGTTGCCAGACATGAAAGTAGGGTTGCAAATAATACCAAGTGAGAAAAGTCACAGAAATACAGATGAACAAGTGTCTTATACTTCCCGTTGGTCTGTTTTTCAGATGTGGCAATATTTTTAACTACTTCATAGTGCTCTTCAATAGAAATTACAAACATCAAAATCTTTCCCCAGCAGTAAAACATTTACTGCCTAGAAAATGACAGCAAGTTTTGCTTTTGTCAAGACTAGGATTTTTAGGAGACCATGAAATATCTCCAATTTCACTTCTGATCACTTAGAAGTTGTAAGAGAATATTTTTCTTCATATTTCCATGTGAAAACATTTAAATTAATGGGTTTGCTTGTATGTTTGGTTATAGTAGTTTATCATTTTTTTTTTCCCTTTTGTTTTTAAATGAGCATTTTATCTTATGTATTATGGAACTTTCATGAAAGAAGTCTTACAGCCTGGCACTAGCAGTGGCTTTGGGTGGCAGGGCCTGATCCAGCTCTCCATGTGCTCATAAGTTAAAGAGATCTTCCAAACATTTGTACAGGCTCTTCCTGTTTCTACCCTTTCTGTCTGAGGCGATTCCCATCTGATACCTGCTTTAAGAGTCAGAGACACAAATGTAGGTTCCACTCTCCTTGTAGCAACAGAGACTTTACCGGAAAAACACCTGATCATAAAGTGGAATCTGCAATTTCCAGCTTCTGTAAGGCCCTTACAGTCACTGTGGGGAGCTGTGTGATGTTCCTTGTATGCACATTACAAACCAGTGAGTAAGCAACTCATTTATATCTAAAATCAATGAAGCCATGGTAGTTAACATTTTTAAGTCTGTATCTTTGCCTCTGTGGCTTTACCTGAAATACTGAAATTCAGTGCTTTTCAAATCACTCCTTTACTTAAAGGTTCTGATGCTGTTTTGTATTATGGTCCTGTGGGTCTTATATATATAAATGTTCCAGACAAGATTTGTGCAGTATATAGTTGGTTTTCATAGTTTTGAAGCAGTTACAGTATGCTCCAGTCCTCCTTTAGACATCATGACACCAAATGGGTAAGGTAGAAATAAGCACTGGGCCAGAGACATCTCTCATCTGACTGCTACTGACATTTTGTGACCAGTCTCCCAACATCATGCTTCCTGTGTCTTTTTCTGAGTTTTCTGGTGTTTTAAGTGATTTCCTCAGCTTCAGTGACCACTCCCCTAATTTCTCGTCATCTGTCAAATGATTTGGTTTTCTCTTTCCTTCTTTAGTCATCCAATTATACTGTCTTTACTGTTTCTAAGACGTATCAGAGCAGAGCATCAAATTACTTTGCAGTGTTTTATAGGAAAATATTGAAGTTGATAGTGGGTAGTCTTTTGGTTTTGGGAAGAAGGTGACTATCTTAATCTGTTTAAGCAAGTTTCAAGATTTTCAAAGAATAAAAATTTATACTTTTTAAATTAAATATATTAAGATTCCTGTTTGGGGTTGAACTAGATCCATTTTTAATTACAAATTCTTTGATCTAGAACAAAGTGTACTTACAGAAGCGTGGTTGAAGATACCTCTTCCTTGTCTTACATGGCAGTCATTGCTGTTAGACTGCTGGAGTTCTAAGTGAAGTTAATTCCACCATTTTTCACTTGGTTTTTTAATAAAATAATACAAAGGGTTTTGTATGGTTGGGCAGGACATACAGTCTGTATACAAGGAAAAAGAACCCAGTGGGATATTATTAACACATGATTCTGCGTTTAATGTTAGTATTTGTTTCTCCAAATATGAGAGTTCTTCATAAGTATTTGCCCTTTTTAACATGCCCATGGTACATGGTACTAGATAAAAAACCTGGAGATAATACAGAATGCTTAAAAATTGAGCAGTAAAATGAGCAAACCCACACAAAGTGTAGCTCATGTACTTAGGTGAAAGATTTCTTAGTAAAAATTAACAGAGGTACAAGTAGTACAATATCCACTGTAAGGGACTGTATAAAATTAAATCACAGAAGTCTTGGTTACTGAAGAATTAGCATCCACAGTATTCTGATAATCCCAACATGTCATGTTCTGTCTTTTTCCAAACTCCCTTCTCTAATTTGGTGCTGCTGCTTTTAATAGAATAAAAGAAAATAAAGTGTTGTCTGAACCACTGTCTTTACCGTGTTTCTGGAGTGGGGATACAGATTTAATTTGTGGTGTCACTTTGCTTTAAACAGTCTTCTGTTTAGGCCTGAACTACAACCACATGCAGTTAGTGTCACTTCTGTAGTGCTTCATGAGAAAGAAGAATTTTTGCTTCTCATGTAGAAACTGTTCTTTTAGGAAAGGCTGAGAAACATTTTCATGGCTAGAGGCTGAACAGTAATTCAAAACGTCTTTTGAATTTGTCCCATAAATTTACACATGAAAAGCTGAATGTGCTCATATATAATTAGTAGAATGCCAGTGCATGAAAGGTAAGTTTGGTACGGCTGCATGTCGTACTAAATAAACCAGACCACTTTTGGCCTATAGGCTGAAGTGACTCCATCTATTATGTCCTAGGAAAAAGAGCTTACATGCTAACCTGGAGAGAGAGCTAAACTAAAAAGGGAATATTGGAAAAACAATGTGCCTCAAACGTTGGGGTGCAAATATAGTTTCAGGTGATTATTTGAAGTTGGAAAGAAAGGTATTGACATTGTAACTTCAATTTTCCTATACCATATAAAAATTAGAGTATTTCCTCCAGTAGAAAATGGACTAATTTAGTTTTGATATTAATATGTAGTAAAGAAAGATACATGCACCATAACAGCAGTTTTAGGGCTCCTGAAAGAAGTATGATGACACATTTCTCTCTGGTGACAGTAAGAGAAAATCTCTCTCTTTCAATTTTTTTTTTTCTGCTAAATTGTAAGAGTTGGTTTGTTGGTTTTAGTGATTTTTCACGATTCTCCGATTCTTAAAGTTCAGCTCCAGCTGTATTTGTGTTCTGCAAATATTACCAGAACGGTACACTGCCATCAAGAAACTGCCAGTTCTGTTGATTGGAAGATCATCAGATTATCAGAAGGCCTTGGAATAGGGTCAGGGAGCAGAATAAAGGAGGTTTTGGACAAGAATGCAAGTAAGGCAGTTGCCTAGCCTGGCTAAAGGGAGGAAAGAGCAGTTGATTGAAACTGTGAAGGAGTCAGTCAGAGTAAATGAAGTTTCTGCTTGAGCAATGAAGGAGAGAACTATATTTTTGTGGCCTTTAACTATGATGAATTTTTAAGATGTGTGTATGTTTGGCTATGAACAGTGAATAGCACTAGTTGTGCTAAGCTACCAGCAGAACTGGACACTATCAATAGGGAAATGGTTGAGAAAACTTCCATCACAAGATCCAGAAATTCTGGTTCTCTGACTGAAAAAATAAGAGGAAGTGGGTGCATGGATATGCTTAAAAATGAAGCTGAAATTGAGGTGACATTTAGTTCTATTTCTGTACTGGGATAAGGGCCCAAATACTGTGCAAATGCTCTGATCTAAGTAACTGCTGATCATCCCCAACAGAGCTGTATTTAGCAAACTATCGTGAAACAATAATTAATGGAGTTTTAGGGAGTATCCATGAACAGATAAAGTAAAATAATGTTGAGTTACAATATTGTTAATGCAGAAATGAAATTGCTGACAAAGAGCTCCGAGAGTAGAGGCTGTTGTGTAAAGGTCTTACTTATAAAGTCAGGAATAATACTGCTAAATATCAAGATCTGGGATTTTAGGTAAGCAGAATCCCAAGCTTTCCTCAGCTTGGTCAATAAAGAACCTAATTGTTGTCCATGCTCTGGATTCATCATGTTTGAGATCCAAGGATTTCATTCATGTCATATATCAAAGCTTAATAGTCCACGTCTGAGTGTTCTATGGTCATTTTCATGTGTAGATCTTTCATAGATCAAAGCATAAAGCTGTCCCTAGACTGTTTCCAATTTGTGAATGGAAATGGAAATTCTTTAGACATGCCCCTCCCCACAAAAACATTACGTGCAAAGAGTTTACTCATGAAAAGGTAGCTGTAGATTTTATTATATTTCATTAAACTTTTTATTAATGCAAGTCTTTTCTTATTATAGCCTTTTCATTTTTGTAGTTTACTGGTTTTCACTGTTTACATTTGCAAATAGCAAAACAAAGCTATTTTCCTTATAGAATAGCTTCTATTTATCTTTATTTCAAGGAACTCCATCTAGAACATCCCTGTAATAATCATGTAATGCCCATAATTGGTTAACAAAAATCCATCAGTGAAACAAGGAGTAATAAACAATTTTCTGCATCTGTGCTGATAGTGCTGGAGTGAAGGGAAGGAAAAAATGATTCAAGGAATTTATGAAAGAAGCACATACATAGCCAGCAGTCTGTGTGGAAATCTGTTTTTTCTTTCAAATGTGGTTTGGAAAATCAAATGCTCTTCAAAACTTTTCAACAGCACCCACATCTGTAAGCATCTTCTCTTCAGAAATATTTTGATGCGTTTATATTTGAAAAACTATACCTTGAAATTATTGTTCAAAAAGCTTGGATTTTCTATTACTTTATTATGTGTAAAAAGTTTGATTTTTAATATTTTCCTTTTCAAACCAAATAGCAGTTTAAAAACTGTTCTGTTTTTGCATAGAAGTTAGCATTAAGGTAATGAAATGTTTCCCAGAATATGGACCTAATATGCATAATTTCGCTTTCAGAGTTGATTATTTTACAAAGATTCTATTAAGACCTATTTTCTATTTTATATATTTTAGTTTTTAAAATTTCATTGAGGTTTCTCTGGTAGGCAAACAAGGAATTAGCTAATGCTGACCAGAGTTTCTTCTTTGAATAAAGGCATCAATCAGTGAAAAAAAATGTATGCACATAGTTTTTTAGGGAGATGTGACCTGTTTATTAAATTGTCCATATGTACCATAGGGAATTAGGAAAAGTATCAGCTTTAGTATATTGTAAAATCACTAGTGCAGTTTTTTGCAAATTTCAAAATTATTACAACTTCAGGGTTATGTTATATAGGAAAAAAAATTTAAGAATTTCTTAGTGTTTTAAAAAGTATGTCTTTTATTCCATGTAAGTTGTGAAATGGGATTGCATTAGCATCCTTTTAAGTTCTCATCTCTCTGTGTTAGGAAAAAAAATTGTAACAGCAAAGATTTTGAAATCGCAGTCATAATTTATTTACTAAATTTTTTTTCAGGTTTCAAACCAGAATGATTTTATTTCTGAAGATTTTTTTTAAATAGGATTCTTTCTGCATGTAATTTGAATATACAATCTTGGGTTTTTTTGCATTTAATAATCTTTAGAATTAATCATTGTTGAATTGGGGTGTAAATCAAAATATTTATACTAAATAGCAAGTTCTAAATATTGTTCTTTGCTATGATACTTGAACACATGGTTTTAGCATAAGGTTGTCTAAAGACTTAGGAAAATCATCTTTATCTTCCATAATAATACTATACTACCCTGAAGTAGGGCTTGGAAGCAAAATCTTATCCTGCTTTACATTTCTCCCTTCTGTTTTTAGCAGAGAGGCAAAAAAAAGTCTGCTTAGACCTTTTGCCCAGTAAAATATTCATATATATGGATAGCATTACATGAAAACACCATTCCTAATTAGCATTGGCATGTTTGAGGCTATTGCAGCAGTTATTAATTTAAAACTCTCAGTGGAAACTAATTGTAAAATAACAGCTGGAACTGCCCATTTAGTTTCAGAAATGTAGCTTGTTAATTATCTAATACCAAAAGCTATTCAAAGCTAAATTTATATTTGGAATTCGTCTTTAAAACGTTCAGCTTTAACTATGAAACTTGTTTTTACTTGAAATTTCCTTGTGAGTTCTCCAGGAATCTTCAAAATAACTAATTTTCCTAAACGCATATATTTGAAATCCATTTCCTTATAATGTAAGAGTAAAAATAAAATAAATTTTGTAAGAAAATGGTCTTTACAACTTTACTATTCTCTTTAAATCATAGGTTTAATCACTCTGCTCTTAATAAGCATGCCTACTTTATATTTTTTCTTTCACTTAGTAACATGATTCATACAATAAGTTTTAATTTCTTTGTGCACTTTCTTATAGAAAGGAAATTAAAATATACTTCATAGAAACATTCCTAGCAAAGATCAGAGGCATTATGTCATTTAAGCATCCCTTTGTTGTTAATCAGGCCTGCATTTTTGTAAACCTTATTAAATATGTTTGGGGGAAAAGAAAAACAAGTACGTATCAATAAAGAACAAATTCAAGGGAATAACCAATTAATTTAAACAGATCAAAGTTGAAACACAGAATTGATAAAGGTATTTTTGAAGTCTAGTAAGTCTTAAACAGTGCATATATTAAAATATTTTAATATAAAAAACAATGGCCTTCCTCAATGATTTATTGTTACTTTTAACTTTGTTTTGAGAACTTAATATGCATTTTATCTGCAAAGCTCTTCCTTTCTGCTTCTGGCTTGGCTGAGGTGTTTGCACAACTGGGTTCTTGCCACTAGCTCCATCCCAGTCCTTCTTGTGGAGGGGTGGGTAGGAGGAATGAACTTACTTGCAGGGACATTCACAGAAATGGGTTTATGTGTGGCTAAAAGACCTATTTTAGAGGCAGATGGAGATTTCAGAGAGCAGCTGCATAAATATCTCAAAACTGTTCAAATTTGATCTGGAAGACCATGGGCACTTGCTCACATGTTTGGGAGGGGCTCCAGTGTTGAGGCATGGTGAGGAGAGCCACTGACCTTGGGCACCTGGTGCAGGTGCCTGTTCTTCAGCAGTGCAGGACACTGCAGTGGTCTCAGTTGGTGCTGTGGACCAGTTCCGTGGCAAATACGATGTGTGTGTGCAAGCCAGTCATGGTTAGTGCTTAACTGTCCTAGTTAATGCACAAAGCATTTGAATTTAGTGTGGTAAATACGGTTTCATTATTCAGGTTATAATTATATCATTCTTTCTATCACCTCTGTGTGATTTAGAACTAAACTGGGAATGGGCTTCCAGACTCCCTTTGAACTGGATTGTGTGTTCAGATCAGGAATTTCTTGGGTTGGACAGTTTAGCTGTGGACTTAAGAGCCAGGCATCAGGGATGCATCTCTTCAAAATGGAGTCTACAAAGTGTACATACTTGATATGATTTATTGTAGCATGTACTCCATTTCTGTGACTTATTATGATGCCATCATTAAACAGCTTAAGGTCAGAAGTAAATTGTCACAACACGACACGAAAGAACTTCACGAGGGCACGGTGATGAGCAAAGCAGGAAAAGCCTGAGTTTATTTACAAAACTCAAATTTATACATTTCCAAAGGTGCCTGTGGATTGGAGGATGAAATCCCACCTCCCAAACCACATTGGTCAGGGCAACTGCCAATCAACTTTCTCCTCCCACCTAAAATATGTAAACAATAAAGGCATTAGGAAAGAAGTTAGGAAAACAAAGCTATTGTTTATTGTTACTATTGTTTCTAGTAAAAGTGTGGGAAATTCTGACTCCAATATGAAAGACAAATCAGAAGGCCTAGAAAAATCCTCAAAACCAGAGTGACATCAAATAGCAGTTTTCAAGTAAAACTTCCACAAGGGCGTTGCTGTCTCTGCTTTGCTTGTGAGCTATACTTTGTTCTATAAAAAGATTTCTCAGCTGTGTGTGACCTTAACTACTGTATCTTCTGCAAAGTCAAGGTTAAGTTAGAGAAACACAGCAGCTTGAACTCAGAGTTTCCTTGGTCTTCTGATACTTCTTGCTGTCTCAGTGTTTTAATACAGTTAATTAATATTTTCTGTGTGGTATATGCGAAGCTTGCCATGTGAAATTGATACAACCTCAGTTTTGAAATCTGTAATATGTTTAGGGTGACTGAGTGGAGGAGAGATTAGGATTTCTTTCATTTGTGCTGGTTTGAGATGCTGTTTAACATGGGGTTTTTTCCATTTCCTTTTTTTTTCCCAAAAAACTGCGGATCTGCTGTGATAAAGTAAATCAAAATCAAACAAATTGTTTGGGTTTTTTGGTTAGTTCTAATCCTTTTCAACTTTTCGTTGTATTCTGTATACATGAATTCTCCATTTCTTGAACTTCTTGCCTTGATATTTCCTAGTCCTAAGATTCAAAATACTTGTTATGCATAGGGGCATTTTTCTCTTGAGACTTAAGGTTATTGCAGTTGTTCTCATCTTCTCCCTAGGGAGTGTAATTTCTTTTCTTTTTTTTTTCTTTTTGCCCCCCTCTATGTTTGCACATTTTGAATGAACCCTTTAGAAATCTCATCTCTTTCTCTTTAACTGGCACTGAATTCTACCTCCTTCACTGGGACCAAGTCTGTAACTATTTGAAAATATTTCTAAACTGTTAATTCCTCCCTGAAGCAATTCTTGTTTTACACAGGGAAGAGAAAACGTGTCAGATATTTGAAGAGTTCTTTGGGTAGAGAAGTCTCTCACCCTCCCATCCAAGCAAGTGATGGCAGACCAGCCATGCCCAGTGAAGGGATTAAAGGATCAAAGTGTGGCCTGGGCTTCCTTGGGACAGTCCAGAGGGGTGAATGTAATGTCAATTTTTAAACATTACTTTATCCACAGTCGTTAGGCAATGAGTTTTCTGCCCATTTAAGTTGTAAATCTAAATTTGAACTCTTTTAAAATCTACTTCTTCATGGTATTTCTGTTTGTACTTGTGTATGAGGGACCTGAAAGAAATAAAAAAATGTTGGGGCCATCAGGCAATTGTTTTCAGTAAGGTTATTATCCTGAGCCTATTTATTGTCCCCTTGAGGGGCACAAGGATTAGCCCCAGCAAAAAGGTGTATTTTATCAGCCTGGGCTTGGATCAGCTTAATCTGCCATCATGATCTGAGCTTTTGAAACAGCACAGAATTTGACACTATGTACTAAGAATTTTTAAATAGTTCTCAGATTCAGCATTAACATTATTAAATAGACTGTAACAGTTTAAAAAGGTAAACAAGAAAAGGCACAAAGTAAAAATACATTAAATACCACTTAAAAATCCCAGAATATCTTTCACAGTTAACATACTCAGCGACTTCATTGTAAGGAAATTTTTTTCAGATAAAACTAGGAAATAAAAGGTAATCTGAAAGATGGAGGATTTTTTAATATGAGTTGTGTTTTTTGTTTCATGTTTATATTATAAAGCAACATTATTAAAGGTTTTACATTTCTTCAAGTTACATTCCTTTAATCTTTCTTTTTCCTGAACAAGCTTTATATTGTGCCTGTTATTGTAAAATACAGGGGGGAATGAGGGGAGGTTTTTGGGTTTCTATTAACATGGGAGAAAATAATTAACTGGGTCTTAGAAATTAATGCCATGTTAAGAGCTGGAGTGGTTCCTCTGTATGAATTACTTAAGTAATGTTACTTTACTTTACACAAACTCCTTGTAGTATCTTCCCAGACTTAATTTTGCTGATTCTTAAAATATATTATTGAATTCATATATCAAGGTTGCTTTTCTGTCTTATTTACTGAAAATTAACATCTAAAGTCTTGGCTGCAGTAAATAATTTATTCTAAACTAACTGAGGAGATCTTTTGAAACTCTTTCTTCTATACAGTTCTTTTCTTAACTGTTTTTGAGTAAATACAATTTCCATCAGATCTGGTTTCAACAAATGCTTTTTGGTGAAAAGTATTTTCCAATATTATATAAAGCAGATTTCTTTTCTTTATAGCATTTTTGATTCTAGCAGGATCTCAAGGTAACTATAATGCAAGTTGTGTGCTTCTGTTACTGAGAAAAGCATATCCCGTTTGTAATGAAACATTTGTTAACTTCTGTATACAGATTGTGGTTCATTCCATAAATATTTGTGGGTTCTCTGATGTCCCTCACAGGGTTTTATCTATGACAAATTCATACCACAGTTCTTAAACTACATTTTGGATAGAAGTTTTCTTTCTTTTGCAAAACTGTTTGCCAGTGTCTTTCATTTAATGCTTGTAAGTATTTCAACTTTGGTTTTCAATTATTTAACAAAAAGGATTATCAGAAATATACAGAATGGTAACATGTTATTTTAGCATATTTCTCTATGGGATACTCTTCCAAGCTCCCATGGCAAAATTAAATCCATGTTACTGTTACCCTGAGCAACTCAAATTTTACTGTTTAAGTGAGCATGGTTCCTAGCTCTTAACTGACTTTTCCAATATAGTTTAACTTAGCTCAACCACCTTAAGTATGGTCAAAAGTCATGCTTAATGTTTGTTATGTTTAAGGTCTTACTGTGCTATTAAACCTGATTACTCTGCAATAAAGAAAAAAAAAAAGAAATTAAAAAGCCATGTACAGTGGGTTTGTGTTGCATTTCAGAAGCTATTCCTTTTTTTTTCCTGCTTAAGAGCAAAAAAATGCATCACTTTTTTTTAAGGGTTGGTTTGTAATCTTATGGGCTTTATTAGTTGTTGGACACAAAGATAAATGTACCATTCTTCAGCCTCTCAAAACATTTTTCATGCCCACTGATATTGTTGTTGCTAGGGTTTTGGGTTTTTTATGTGAGAAGGCAATGGCCAGCACTGGTATGTTAATGGCTAACACAAGTACATGTTGAAAGTAATAAAATACAGAGATAGAATCAGGCATCTCTGTTAACTTCAATGTAAATGATTGGCATAAATCACAGCTACTCCAGTTTTCTGTCTTTGTATTGTGTGTTCTTGAGCACTAAAAAATAAATGGGTGTGGAGGTGGTAAAAATAGAACATAGGAATATCTACAAATAGATATGTCCTGTCCTTGCAGGATAGGAACAGAAGAGGTTTGAACTCTTTCTGATGTAAACTATTGAAGTGTATTATTTAATCTTTGTATATGACAGTTTTTCAAGAAACAGGAAGAAATTTGTAGATTAGCAAGCCCAGCTGCGAAGCAAACTTGATTTTTTTAAGGTTGTAAGTGTATAAATGTATTATATATAAGTGTATAAATGCCTTTATGTATTCAAGAAAAATAGAGGAATGCAATTCTCTGGCATATCTTTTTTGACTCACTGTATTCAGTCAGCTTCATTGGTTGATATTTCCATGGTTTTGGCATAGTAAAAAAAATGCTTGATATATTATGTAACTACAAATGTTATTGAAGTTGTTTTCTAAAAATAATTTTTAAAGTCTACATGTTGTATTTTTCACACATTGCAGCTCATAAGAGTGTATCCAGTGATATTTACTAAACTTGACTCAAACTACAGATGATGGAATTTGCTGTTTCACAAATGGGCAGTGTATTTGTTTGTGTGTTTGTATCTGTGCAGTGTCTTTGCAATTGTTTTTCTTAGCTCCAGGCAGAAAAATAAAACACTTAAGTTTTCTTAATAACCACCACCATTTAAATATTTGTGCTGCATCATGGAGTCACTGAACTACCTGACACTGGAATATGTAGTCTTAATGGTCAATCTTGTGAGTACACAGGGAGATTTTTAGTAGATTTGCATCTTTTTTGTTTATCTCTTTTCCCTCCTTCAAAGTAAAATTCCCCTTCAATATATTTTGTTAGGCATAGATTCATACTGACTTAGGATGTGCCAATAGTCACTTAAAAGTAATCTAATGGGGTTTTAAGGAAGAAAATATGCTGGCTTTAACATGACAGGTAATATATTTCATAATTACTATGGAGTGAGGTTTTATATCATGAGAGTTTTCAAGGGATATTGAAATAGACAAAATAGTGCCTGAACTTCAGGAAAGAATTAAAGGAAAGTTATTTTTAATACTGTGTTATGGGCATATTTTACAATATTATATACAGTATTTCAAAGATAGTTCCATCTTGCCATTATGAATATGATGGTTCTATATGAAAACAATGGGGAAATCACAAGATTATTTATCTTAGTCATATGGTAAAGCATGTAATCTTTAAAAATATTTTAAAAATATTTAAAATATTTAAAAATTTGAAATGAAAGATCTTTTGACTGCCAGACAGCATTAAGTTTTGAGATAAAATTATTTCCACCACAAAACAAAAGCATTAAAGTCTTTGGGTTATATTTTGCCTTTTTTGCTAGTCCCCTCCTCAAACTTCCACTGTTTAGAGAAACTGTATTCCACTTGGTTTTTTTCAAGAAACATTTGGCATCCAAAAATATCACACAGACCTTCCATTGGAATTGTGCATACTTATCATTTATACAGTCTGTCAAGTGTATATTTATACAGTGCTCCCTGAATTTGGGTGAATGTTTCAAAAGTATAAAGAGATTTCTCAAACTGTCTAAACATTAAACAGTATAAAAATGAAAAACTGATTTTTTTAAAGTTCAGACTTGCTCATGCTGTTATTTTTGTTGAGGAATTTAAACAATTACATTATAGAAGTAATTAAACAGATGACATCTCAATGCACAGCTGCACACTTCAGCTTTGTTTCATTTTACACTTTGTTTGAGAGACCAAAATTACTTCATAGTTTGCTAATACTGTACCTTGTGGTCATAAGGTTATTGATACTGTGTTCCAGAGACAACTCTAGAAGACAAGTGCACTGCAGAAGTTCTTCAGCTTCTTTGCAGGCAATTACTGTACCATAGCCCTTGTGGCAAGACTTTTAAATGTCTGGTCACCTCACAGGATTTGTAGAGCATTTCCTGCCCATAGGACTAAGAAAGGAAGCAAAGGGCCAAATTTTTTGGTGTATGTAATCTACTGTAATTCCTTTCATGTGCTTAGTAGCTTTTATATGATCAGTGCACTGCTACCAGTCCTGACCTTGGCGTGGCCCAGTTCACTGAAATCTGGCCTTCCTGAATGGATAGCAAATGGAATTATAGTAGCACCACCGCTGTAATTAATGAATGTGAGGGGGTGTTGTTAGGGTTTTTTTTCCTTGGTATAGGTACCTATTGGGTTTCAAATTAAAAATATTTAAGTAGTGACATAAATAGAATAAATAAATAGTATATCAGTTAAAAAATTGGAGTCATTAATTTTTATCCATATTTTATAACTTTGCATTCTCGGAATACTCTCAAAATATCTCCTATGCAATTAGATGTACTCCCAAAATAATTTTGGCTTTATGCCCACAGTAAAAATTAGTAGACTATTGAAGAGGATGATTTTGTTGTTTAGAGATAAGTACTAAGCAAGTTTAGAGAGAAGAGAAATGAAGCCTGCCTCTCCTATTTTCCTTCGGCATGTTCTAGACTTGCAAAGAGAGAAGCACGTCCTGAAGGCCCATGGCAGGCCAGGCCAAGGGCTCTGCCTAGCCCCAAACCTTCTTGTGTTCAACATATGGAGACCTGGCACACTCTGCTCTTGCACATCCATGCATCCCATTAGACTTGTCACCTCGAGTTCTAACTGAGACAGTGTTTTCTGCTCCTTTTGAGAGGGTGTCAACCACACATGCAGAACAGGCACAAACCACTGACTTCCATTCACCAAATTTCTTCTTCTGTGTCCAAAACCAAATCTCTCTTCTCTTGCATTATGACAGCTCAGTGAATGTCAGTCCTTTTATAAAATGTTTTGGGATTCAGTAAATGCCTGTATGACTCAGTAGTTGCCATTGATGAAACTGGTCAAATAGAGGACATGCAGTAGTTAGAGAAATGTGATTGTAATTTTACAGTTTTTCATCTCTGAGTGATTTGTTTAAGAACTGAGGGGTTTCTTCTGTGGTGTCTGTTTTTAAGAAAAACTACAACACAATTGTAAGCGAAGACCTCTCTGCTTCAGCTTGACAAGAAAAAGCTGTGCTGAAAAATATTAGTAAAAGAAAATAGTATATTTGGATATTTTAGAAAATGTTGGGTTGTTACTATCATTATTTTCTGTAGAAGAGGTATTGCTGCATAACTAGAGAAGTCTAGAAGCAAAGAGAAGACAACTCTGTGTTTCTAACTATCCCATCTACATGTCTCAAACGTAACTATTTAATACCTAGCTTGGACCTGTTTAAGGGAAACACGTGTAGGTAGAGTACAGTGGCTTTGTTGAAGATCCTGAATACCTTCTCTTAATGTCATTCCCTATCAGGAGCCACAATTGTCATAGTAGTAGATTCTGTACTGTGCTTGAAGTATCTAGAAGCTTGGAGTGAATTCAAATGTCAGAAATCAAACACCTTTTTCAAGGTTGAATTTTCTAAACATGTATTTAACACATCCTTATTCCAGACTCTGACACAGAGGAGACTAAAAGACAAGTTAACAACAATCAACTAAAATCTTAGTGCTCTTTTATGTGATTAATTGGTCTGGGTGATAATGAGTGTAGATGATTTGTTCTATACATCCAGGTTTGGGTTTTTTTTCACCAGGCACTTTGGCATTCCTGTATTGAATCCTGTTTTAGGGCTTATCCATAACTGAACAATCTTTTTTGTGATTTGAAAGTATTGGGTTCCCACATGGAATTCATTGTGTTACCTAATGATCTTTATAGCTATTTGTTGCCTTATCTATCCTCCAATTTAGCTTTTTTAACACTTACACCAGTTCCTCTTTTCTCAGTGATACTAATCTCTGTAGGTACACAGAGCAAAAAGACCAGTGCCCAAGAGATAGAAGTCAGACATTTATCCAACATTCATTTGAAAAAGAAGAAAGTTACTTGTTACTTATTTATGTTATTTGTTACTTACTCTCAGCTGATTTATGCTTATGTACAAAAATAATGAACACTAAAAATCATTATAAAGTTAGAACTTATGAGTGTTGACTACAAGACACTTTCAGTTAGAATGCAATTAGCAACTTTTCCCTTTGCATTAGGATGTGATGTATTTGTCCACTAGGTAAATGTTAAGAAGTGGTCGGTCATTTTTACTTTGCTCACAGAGCTATAACTGATGTTTTCTTTTACAAGAGTCCTGCGCATATGAAGATGAAGCCAGGTACCTTAACCACTCTGAATGCCATGTAGAGGCAGTGTGCCATAGGACATCTGCCATGTATTATCTTCTGTAGATGATGTTGATATATCTGGCTGTCCAGATCAAAACACTAGGGCTAATCAGACAGAATGAAGTTTTCATTGTTAAACAGATTCCTGTAAACAATAGTGTCACTTGCTAATCAGAAAAGTATTAAGCAAAGTAGCCTTACTGTACTCAGTTTATATTTTCATTGAATAAAACATTGCTGGTACCCAATCTGGAGTATGCTGCCAGCAGTTGTGGAGATGGGACAGTAGTTGTGTTATTCTGAGGCTGAGCTGGAGAGGGGAGAAGGAGCAGCTGCCAGTAAAGCCAGTCATGTGTGGCATAGTTCCTGGGGAAAAGAGGCAGAAACAGTGAGAACTGGAGTTCACTGCTGATGGCATATGAAAGGCTGGTCTACTGATCCAGACTAGAACAAATCCTTTCCTATTGCATGGTGTGTTTTCCTGCCACATTGCTACAGTTTCCAACATCCTGGCAGTCATAAAACACTGTTTGTTACATTGCACATAAGTCTCCCTAAGGACATATTGCAGGGTGGGAAGGCAAAGGTGAGGATACCCTTGTCCTGGGAGACATGTGTGTCACTCAGTATGGCAGAATATGTACCCAGGATCATGTGAGGACCTTCTCTTCTTGGCTAAGGATGTCTTCTTCCCTCTTCTTGTAACATCAGAATGTTCTTACCTGCTTTTTTTCTTTAATTTCAGCCTTAGTGCCCTGATTCCATAATTCTTCCTCTTGCCCAGTGTTGTGCTCTCCTTTTCTTTCTGCTTAACTTCTCATTCTTCTTTCCCTCTTCCTCACAAATAAGTGTTTCTCATATCTCTGAATTTAGGCACATCCAGGACTTCCGTCATGAGAAGTCATGTTATACGTGGTTTTTTGGTTTTTTTTATTCTAGTACTATGATCATGTCTCTTATCTGTTGTATGATGTTGGGGAAGTTCAGTTTCTCTTCCAAGGGCTCAAGTGTTAACTTCTCTGTGAAAAAAAAGACATCTATTATACCATCTATTTGGTGTAATTGAAAAAAAAGAAAAAGTTGTTGCCTTTGAAAAGCTGATTCCTGTCTTGAGGTTTTACTTATAGAAGCTTGGCATTCTCAAAGGCCAGTGTTGTTTTCATAGATTCTCTCAGTTTACCATGTTTTTGTTCTGTGCCCTTCTTAACATCAATAGCATCTCATTCCAGATGGAGTCCATTGTGTCTCTAAGAAACACTTCAATTTCCCGGTTTGGTACAATACATTCAATAACTTTGTCAAGGAGGAAACTATTGAATTGAATTGGGGAAAAGGAAGTCAAGGTGCATTAGGTCAGTGATAAATACTGCTGTGATTTCTACAGTATTCAATCACATCTCATGCATAGGTGAGGGGCTTTCAGACCACATCTAGCCTGGGACTTCACAAGCTTAAGCAGAAGAGGAATGGGTCCTTTTACATATGTGCCACAGGTTTTACCCCTATGAAATAGACATATTTATCCAAACTTGCTGTCTGTGTCCTTTTTAAATTAGGATAGGAAGGATGTTTTACCACCAGGCAAAACCTTTAATAATTGAAATTTGGGTAGATAAGTTTGTTATCTCTGTACCTGGAAGCAGAAATCAGTGCACACAGAGATCCAGTAAGTACTAATAAAAATTAGCTGTCGTGTGTAAAGTCTGCGAATATTTCTTAATTATTACATAATGTATAGTCTTTAACTGCCATTTTCCTGGCTTGTTCAGCTTTTTGTAGGTCTCAGATGAGCTGTAAGTGAATAAATTTAACTTCTTTACTGTGGGTCTCAGAATTATGCTTATTCAGCAGCATGTATTAACTGGTTCAACATGAACTGCTTCTTAAATAAACATACAAAAAGCCTGACCCAGACTATATCAATTTTTAAAAAGAAAAACTTTAAACCTGTGTTTCCTGTTACATGCTTATGATTGTCTTTGGTTGCTTGTGATCTTACTGTATTTTTGACCAACTGTTGTGTTCTGCACCACCTGCCAAATGACTCAGATGAGATAGTGAAGTTGTTTTCAGAAGAGGGAAGCAATTAAAATCATAATCCCTACAGTACATTTCAGCTGATAAAACACCACCTATGCTGGAGATGGAGAAGTCATGAATTTGGCTTACTCTGCTTTCCTGAATTTATTTCCTGCAAGGATTTCAAAGGGTTCTGTGTTCATACAAAGCATGTATACTTAAGATTAGGTCTGGTTTGCTGTGGTTTAACATACCTTCATCCTTCTAGGAAGTATACAACTAATAAATTGGAGGCATACTTAGGAAAATTGTTGGTATGAAAACCAGAAATGAATGCTTATGTAAAGCCCTGTATGAAAATTGTTGATATGGGAAATTAGAAATGAGGGTTTATGTAAATGCCTATATATATTACTTATTTGAGAAAAGGCTATGTTTTGATCCTTGTATTAAACTTGCATGATGCACTTTTTAAAAGCTGTAATGTGCTTCACGAAAAATATCAAGGCATTAATTTTTAATGAATTAAAGGCATTAATTACTAATTACTACTGATTCCTTGTATTTTACATGTATGTGTAAAATATGTGTTTCTTGAAATGGGTTATCTATAGAAACACAGTTTGCTTGGATTTCAAAAGCGTATCTGAAGGATCAGAAGAGTTTTGTATTATATATAGGAGATTGTTAATAGTAGGAACAGAATGCAAATATAAACTTCTATAGCAGCATGAAAATATTGAAGAATTAGGCTGTAATATCCCCAAGTACATTATAAAAAAGATGCTAAACCATTGTTATTCCAGCAACGCAATGCAGGAGTACCTTATGTTTAAATAATACACTTGTATATTTTGCAGCACCTAAAGATTTTTGCCAAAGAGTGACTTTGTTGTGGTTTAGGTTTATGTAAGTAAATTTGTGAGGTTAAGAAAGCCATACATACAAACATGTACAGACGTGCATACAGACACATTGTGCTTGAGGAATTTGGTTCACAAGGTCGTAGTTATGCTGAATGCATCTAAGGAATATCTAGGTGAGCCTATGGCAAGTTGTCAAGCTGCTCATAAAAGAAGAAATGAAAAATGCTCACTGTGAAGTACAGGGGAGAACAATCCATTAGTATCATATTCTGTTTTATATACATAAGCAGATTTCCAAAAATACGTGATTTGTTCTTTTAGTTTAAGTAATATTTCACAAAACAAATATTCCAGTATTTAATTGTATTAGACAAAGTATGAAAATAGACATTGGGTCATACAATAATCTACTGTGGTGGGTTTTTTTTAAAAAAAAAGCTGCATTCATATTGATGAAATAATGGCTTAGAAAGAATAATAAAAGGCACAGTGGTTGTGGTTAGGTCTCTGTGTGTGGAAAGTTGACAAACACATTCTTAAGTTTTAAGAAACCACATTTAATTTTGAAATACCACTACTGACATAACAGATTTTCAGTGTGTTTCTACTAAGCACTTAAGAAAGTTATAGGGACTACTGAACAATGCCATCACACTGCCTCACCAGGAGTGACTTGATCAAAATGGCTTTCCTGTCATCCACATGCCTCTGTGGGTACATATGATTAATTACTTAATTTTCTTAATTGCTAACATATTCCATTGGTGACAATGGCAATGTATTAGCAGTTTCAACTGTTATTTGGATTTGGGCAGCACTGGGATTGACTTTGAAACAGATTGCATACCTATAGTTTCCATACCTGTACTCTGAGTTTGCAGCTTGGAATGTGCTACTTGAATAGTTATTTATGTTTAGATTATTGGCATCAAACTCAGACAAATTGCAGAATTATTAACTTCTTTGTATACTAAATCATTTTGGCCCAAGACAACAGCCTTGAACAGAACAGTAAATTGAATGTCATGTGCAAGTAAGAGGCTTAAGCTTCAACGCAGATGTATGAAACCAATAAAAATAGGCTACAATTAGTGATCGTGGATTGAAGGAAAAAGTTAAGGTCTTGCTCCCTTATTTTGAAAAACAGTGGTAATATAATGGTGAATTTTAATATAAAATCAAATGAGCAGTGCACAGAAGGCTGTATTGTTCCCAGTATAGAAAGGGCAAGATAATTTTTTTTAGTATTTCCCAGTGCTCATTAGCATTCAGACGAATGGAGAGTCCTCTGTTACCGGTCACAGGTAAAATTGAATGGTCTCAGCTGCCCTCACTCATTTAATAGCTCTTGAAGGTTTTGTTGAAGTTGAGTCTGACTGTTTCCAAAACTCAGCTCAGGACTGAAATACTTTGTAAAATCTAATGTAGTAGACGTTAAAGGAATCCACAAGAAATGTAGTTGACTCAAAAATGCTTTTTTGTCATTTGTTAGAAGAATTTTATTTAAGAAGCTCTGTGGTGAAATACAGTTGTAAAAGGATTGAATTGTTTTTCCATCATCTTGGAATATTCTTTTTAATTTTTATTCTTTGATAAATTTGAGCAGTGGGACAATTGATTATACTGATGTGTAGCTGTTCTTTTGGAGGACTTAAATATGACATCCTTTATCCATTCAGTAGATATAAATCAGTCCTACTTCCTCACAAGGCTGCTTGTATGGATCTGATTGGAAGTGCAATGAAGTTGCTGCATTGATCTCATATCAACTTTAGTACATTTGGCTAAATTCAGGAATATATTCATTTGCAGATCTTCCATTGAATTCCATAGGAAGGAGGCACATGGGTATTTTTGAAGATTTGAAATGAAAATAATGCTTAGTGTAGACAAACATGGCAAAATTGATACCTTCATTTTGTTGATTTGGATCTTAACAAATACCTGGTTGGTCCAATTTTGCCCTTTAGTGATTTCTTTTCCTTTTTTTGACATTACAGAAGAGCACTAAATCTAGGAATTCTTCGAGACCCTGGATCAGAGGTTGAGGACAGACAATATCAAATAGATCTTCAATCTATCAACATTGGTACTGCTTATTGGAATCAGTTGAAACCAGAGAAGGAAAATGGAAAAGGAGGGGCTTTGACAGAGACTGAGAGAAATTCTCAAAATCCAGCACTTGAATGGAACATGGCCAGTAGGTAAGGATTTTTTAAAAAACTTACTCTTTTCTGAAATTACATAGCACAAGCACTGCAGAGAGCCTGCACAGTATACCTGAATGAAATGATTCAGTACTGGTTTTGCTTTACATTACAAGCACATTTCCCTGGAGTTTTGGATTACACATTTGAAATACATATTACTGTTACTGCACTGTAGTTACTGTCTAGTTACTGTGTACCTTTGCTCTTCTCCAAGTGATTTACTGTCTGTCCATAAAAACAACTCAAGGGCTGAGACTTCAGCTTGTCAGTCTCTGTAAGCAATGGGAGGTTCTGTTTTGGGTTTCTTTTTGGTGTAGGGTGTGGTTTTTTGGTGGTGGTGGTGTGTTTTTTTTCTTTTTTTCCAAACTTCTTTTGTTTGTATTTTTACAAAGCTTGAGTAAAACCAGTTTAGACATTTCTAAATTAGAGAGGGATAAAGTAGAACATTTCCTATTGATTCTGAACTGGTTTTTGCACTTCTGTAACTAAAACCAGATGAATTTTGAGAATGAGATACTTCAGCTAAGTCTCCTTTATTGGGTATTGTATATGTGCACACAAAGCCCCACCCTCTGGTTAAACAGGGTTGAAAGACAAAGCGTGCATACACTTGCCTGCTATTTTAAATTTTGAAGTTTTCAATTTTTTTTTTGGTTTTAATATACTTCTTTATACTTAAAAATTCATACAAGTAGTTTAAAACTAAATTTTTACAGACTGTGTAGCAGATTTCAGTTTTCAAACCGGCAGGAATAAGGTCTGATAGCCAAGAGCAAGTTTTCAAAAGTTTTTGGATTTAGAAGAATTTCTCCTAGTAAATGCCTCTTTGCCTATACATTTGGCTGTTTATTTTCATATAAAAGTCCTTTCTATCTAATTCATGCAGAAACAATCTGATTTTTATGAAATGTGTGCATAATTTTATGGTTTGTAAGATAAGATTCCTATCTGAATTTAGGAATGAGTTCCAAAAAGTGATATAAAAAAGCCAGGCAGAATCATCCAGAAATAACTACTTTTGATTTAATTTTCAGAAAAATGGGAGATGAGAGGAGTCAGGTTTTTTGGAAAGTAATGCAAGTTGTAGCAAAGGCTACATGAGGATGGCACACAGACTGAGCTTTCTAAGTGATGTATTGATGCAAGGCCAAGAGGGCAGATAAGCTCACTCTGGAAGAGAGCATGCAGGAAAAAGATGTGATCAATAATGAATTCCAGTTTATCATTGAAAAATAGAGGGCAGGAAAAACAGTTCTAACCAAAGAAATGATAAAATGACAAGGAGTCACAGGAGTTCAGATAAAAATTTTAACACAGAAATAGACTCTGGTCTTCTTTTATAAGATCATGTGGTTCTTCCCTGTCTTTTAACAATTTATCTTTTTAACTCATATAATTGCATAGATTTTTTTTTTTTTTTAATTCCTAGCCTTAAAAAATGTGTATGACTTTCTAGTTGGGCCTTGATGTTGGACAAGTTCCCTCTGAGGTTCTTTGTCACAAAATTCCATGTCCACTGGAATATCTTGAAAAATAAGATTACGTTAATCTCCAAAGAACTTGCAGCCAATTTACAACTTAAACTAACATAGCAAAACCAGCCACTGAGAGATTGGCTTTCCTTTTCCTTGCCACTGGTGACTGAAATCCTACTACCAGCACATTCTGGGTCTGAGCTTTATGGTTATGATTCAGATAGGAAATTTGGTGGGATTCCTGAAAAGCTGATAGAACAAGGGAAGCAGCTGTTAGAGACAATCTTGAGTTCTCTTTTTATTTTCCTATAAGCTTGGACATGCTCCCTCAGCAGACTTCCAAAATGAAGTTTTATTAGAATACAAATAACTATGTTTGGTTTAAAATTGCTTTTGAATTAATCTTCTACTTGAGCTTTAATTTAGAACAGTTGTAATTAAATACATTAGGTTACAATTACAGAATTTTAATTCCAGCTTGGTTTCAAGAAAAAGTATGAATGCTTTCTTACCCTTTTGGTTTTAAATTTTACATATTTACTACACTTTTTTTAGGATATTTGCATTTTTGCTCTTTAGTTAGCAGTCAGTTTTGCTAGATCTGGGTTTATTTTATGACCTGTGGAAGTGATGTGCTGAGAACTGGAAGAACCTGCACTGAACTCTACCATCCATGCCACTATTTCCAACATGTGCCAAGAGGGTGGCTGCAGGATGTTTTACATGGTGCTTGCTGTTTCCAGGGTTAAGTTAATCCTAATACTTACTGCAAATACCACAAAAGGTTTATGCTTTAATCTAATTTTGATACCTATTTTGATATCTATTATGCTTAATTCTAATTTTAATCTATTTTGATTCTAATTTTTAGAATTCTTCAAGTTTCTTAGGCACGTTTAACCTGAAACATAATGAATCATTTTTGCTGAGTTATTTTAGGGTTAATTTCTTTGTTTGGTTTTAATATACTTGTTTGTTCTTACTCAGTGTTATGGTGTATTAGGATCACTGGGTTTAAAGATTCTACTTTGAAATCTATTTCCCTCATTTTTGTAATACTTTAATGCTATGTGAGGCAGTATAGAATCCAACCTATATCCAGGTTTTTCATAGTTACTTTACAGAAAACTTCAGCATAGATACCAGCCATTGCTTTTCCATTCCCATTTGTAAAAGATTTACTGGTTTATTTCAAAATAAAATCACAAAAATTTTGAAATAAATTATATTGCAATTTAATCTACAATTGAAAATTGGCCTAATTTTAAAAATTTGCATGAGAACCATATCATTGTAAGTAGGAGACCTATGGATATCACACAAACAAGTATCTGAAGGCTTTTGACATAATTTATCATTTAAATGCTTTAGTAGTCTTTACTCTGAAAGTAAATCCTTCTGATTTTCACACCGCTTTTTCTGGAGTTCAGTTCTTCTAGTACGTAATATGTTGAGTTTGATTCCAACCCCCCCGCCCCAGCCTTTACATTGCAGTTTGGGAAGCAAACTGTCATACTCTAAAACTAAATTGTTGAATACTTGCAGGTGTTTAGTGCAAGCTCCTTCAAGAGAGGCAATAGTGAAATGCTGGTGTGGTGCCTCCTGTGTCCCTGCAGGTCACCCCAAGGAGAATGGGGGAACTGGAACACTCTGGTAGAGTGGATGAAGTCTTGCAGAAAAAACTGTCTAGATGCTGTGCTGTACTGAGGATCATAACTCTTTCCATTGTGAAATGTTTATACTTCACCATAGATGTTATAAAAAGCTCCCTAATGGTGTAATATATAAAAAGAATACTGGAAACAGTCAGACAGTTCTAATAAGGTTATGTACAAATGAAACCTGTCCACATTTATTCCCTTTACCAAACAGCATGTGGGGAACTGGGAGTACTTAACCAAAAGAAGTTTTCTTGATTGAAAACTGCTTTTTCAGCTTGCAGATCTCCTCCTCCCTCTCCCTCCACTCAATGGAAAAAACAACAGCCCTGAAGGAAATAAAGAAATATATCCTCTCTTGAGGCCTCGCCCCCATCCCTGTGCAATCCTTCTACAGCTCCCAGCAGCAACTTCTGCTTCCTGCAGCCTGAATAAACTTTGTTTAAAAAAAATAATAATTGAGCTTAAAAGCATTACTTCTCTGTGTGGTAATGAATTGAGTGTGGCAATATACTGTGTTACAGTTTTGTCCTTGGCATACCACCATCTGGAACAGCTCTCATGGAGTACATCAGGGAGCCAATGATCTGTTGTACAAAACTGAACAAAATACTGCTGCAAGGATCCTCAGAAAGGTTTCCTGCAGATTTTTCTTTGAATAGTTTTCATTTTCATGCTTTTTTGGAAAGTTCTTGGCAGCTTGCCAAGTTCTAATGAGAAAGACCAGAAAAAAATTGATCTGTAGATCTTTGTTTAAGGAAATAGGGGTAGTAGGATTCCCCTTGAATCTTTTGGAATAAAATGCAATGCATTTTTTTTCAGTCGATTATTTTAATTGCTGTCTTTTGTGGTACCTGAAGTTGTGCTTGTATCCATGCTGTACAAAGCCTTTCTCAATAAGATGGGGTGTTTTATTTTTTATACTAATCCACAGCAAAAAAAATGCTGCACAGCATTCTTCATAAGATAAAAGTTAGCTTTAATGAGATCTTACAGTACACAAATAGTAATTCTTTACAGCTAGGTAGTGTACACTTGTTCATTTTCTAATTTTGCTTATTAGATGGTCCTCAAAATATTGCTGTGCTACCTTACTGCCATGTGATATATGTTTGCAACACCACAGAGAGCTGAAAGGATGTGAATTAGTCATTAGTAGTTAGATATCCTAATACATTCCTAATACATTTGTATATCAGGGATTAGCTGATTTAAACAGCTCCATGGGAAGCCTGCAAAAGAAAATTCTTTCATAAGCCTCAAGTTAACATGCTGTCTTAAATAACATCTTCTGACGTTTTGCATGCCTCAACAGTACTAGAGAACACTTTGACTATGTGGCCTATTTCATGCTAATACGTTTTTTTCTTTTTCACATCACAAAATTCTCCATGAGGACTCATCTTTCTGTAGCTAGTAAAATTACATGGTGCAAATGTGCTTTTATTGTTTGTCATGTATTGAATGTGTACAAGTTTCTCCCTGACTTATGAATTTTCAGGTATACTAGGGCTCAAAGTCTAGATTGAATAAGGCATTATTAAGAAAAAATATTATTAATAATAAGGTAAACATTTCCAGATTTCACATCTAGGTATGTTTAGCTATTACTGGACATAATTTCTGTTTGTTTTCCACGTGAGAGTCATAGTATTAGGACTTAGTCCTCCTTGTGCATTTTCTCAGCTTATCCAGTCTCACATCATTGTGTCTCCTTAATTAGGGCAACAGCATCTCTTTGGCAGTCCTTCTCTGTATAAACTCAACATGCTTCTGACTGGATACAATCAAATACTGGTGATTTGATTTGATGTAATCAAATGTTATTGTTTCCATTGCAAATTTCTATTCTTCACTTTTTTTTCTCTCTTCTTCCCACAACATTTTTTGTCATGTTAATCATTAGATGTCTTTGCTTTCGTGGTGCCTCCAGACCCCCTGTCTATCCATTTCCCTTTTTTGTGTCTTCTTTCATTTGCTTTGACACATCTACACTCCCTGCCATCAGACCTCATCATGCCAGTTACCAACACTGATGCACTCATCTGAAGAGGCACTTCCTTGCTCGCACCTGTGTGTTATAAATGTGTTTGCTGTGAACATTCACGTTGTTATTGCAATGTTTTACTCGAAATCCTCCCAAAAAAAATATTAATTTCTATGATACTGTAATATAAAAACTATAAGACAGGTTGCCACTGTAAGGATATCGTTACCTATGCTGCTGTTAGTGGTTCACTTTTACTTCCCTGTCTGTGTGGTTTTTCTTATACTTAAATTGTAAGCCTTCGAGGACAGAGACCATTTTTGTCCTGTGATTTTGCAACATCGGTCTGTGGTCCATAACCAGAGTTTATGTTATCATGCAGATAGAGCCCAAATTCTGCACTAAGGCACCTCCAAACCTTATCACAGTTGTTTAACTGCCTTGTTCCTTTGTGTTAGCATATGGTCTTTCAAATGCACTTACTTTTAAGTGTAGATGATCAACTGCTTTAACATCTCTAAAAATACTAGCTTTTCCTTTTTTTTCCAAGACAAATATATAACAGATGCATAAATGAACCACGGAATGAATGTGCTGCAGACATAGAGCCATCATTACACTCTTCACAATCAAGTTTTTTCATAAGCTCATGTGGTGTACACCTGTGTTAAGTTAACGTTGCACTTAGGTGCAGTGTGGAAGACTCAATAATTCAAAGTGGAATTTGTTTCTTTGTTCCTTTTGTGCTCTTTCCCATATCCTCTCCCTTCATTATTTACTGTGCTCTGTTTGCCTTCTGTTTGTACTTACAATTATTTTCCTAATACTTGATTTGGCTGAGGTTCAAATTCACCCACAAGAAATTCAGAAAGTAGTAAGTAGAGCCGGACAGGGATAGCACTTAAGAATGATTTTATAAATAAAATTTAAAAAATTAAAATAAAGCAGTAATCAGTATATATTACCAAAAATGTCCTTTAAGATGCAGTATATTGGATATCTACTAGTATAAAATACGGAAATTAAGAAGTGGGAATATACAGAAGCTGAAAAATAATTTGATCAGTGATTAAAGAGAGCCACTTGAGGGTTTGAGGTTCAACAAATAACTTGCTTTTACAGTTTCATATAATAAAATCATACTTAGTAGCATTTCAAGAAACGTCAAGTAGAAGTATTCTAGTATAGCTAGAAAGTACACCTGCATCTTCTTTCATAGTATTGTTCTGCTATTTAGTTCTTTTATTGTCCTGAAAAAAAAGGCATTTCTTTTTCATCCCATTGAGAAGGGGAAATAGGAACTGTGTAGAAAATCATTTGGTTTAAATCTAAAATGAAGGTGATGTCAGGGAGAGAAACAATTTAGAACTCCAAAATCTAAGACCATTTTCTCAAGCTGAAGATGTTCTCTAGCCACTAACAAGTCTGATTTCTAATTTTGGGATCTAATGAGACTAACCTTACTCTATAAGCCATCATTAGAGATCCACAGAGATATAGTGAGCAAAATGTTAAAGCTTTTAAGGTAAGATGGTAGTTGTCTCCACTCACTAACTGACTTGCTCTTAAGCAAACTGCACACTTCTTATGGTAGTGTGCAGCTTCCTCAGTCATTTGAGGCAAAAGTTTATTAGAGTTGTGCTCTGCCAATACTAACTCTGTGGCATCTGCTCTTTACTTCTGTATATGTTGTCCTCAATAAATTTAAAAACTTTAAGGGCTACCTCCACTTTATAATTTCTATTCCCTTATAGATCACCATTCTTTCTACATGTTTTGAGCACACTTAAAAAAAATTATTAGTAGAATTTGAAGCATCAAAATTGAAGTAGCCTAAGCAGTAAAATGAATTCTGTATCTTCTGCAGTATGATTTTTGTTATCTTTTGCAGTAGACTGAATTCCACCTCAGGATATGATATCTATTTAATTTATTTCCAGCCTAACTCTTGGCTTACAAACCGTCAGCATTTGAGATTGTTTGCTTTTCTACAGAATCTGTTACAGAACCATTACCAGACTATGCATCTCAATGCCCCTTCTTAATCAAGCGATTTCAATCCCTATTCCTTATGCAG
Organism: Hylia prasina; assembly: GCA_013397195.1. Classification (NCBI taxonomy): domain Eukaryota; kingdom Metazoa; phylum Chordata; class Aves; order Passeriformes; family Sylviidae; genus Hylia; species Hylia prasina. The sequence goes on along the minus strand of VYXD01003619.1, from coordinate 6,217 downwards.
CCTAGCAATGTCTGCATAGACAGGCACATAAACATATTGTTTGCTAGCACTAATGTGGGTAGCTCTAGCTGATAATGGGGACTAATTCTTTATTGCATAGTTCATGTCCAGCTCACTTGTGTGATTTACGCTGATGCCTGAACTGCCATGTCTCTATTAGAGGTGGCAAAATTAAAGGTAATACAGCAAAATGTAGAGTTCTACATGGATCTATTTACTTCTTGTCTAAGGTCGTGTAGTTTGTTTTTTAAACTTGCATCTTTTTATAGTTAACAATTTTCTATTTTGTAAGCATAGGAAAACTTACCTCAGACCTATAACTCATGATGATTTTTAGAATTATCCTTGGTGAAATGCAGGTATTTGATGTTGCTACAAACAATAATAAGTAAAAAGAATTATCAAAAACTATCTTGATGGAAGGAATCTCCCTGGAATTTGAAGTGTATCCTCTTTTAGAGGCTGAACACCATCTTGATCTCATTACATTTTTTTTCCCTCATCAGAGGCTCTCAGATGGCATTTTGTGGCAATAGTTTATTTGACCTGACCCAGAAGATTCTGGCCATTTGGAATGTGTTGTCATAGGCTATTAGTGATCCATCTGTAACAGTTGTGCTTCTAGGTTTACTGTTTGGTTAAAGGGGGGAAAGAAACCCAACAAAAACCCCAACACTATACACCTGGCTAGAAAATAAATGCAGTTATCAAGTTTAATGACACAAATATTCTTGGTAAGTAAATGTTGATATTTAGCTGAAAAAACACCGAGATCAAGCAGTGACAGAAGGAATGGAGGAAGACTGACATCCCTGTTTTTCAGATGGTTCTGTTCATTTTGGACAATAGTTACTAATTGCATGTGGGAGTCCTAGTGTTGAATGGGATTAGCTAGTTTAATTTCTCACATATTTCATTTTTATGTCAGTTTTGTGCATATTTCTTCAACACAGACTTCTAATGCACGAATTCAAATACTATGTAGGCTTCAGAGCAGCCATTTTAAAAGTGAAAGGCATCCATGGGCAAGTCTTAAAAATACTGATAATAAAGTTCACTTTTTTTTTTCTAATTATTGTGTATAGTGCAAGAAGAAGCACATAAACAGGAGAAGAAGCAACGTCAAGTGTCAAACTTGTCTTCCTGGAGATAGGTTCAAGAGTCAAATATTTAGAAATACTTTTCCTGTGAAATGAAAATAGAAGTTTGCCTTCAGGATTGGAATTAATATGATTTACAGTAATGATATTTAATGATCATAAGGTATTGATCAAATGCTGAACTGGTATTGAAGAAATTTTTTGCTGTGTGCTGGATGTAAAGAATAATATAGAAAGTGTTTGCCTCTCTACAATTTATAATGTAACTTAATCTTTACTTTTCTTTCCCTTTGTTTTCTAGCATAAGGCGGCACCAGGAAAGGAGAGCTATTTTAACTCCAATTTTAACAGATTTCACTGTTCGAATAACTGCAGCTCCTGCTATTATTTTTACAAAAATTGATGCTGCAGAGAATTTACACCCAGAGGTTAGTACAAAGTGTCAACAGAAATAGCACAACTTTTAATATGTGGATGATCTGAATATTTTGCAATTCCACCATTTGAAGTGTTCAGGTGTGTTTTCAAATTGCCAGCTGGAGAAAGGTCATGAGCTAAAATGTTCTTTCTCTGCTGGAGAAAGAATTTTTGTATAGCATTTGATATTAAATGCAGTCTAGCCAGAGGTAAATAAACCTATTTTCAGTTCCAGAAATGGGAATCCTTTAATGATTTCCAGCAGTATTTTTAAAAATTTTGTCATGGAAAGGTGTTAAGAAGAGGTGCAACATTAACAAAACATTGTATTCATAACCTTCTCATAAAGAAACCTGAAAATGCAATATGTATAGTAGCTATAATAAGAAAGTTAAGCTGAGTTCTCTGAGCCTGATTTCCAAGATCCCAAGTTGCCAGTAAGCATCCACTTCCCTACCTTTGCTATGGGTGCTTCCAGGTACTCAGATTTAAAAATCACTTTTTAAAGCTGGTCTGTTGTTCAGCTACTCAATGATAAATCTGTGAAGCAAGTTATGCACAAAAGGTATTGGCTGACTTTTTGTCATTAGTTTGTAGCTCAAGAACATTTTATATGGGGAAAATATCAGAAAATTTTTGTCAGCTCATAAGGATAATTTGCCTTAAAAGTTACCTCCTGGGAAGAGCAAATTGGTATAGGAGTGTAAAGGGTACTAGATGTGTATTTCAGTGTTCAGTGGGTGTGCCTTGTTGGAAAGTAAGAGCTTGTGGGCATAGAGAGAAGAAATCAACAGTGTCACATTTTGTGTAAAGGATCATCAAAAGGGCAGGTGGAAAATTATTCAATGCAAAAAAGAAATAGAAAGCCCCAGTATGGCTAAGAAGGAATGGAGTTATTCAAGTAAAAAAAAAAAAAAAACAACCAAAAAAAAACCACCTTGAGCTTTGCTAATGCTTATGTTCAAGAATTTCAGTGTTTTCTGTGCATACGTTGTTCTTGTTATCTATTCCCTGGATGACATTCGATCATGAAGGGAGAGGTCTAGTTTAGATTAGAGCTTGAGCACTGTGCAAACTTCTCATGAGACAGAGTAGTTCTTCTTCCTTTCTGCATTGGTTCTGTTTTACATCTCTTTATTGCTTGCCAACAGTGGTGAAGGTCTTTATTTGTGCTAGACACCACCAATAAAACAGTGGCTATTCAGCTAGTGTTGCCAAGGTAATAAGAATGGCTTACAGGCAAAGAGAAATCAATTAGATTAGCTCTCTGTGAGTTCCTACACATGATTTCATTATAAATCAAGCAGAGTTTGTGTTTAAATTTTTTTTAAAAAAGAAAATACATCTTTTTCTTGGAAGGAAAGGAGAATTGGAATCATTGCCAAGGACACTGACAGCCCACTGATACTAACAAGAGATGGAAACAAGGCCTTGTGCATGAGATGATTTTCTTGCAGTTTTCCTTAACAGTTCTGCTGTTGAAAGCCATGCAAAGAATAAGCCACATCCTTTAGAAACAAAACACACCATTTTTTCCTAAAAGGACCACATTTGTATGATATATAACATTATATATTATATTAAGTATTGACTATTGCAGGGAACCACAGCACAGTTATATAGAAGCTGAAAATTATTTTCCCAATAGCTGAAAATATTTTCCCAATTATTTTCCCTTAATTTCACAGGAAATTTTGGTCTGTGGTCATTCTTTGGAAGTGAATATGACAACAAACTTGGACTTCTTCCTCAATGTGGCTCAAGTGCAACTTCTTCAGCATCTGGTACAATCTAATATGGTTGGACTGGAACCTTCCAGTAGCACCACTGAGGTAGGTTTTTCCCTGGTTTGCAACTGGATTTTTAAAAAGTCCATCTGCAAAGTACTGTAGCTCTGAGCAAGTGTTTGTGCCATCTAGGAAAAACTGTATATGTAAAGGAAATACATGGTTTTTTGTTGTTTGTATGGTCAGTTTCAAAATGCATTCTGACATTGATATAAGAACAGAATGTGTGTTAACAAGAATATTATTCAGTAAATGCTATTATTCATTATAGTGGTTCTGCAACATCTTATGTATAAGGAGAATTATCTTATGTAATGTACAAGGAGAATTGTGTTAATGATGAGGGAAACAAATTTTTGGAAAGTAGTTTTTTGAGATTATTTGGTGTTGAACTTTTATTGAATCTTTGGTATTTTCTTGTGAGTTCACATGCTACACTGTCCTTCACTAAAGCTAATAAACTATAAAATTTTCTCTGTGCCTGGTAACCACTACTCACATTGTCTTAGGGACTCAAGTCAATAAGATTCAATCCACCTCTGAATATTTTCATACTTTAGCAAGAATGTTGATGGGTACATCATAAGGGATCCTTCATCTGAACAGTTAGTCTCTCCTTTCTGTCTGGAATATTAGTGATATCTCTTGAATACCACTTGAATTTTGTCATTCTTTATTACTGGGACTTGATACCTCAGTTTGTATTGAAAGCCAATCACTGTGACAGACTACTAAGTTTAAATTTTACACTTCTGGGCTGATACAAAAAAAGAAAAGGGAAAGATATGGAAAACATTTGCCTTAAGAAAAAATATGTATTTCTTATCTTCAAAACCTGGAATCTAGTCAGGCTGACAGCATCTTTAAAGTAGTGGGAGACATGACAAAGCACTAATTCCACTGGAATGGCTGTTGGACCTATTGAGGTACCTCCACAAATAAGAAAAGTTAGGGGAAGAGTTACTGAGCAAGGCACAGTCAACTATTCCAAGAATCTGGCTAATGGGAGACCTGGAGAAGATTTTCTCCTTTCTTTCCTGAATCTCACAGTTTCAGCATTGCACGTGAGTCTGGGTGGAAGCGAGGAATGCTCTAGAGCAGCCAAACTATTTACATTCCTCTCTCTTCACCCTGTCAAAACCCCAGAAGTTGTTTGTTTGTGCTAATCTAGGCATCACATCACCCCCCATTCTTTTATCACTTCCCAAGGCTAGAGACAAATAAAGGGCATTGTTTTATTAACATTGGGAAACATGAAAGATGTAGAAAAGAAATGCGGTGTATTTTTCTTTTCCTTGGATACTTTACAGACACAGGGCCTCTTTTGGAGATGAATACTGTAAATTATATATATAGAAATATCTTCAATAAATTATTTGTAGAGCACTGTTTTCCCATTTTCAGTCGAATGGACACATTCAGAAGATTTGAATAGATGCCAAGAATTTAAATTTTGAGTTGGCTTTGTGCAGAAGTGCTGCATGACTTATCTGGACTATAAAAACTTAAAAGGAATTTGCTGCAAAATTTTAGAAAGTCTTTTGTTGACTACATCCTGAGATACTTATTTGCTCTTCATTGCTAACTCCCTTGCATCACTGCTGTCTTGCATCACTGAGGTCTACTGTAATGAATAATGGGGATTTCTTGCTCAAGGTGTTTGCTTTGTCCTTAGTAAGCCATAGAACTACATTTGGATTTACTATACTGGAAATATAAATCTATTGCTTGGTTACATTTGTCCAGTTCTTCCTCAGTATTGTGTAGCTCTATGTGCCTAAGTGAAGCCACCCCATCCTCTAATATATGTGCATTTATTTTTATTATTATGGTTCTTCTTTAGTCAGCAGAAAGAAACATAATACACTGATTGTATGCTGCTGTTTTTATCTTACTGAATAAAATCAAGAGTCTGCACATAGCTTTTTCACACCTGCATATTATTTCATTGCAAGAATCAAAGCATAATTCAGGTTGAAGGCACTTCTGGAAACCATTCCTTTGCTCAAAACAAGACTAATGTCCAAGCTAGATTCAGCTTTTCAGGATGTTGTTCAGTCAAAACTTTCTTTGCCTCAGAGGAATTACCATCTGGATAATTGTCCTGTGCTTGATTACTCTTGCTTTGGCATATTTTTGTCTTTATATCCATTCAGAATTTTGCTTGATAAAACTTTAAATCATTGCCTCTCAACATTTCACAATACATTTCCAAGAACAGTCTGACTTAATCTTCTTCATAGCTGTGCTTTAAGTAAATGGACACAGTAATTAGATGACCCTCCATTATTCTTATCCTTCTCTTTTTCTGTCTGAAAAAAACTAGCTCTCTCACCCTCTCCTTATAAATTATGTGCTTTAACCTTTTAATCCTCTTGATGATCCCCTGCCCAGTCAGGTTTATCATAGTCAGCAGAATGCTGTTGAGCGCTTCTGCTGTTGAGCTCAAAGCTAAAGACAGTACTCCAGATACTGACCCACAAGTATCTCATCATCTCACCTCTGATCCAGTGGCTGTGCTGCTGCTAATGCTTCCCAGTAAATGCTCAGGCTCCCACACTACAGGGAGTGTAGTGTCACATGTTTAAGTTGTTGGCCACCAGAACTCTTGGGTTTGTTTCTGCAAAGCTGTTCCATAGCATTGGTCTCCAGCCAGTTTTTGATTTGGAATTTTACCATCTCACAGATTCACAGACTCATGTAAGTTGGAGAAGACCTCTGAGATCATTGAGTCCAAACTTTGACTGATCATCACCTTGTCAGCTAGACCATGACAAGTGCCACATCCAGGTCCAGGACTGTGTCTTTCATGAGGACTTTGTCCTTCATGAGGTTTCTGTTAAACCATTTCTCCATTTTGGCAATGTCCCTCTGAATGGCAGCCCCTACGCCTCAGTGTATCAACAGCTCCCC
>VYXD01003617.1:985762-1047033 GCA_013397195.1 Hylia prasina | reverse complement strand
CCCGGCCCCCCCCCCCGTGCCCGGAGCCGCGGCGGCGCGGGGCTGGGGGGCAGCCCGGGGGTTCCCAGCCGGAGGTGGGGAGGCAGCGATCGATAGTGAAGGCTTCGCAGCGCCTTAACCACTTAATGATCCAGAAATCAATGGGGAAGGGCGAGGGGAGGGCGGAGGGGGTGGCCAGTCGTCGGGCCGCCGCGGCGCCCCCCTTTCCCCGCCAGCACCTCGGACAGCGCCGGGAGGGAAACCGGAGTCGCTCCGGAGCCCGCAGCACCTCGGACNCGGGGGGGTGTGGGTTGGGTGGGGTATGGAAGGGTTACTGCTCTCTGCGCGCCTCCCCCCGCAATTAGCTGATCTGCCGGTCCCTCCCGAGCAGGGAAAGTTTTGCTGGGCGTTAAAATTAAAACCAAAAAAAAATTAGGAAAAAAAATAGGGAGAGGGGAAAAAAAAAAGGGGGAAAGAAAAAGCACCGAAACCCTCCCCAAACCCCCAGCACTGAGGCGGCTGCTCTGAGCCCGAGAGGAGCCTGGAAGCTGCGAATTTCGTTGCATGCCCTGGAAATCGGCCGTGGCCGAGCACGGAGGTCCGCGGGGCCGCCGCGCCCCCGCCCAGCGCTGCCGGAGCGGCGAAGACCGGGCATCGCTCTGCCCGCTCTGCCAGCGCCAGCGGCGGTACCTACTGGCGCAACTGGGAAGGCACCCAGAGCGGATTTTTTTCTGCCGTCAATCGCGTTTTAAATAAAACCTCTATGGCCTCAGGCAGAGCTGCCCCGTCCCGCCCGTTTCTGCCGGAGACACCAACTTTCCTCCCTCCCGCCCCGTCGGGAGGTTTTGCTGCTGTTGGTCTCCCAGGCTGGAGAGGGACAGGCTCACGGAGGATTCCCACCTTCCTCGCGGTCAGACTGGTTGCTGTCTCCTCGAGGGTTTATTTAGGGGCTTTTCCCGTGGATAGACCCTTCGCCGCGGAGACAGGAAAATGTCCACACCCGGGCGCGTGAAGCTGCGTCACTTTAAAGCGATGTCGCCGGTTATTTCTCAAATACTCGATTTCTTCTGTTTCCCCACCTTCCCGGCCAGTCAGCTGCATCTTGTCCCTCTTCCAAAGCCGCCCTTGGCCGGCAGCTTGGAGGCGACCAAGGAGGGGAGAGCCCCCCCTGGGGCAGCCCGGCTGCCAGCTGTCGGGCAGCGGCGCAGGCAGGGCCCCAGCACCTCCTGCCCTCGGCCCCGCAGGCTCGGGGCCGGCTGCGATCGGGGCAGCGCAACAAAAGAACTTCAGAGGAGGACAAGCCCAGGGACAAAATCAGCGTCAGCCCCGGCCCCAGCCTGCCCGCGCCTCGGGGGTGTAACACGCCCGAGCGGGAGGCTGCTCGTCCTCCCTGCCGCTGCGTGAGGGGTTCCTGCTGCTGCTGCGCTGCTCCGTGTCCCTCCCAGCACACAGAGGGGCCAGGCCAGTTGTGTGGTGTCCCCCATCCACAAGGCTGGGTGTCTCTTCGGACTGGACCAGAGCAATGGATGTGCAGGAACGGGTCCCGGTGAGAAATGGTGCCAAGACCCCGATGGGCTTTGCCAGCTCCTTGCAGGGTTTGTGTTGGCTCCTGGGCTCTGGCAGCCCCCCCATTCAACCAGAAGACCACATTTGGGTTGGAATTTTGCACTGGGATCGGGATCAGCGATGAGGTTGTATTTGGGACCAGGAATGGGACTGGAAAAGGCAGCAGGGCCGGGAGTGGGGTTAGAACCAGGATTTGGATCAGCCATGCAGGGACAGGTTTGGGCTGGTGAGTCTTGCTCTTGAATAAAAAGCACCTGCCTTCAAATAACCACAAGGAAGTCCCCAGATCAGACCAACTTCCTGATGAAGTGCAAGATTTTGGGGGTACTTGTGTGTGGGGTACAGTCCTCATCCCAGAGCAGGTTCTGTGTTGTGCCATGCCCAGCCAAGGCCCTGGGGACAGATATGTCACTCCTAGGCCATACCTGGGGCTCCCAGCAGCTACAGATGCACTGCCACTCATGTTCTAATGACACTGAAGGGATTATTACCATTATTACTATTAATGCTACTGTTTTATTAAGTTGTTTCAGAACTAGACTCCCCAAGGCAGAAATTCTGCCCATATGTGTTGTCCCTCCTACATCACCAGACCCTGGACAGGTGGGGCTCCAATGATTTTTCTGTGGCTCCCAGCACATTTTGGAAATCCTGTGCACAGACCACTGAGCAGTGCACACTCCCTCCCTCTGTGTGTCTGCCCTTAAACCCCGATTTCCAGCCTGTTCCTGTTCACAAATACACCAGTCAAGAGGAGATCCCTGATGCCAAGTGCATCCACAGTCACCTCCTCACACGCCTCAGTCACAATCCAGGGGTGGATTTAGGACAGTGGCAGCTTTGGGAGTTGCTGCTCACCCCACCCCGCTGGGTGCTGTCGATGGACAGGGCCGGGCTCTGCTGGCTCCTGTCACCAGGGCAGGTTTGGCCCTGGGGCCAAGGGCCAGGGGCTGCCCCAGGTGTTCCCAGAGGCTTTGGCTGCAGAACCCCTTCCACAGCCGGGCCGGGGGCTGCCGAGCTGAGACCGTGACTGAGCAAGAGTCAATCCAGAAACATCCCCGGCGTCCTGGGAGGGCCTGGCCGAGGGAGGAATCCCCGGAGGTTCTGCCGCACCGCATCTCCTCCCGAGGGCCGGCCGGGCGCTGGGGAAGGCCGTGCCCAGCGCGCACCGCGAGGGACGCTCAGCAGCGACGGGCTCCGCTGCGATGCTCCGGTACCCAAACGAGCGCGCGGTCAGGAGACAGAGGAGGGCTCGGGGTGGGGGCAAGAGGCAGACAAAGGGGGGNTCGGAGGGGCCGGGGTCGGGCCGGGGTGCGGGCGGCTGCGGGGGCAGGGCTGCCCCGCGCTGCCCCTCCGAGCTGGGGACATTTGGGGCACGACCTCGCCCAGCATTTCGGGGGCAGTGGGGCAGATGCGCCGGCTCTGAGCTGCGCTGAGAGGCGTCTCCTGAGCGCACTTTGCTGATTTTCCTGTTTCTGCTCTCTTGGCTGGTTTCCTACGCCTGTCCCAACCAGCAAAGGTTCACACCGCTCTGTGCCAGCTCTTCCCAGCCAGGCAGGACTCCCTGGAGGTGCTTCCTTCCCTGGGCACACCCCAGGGACCTCAGTGGCTGCTGCAGGAGGGGACAGACGCTGTAGCTCGGCCGAGAGCTGGACGTGGCTCCCAGCAGGCAGGAGGACAAACCCCGTGCCTGGGTTTCTCACATTCTCGTAAACAGTGTCATTTTTAGCAAGACAAGTCATTTAAGGCCCAGCTTCCTCCTTCCCTGGGGAGGTGGGAAAGGTCTTTGGTTATAATCCAGCTCTGCCAGCTTGGCAAGCCCTGCTGTTATCCCCCTCATTATTTTAGATGGGGTTTATTTAGAGGCCTGTATTAAAAGGAGGCAATCACATACCAGGGATTTCCCGGTGTGGAGCAGGAGATTTTTGTTCCTCCCTCAACTCAGGTGTGGGCAGGGTGGAGTTTGTTACAGCTCCTTCCTTATAAAAGGGCAGGCTGAGGTACAAACTGCCCTAAGGATGGGGTGTGGGAGGTGCTGGAGCCTTCATTGTCCTGAGGGGTAAGAAAAGCTGCTCTTGCAGATTACTTTTGTGTTTCATCTTGAGCAATGCACTGTAGTGTTATAAAGAACTCTTCTCTTTGAGGTTTGGGGTTAAAGGTTTGGCTGGAAATCTGAGGGGCAACGAGCTCAGCATGGGTTCCTTGTGTCCTTTGGCTGCTGGTGGCTTTATGTAGGGCTGGGCAAATCTCAGTGCCAAGGTGTGGGGGGCAAAATCAGGCTGGCACATCCATCTGAGCTCAGGATGCAGTTGGGGCTGCCCAGCACAGCAGATGTCACCACCCAGAGCTCCGGGGTGAACACACCTGAGCTCTCCAAGTGCCAGTGGGAGGGTGAACATGAAAACTGGGAGATAATTTGTCTTAAAAAGCTGTAATGGTAGATGTGACGAGCACAGACTACATAGGAGTTATTAACTTCTTTAGCAATAATGGAGATCCAGAGTTTAAATAATGGCACTTTTAACCAAGTGGTATTTGAAGTGAAATGCTCTGCTGGGAGAGGATGGATTCCAAATGTGTTGGTTCCTGACTGGACCTGTGCAGTCACCTGTGGGTTTGGGTGCTGTCACGTTGAGTTGGTCTTGGAAGAGTTTGAGTCTGTTCAGTGAGTGCTTGAAGAGGCTCAGCCCTGAGGGGCTCCAGGCACCAGCAGCTATTGCAGGGTGAGTGTGGAGCTGGCTGGAGCCACCTCAAAGTAGAGGCACTGCCTGTGGTGAGGCCCCCGTTTGGCAGAGCACTCCAAGCAGGTGTTTGAATTCCTTCACACAGGCAAGAGCTTTGCTGAATCAGGCACTGATGGGAAGCTTTTTTTGGCAAAGAAATGAGGACTGATGAGATATTACAGATTTGATATCAGCTAGGATATGGCTGCATCCAATCTATTTGTCCAGAACCAGCAGGGAAGGAGCCTGTCCTGCCTTCCCTGTGGGAAGTGTGAGCACTGCCCTGTTCCTGAGTATCATGAGAATTGTGCTGCTCAGGCTGTGCTGTGCACCTGACACAAAGCAATGAACAGGCTGAGACAGAATCATTCCTCTTATATGTATGATTTATTTGGCTATATTTGCATTAGCATAACACTGTAAAACCTGAGAGAAAGTCTACTGCATGTGGAATCCCAGGGTCCAAGGGCTGTGCCCAGCACTGTCCTTGCTGTGGGGGCCCTCTGGGGGAGGGGACCACTCACAGGCACTCCTCAATGGGAGGCACTGAGAGCCTTTTTACGGGACTCAGGGTCTGGAAAAGTCCTGAGATGAGGCTCAGCCTATGAGGAAAGGAGCAGAGAGAGGATTGGTTAGAGCCAGGAGCCAGCTACAGAAAATAGGTTGAAGCACAGACAGGGAGGAGACTGCAGATTGCACAAGGGCTTTTGCCTGACTGGGAGACATTGCTCCAGCTGAAGTTAAAACACTTAACCTGCTTAAAATGAGGAGTAGCTTTCTGATTGACTTTGAGACATTCTTATCCTGCTCTAGCAAAAATACCCTGTAATTGTGCTATGGTGTGTTTGTTGTCTGACATTTTCAAATGCCCTGCCATGCCCTAAGGTGGGCCCTGAAATAAATATGACTTGTTTTCTACAGCACAGGACTTGGGTGCTTCACTGAGGGGCCAGGATGGGCTCCCAGAGGAGTCCCTGGTGAGGTCAGGGGCTCTTACACGACCTGCCCTAAAAACCCAGAAGCAGCAGCTCCCCAGGAATCACCTTTGAGTGGGGACAGGGTGAAAAAAATGCCCATGACAATAAACAAAAGGGAAATAATCTGGGGGTAGAGAGGTCCCAGGGCCCTTTGGGGTGAGCAGTGTGGCTCACACACAGCCGTGTGCAGCACAGGAGATGCAGTGACTGAGACTGGAGCGTTTTCCATGGGGGACAATGGGCTCTGCCTGCCCCAGCACAATTCCCTGTGCCACACATCTGCCTCGTGTGGCTGTGCTGAGCTGCCTCCCACTTCCCCCACCCTGCTCAGGCTGGCTGGATGTCAGGTTTTGCATATGTAAAAATACAGAGCAGTCTTTGCCCTGAAAAGCTTGCTAGTGATCTCATTAATCAAGACAAACAAAGCATATTTAGCTATTCCCCCTCTCTGGAGGAAGGCGTTCAGGTACTCAAATATGCATTTGAGTGCCTAACTTCAGACAGCTGTTTCTGGATGTTTTTGCTTTCTCACAAATACCAGCAGTGACATAACCCCCTCTCTGGGAGGGAGAGGTGGGGAAGGCAGAACAGGGGCTGCTGAGGGGAGTGGGTAACCCCAGAGAGCTGGCAGGGACAGTCCCTGGTTGTTCCAACTCCAGCCTGCCATTAAAGATGCAGCAGTTTTCCCCTTGGAGCTGGGATTGTTAGAGAAATCCAGTGCTTGGAGGTAAAGATAGCTGAGCTGCTTGTCTTGAATGTGCCTCTGCCTTCCTGTCATGCTCCCTCATCCACCAGGGCTGGGAACTGGGCACAAGGACGTTTCTGCCTGGGATGGGGCTGATGCATAGGAGAGGAAACAGCAGTTTATTCACTCCAATCTTGGTACAAAGCTCCTGGGTGAGAAATGTCCCGCTGAGGCACAACTGGCCGTAATTAAAGTGAGCAGAGCCCTGAGGAAGTTGTGAGGGATGCCAGCTCCTGCCCTCAGCATGAGTGAGTGGGAAGCACCAGGTGCAGGACAGGGGCAAGTGCTGCTTTAAAAAATGAGAAACCCTCCCAGTCATTAGAGTCCAGATAAGGGTGTCCCTGGGTCAAAGGTCTTATTATGATAGAGACTGGTGTTGAGCAGTCAATGCCAGTGATGAATCCTCATCTCTGATGCTTCTAATTAATATTTTAAATGATGAACCCAAAGGTACCTCCTCTAGAGACAGCTGATGATCTTTGCCATTACTCTGCTGCAGTTACGGGTTGTTATGCCAGGTTTTTGTTTGGAGCACTGGCTGCAGCAGGACAGGAATATGGTTTGTAGGAACAAGCTGAGAGGTTTTCCTTGCGGGAGGATGGAGCTGCCATGGGCTCCAAGTGCTGCTGAGGAGCAATGTTTTGCTGCTGTTCCTTGCATTTGTTATTGACAAATGAAAACCTGCAGGACCCTTGCAGCTGGGACGTTGTGATGTCAGTGTTTGCTTCACAGAATTGGAGGGGCAAGAAAAATAATCACCACTCCTAAAACTTAAATATATATTTGGGGGTTATTATCTCTAGAGTTTCACAGTTACAATAATGTGTTAAATTGGAGGATACATTAAGACAGGTGTGTTAATTGAGGGCTGATAAATTGCATGTGAGATGCAGAAAAGCCAAGTTGATGCAGGGGAGTCAGAGCTGCCCCGATGGTGGCAAACCCCAGAGACTGAGCAGGGTTTTGTGGGTGCTGTAGCTGCTGGGCACTGTGAGCAACCTTGGGTGCAAAATAAGCTCAGCTTATGGGGGCAGTTTTAGTTACTAGAGCTGCATTTAATGGTTTGTGGTGACTTGAGAAAGAACCCATGAAAAGCCTGAGGGAAGTGAGGAAGAGCACCAGGCTCTCCTGCTGGCCTGGGAGGATCCAGGGAATCGTGGCTGTCCGTGTTCCTTTCCAGCACCTGCCTGGCTCTGCCCACCTGCTCCCAGGCAGCTCCCCAGCCTTGCACCATTTTTCACTTTAACAACAAAGCTGCACCGGGGCTCAGCCTTGTTCCTCCATCATCCATTTGATCGAATCCTTTTAGCGGGTGACAAAACACTTTCTGGGCTCACTTTACAGGAAACCAATCTCTATTATTTTCTTTTCTTTTTTTTTTTTTTTTCCTCCTCCTTCCCAAACCCTCCTTCATTTACAGGAATCTAACGAATCCAGGGGCTTATTTTTTCCTTTTTTTTCCCCCCTCCAAAACAACACAAAACAGCGGATTTTTTTCAGGAAAGGGAGGGAGGAGGGAGTAAAACAAACAATACAGAGAGGGGTAGGGTGCACACACCGACGCTCAGCGTGCCGAGCATCCCTGTACAGACAAAATAATAATAAAAAAACAAACCAAAAAAACCCCCAAACCCACCCCGCGCGCGCATCGAGATGCAAATGATTTTTTTTTATTATTTATTTTTTTTTTCCCCCGCGAAGCCGCCGCTTGTAAAGCTTGACAGAAAATAATGAGAAACACTAAATCTTTTATAAGGTCAACACTCAAGCAGCTGTCAAACAAGAAAAGAATTTAGCGAAAGATCCGCAAAAACTTCCATCGCCTCATTAAATCCAACAGGGCCGGGGCCCGGCGTGGTGAGGAGGCACCGGGGCGCCTCCGTTTTGTGTCAGTAATTTGCGGCGGAGGAAGAGCGAAGACGAAACAGCCAACGCCGAAGGGGCCTTGGGGGAGGCTGGGGAATCGTTAGTGCGCCAGGAGCGGCCTCGGCTCCTAATTGGAAGCATTGGGCATTATCAACGGAGGATTTGCCTCGGCTCCCTGACAGCTCTCTAGGCCTGGAATGATAGCCCACTTGTCAGTGTAAAAGACCATTAAAAACAAACCATTTTGATTTAATTGGAGGCGGTGTGCTGGGGGCCCAGGTGAGGCGCTTCATCAGCCGATGTTGGCTGCTGATGCCTTTTTCCCCCTGTATTGATGGCTTTTTTCTTTTTCTCCCCTCCCTTTCAAAAACTGTCTGGGAAAAGAGAAAGAGGTGCTGAAAGATCCTTCACAGCCGCGTCGAGAGCGGCTTTCAATAGGGTTGTCAACAAATGCCATGACAAGTTAGAGGCAGGTACTTTTAAAACAGACGTTATTCTGTCCAAGATGAGCTGTGCTCAGAGGTGAGTGTTGGATTATTAGGGTTACAAATAATGTGGCTTTTCCTGCCAGGAGCGTGCTTAACTGGCTTAACGAATGGGGTTGATTTTTCTCTCCCCACTGCTCTTAAGGACAGAGGGAAATGCAGGACAAGGGAGCCTGGGCTAAATGATCTTTATCTGCTTCAAGCCCAGGAAGGTTTCAAACGGTGCTTGGCAATTTTGGGCTGCTGTATTTAATGTCCCATGGAGATTTGGGTGTGCGTTTTGTGGGGTTTTTTGGGTTGGTTTTTTTTTCCCCCCTCAAAATAATGGCCACAGATATTTGCTGGGGTTCACTGGTCGTTTGGTCTGGACAGCAGCATGAGGAAAGAAGAATTAACCCACTGGAGCTGTAACCTGGTGTGTGCCCCCCACCTCCCTGGCAGATGTTTCAGGGTCAGACCAGAGCTGGCAGCTTTCACACTGACCTCATGTGCTTGACATCTGAATCCTGACCCTTTTCATGCCAGGCAAGAGTTTTACTTAAAGTTGTCTTGATAACTAGCATCTCTGCAGAAGTCAGAACAGGGCCATGAATGAAACCCCAAATCCATTTAAAAATTACTGGAAGCAATGGCAGCTGCTCACCCACAACCAAACACAGCGTGTGTGGTTTCACCCTGCCACAAGCTGTGAGCACCCAAAATCTGTTCTTTCATGGGTAAGAATGTCCAGAAGAGCAATGGGAAGTGGTTGCCAACTGTTCCTTCTGCTGCCTTTGGATGCTGGGGCTTGGTTGTAGGTGGAGCCTGCCCTGGAGATGATCTGGGCTGTGCAGCTGCTCAGGAGGGAGTTGCTTTCCTGTGTTAATCAGGAGATGTCCAGAGCAATGGAAATGGCAGAGCAGTGATGGTCACTCTTAGTGAGACAGAAGGAAGTGCTGAGCATGGCAGGTGATGGTTTTTACTAAGAGAGAGTCAATTGAGATAAGATATGAGAAGTTTTTTTACAAAGAGGATGTTGAAATACTTGGATATGCTGCCCAGAGTGGTGACGGGTGCTCCATCTCTGGAAACATTCGAGGTCAGCTTGGATGGGGCTCTGAGAAACACAATCTGGTTGAGGAAGACCCTGCTCACTGCACTAGATGGCCCTTAAAGGTTCCTTCCAAGCCAAAATATTCTGTGACAGAGGGCAGCATCGGGTGGGATGAGAGGTTGAGTGTCCAGGGCACAAGGGATAGTGGGAAAATCTGGATCATGAAAATGCTTTGCTGCGATTTGAGCAATTGTATTGCTGGAATCTTTGGCTGTGGAGGCAAAAGAAGAAAACCTCCAGAATCTGCAGTGAAATGTAGTGATGGTGACAGGGGCCCAGAGCCTGCAGTTAGCCATGGGGTGTGAGGTGACATCTCTGCTGTGGCCCCAGAGGGGACGTGCAGGGATCATGCCCAGGGCAGCTGGGCCTGTGCTGCCTGTTTGGAACCCTGCAGGGTGTTGTGGTCTCTGTTTGCATTGTGTCTGCCACAGGCCAGCGATGCTGCTTTGGATTGTTACTGCAGGGCTGGGAGCCACCAGCTCGTGTCACTTGGGCCACCGAACAACCATCAGCTGACACTGATTTTAATTCTTTTTGGTCAGCCAAAATCCCAGCTGAAGGGAGGATTGATCTGGTAGTGCCATGACAGGAAGCTCTTGAACTCAGGGCTTTATTATTTAAGCACTATTTAGGCCCCAGGAGAGGAGTTTTATAACGCTCCAAGTCCCAGAAGTTTTTCTGCCCTCAAACCCAGGAGGACCAATGCTGCACCTGAACAGCCAGCCCTGCGTGCTGTGTGTATCAAACCCAGGTTATTTAAGCAGAATCTGTGGCTTTTCTGACAAGACAACAGCTGCAAGATTACATGAGCTGTGCTTGTCAGTTCAGCTCTATAGACCAAAATAGAGGTAAGGCATTAAAAAAAAATGCGGAACATTTTTGTGTGTACATGTTAAACCTCAGCCGTTAATTCTGACGAAGGATCAGGCTGTGAGCAGGCATCGGATCCCCGGTGAGAATCAAATTCCGGAGCCCAGAATTTTTTTGCTGCAAAGTTTATACAGTGGGGATTCCTCTAATTACTTTCAGTGGAAATTTACCTGACAGAGCTTTCCCAGGTAATGCAAGGCATACGCAGGAGAGCCGCTCAGCCGTTGACAGAGCCTTTGATTTTGTGCCAGGTTGCAAATTAAGTCTTTTGCCAAGGTACCCGAACACTTGCTCGTCAATTGCTTATCGCTTATTCATATCGCGCGTTTCATCTGCTCGGGGAGGCAGCGCACGGTGACAAAAGTCTTGTCCAAAGTTGCTGCATTTTCTTTCCTTCCCCATGCTTGGTCAAGTAAACAAGCCACCCGAGTGTCTCTGTGAGCTGGGATTCTCTAATGAGCAAAGGAAGAACCCTGGTGTGTGTCAGTGACAGGAGGTGCACGGAGCTGTTTTGACATGTTGGTGGATTCTGTCCTGTGTTGCTGCTTTGTTGCCACCTGAATCCTTCTTGACTTGATAGAGCCCTGGAAATATATTGGGGGTGGCCGACATTGACTGACTGGTTTGGGTAATGAGTATCAGATGTGCAGATGGAGGTTGCTGGAGCCTCACCCCGGCCTGGCACAGGTGGAGGTGCAGCTTTTGGGCAGCAATGTCCTTTCCAGAGTTTGACTGACACCACTGTCCCTGAACCAGCAGGTGAGGAGTGACACAGGGACAGGACACATCCACTGAACATGGGGGACAGGAGGCTGAGAGAATTGGGATTGTTCAGTCTGGAACAGAGAAGGCTTTGGGGTGACCTGAAGGGAACTTACAAGGAAGAATGGGTTCAAATTGAAAGAGAGTAGCTTTAGATTAGATACTAGAAAAAATATTCCCTGTGAGGGTGGTGATGCATTGAATCAGGTTGTCCAGAGAAGCAGTAGTTGCCTGTCCCTGGAAGTGTTCCAGGCCAGGCTGGATGGAGTTCTGAGCTAGCTGGTCCAGTGGAAGATGTTCCTGCTCATGGCAGGTGCCTTGGAATGAGATGATCTTCAAGGTCCCTTTCCAAACCATTCTATGACTTATGTCCATGCTGGGTGTCTGAGAGCACAGTCCCTGGGGAATGTAGTCCCACATCTACAAATAAATGAAGTTTTGGTGCACAGTCCCAGCAAAACCTGAGCCCTGGAATTGTGTCACTGCAAGGCAAAGCAAGGCAGAGGCTGTTTGCTTTGGGGGATGGCTGAGGAAGAGGAGGGCAGTAGAAGCATCTTGCTGAGTAAGGAGTTAATATCTGCTTGGTTTGGTTTAAAAAATTAAAAAACCAAACCAAAACCAAAAACCACTTCAATGCAGCAACTTTCCCTAATGAACTGCCCATCAGGCCAGGACTGGCTCCCTGTGATCTGCTTGTCTTGGTGAGCTGGGGCCCCAGGAGACCACAGGTCAGTCCTGCAGAGCGAGGTGGAGCAGGAGCACCCAGCATGGAACAGCCTGTAAATCACTCAGTTAGTTTAACAGTGTGGGCCATTATTCTAAAGCAGTGGGGCTGAAACCTAAATCCAAATGAAAATATAGTCAATTTGTCCATACTTTACTGACTGAATGACTATGTAATGCCATGCAGCTCTGGCAGTGCAGGGAGCAAGCAGATACAATTAGTGGGGAGGGAAAAGCTCCTTTGTTTTCTTCTCTCCCACTTCTTGGGCAAGCTTTTATGGTGCCAGGGACTGAATGGAAAACCCAGATTAAGAGCCAGCAGAGACATTCATGCCCAGTTTCTGCAGCTCTCTGTAAGGGGTCACAGTGGGAATAAAAAAATCCTTCCTGGTGATTTTTATGGGCCTAAAGGAACAAAATCTCACCTTCCGGCTGCCCCTGTTTTGGATAATAACTATTTCAGTGGCTGGGTGTTGCTCTCCTCAGACCTAGAGCAGGCCAGACTGAAAGGTGTTATGCCAGATGATGAGGTGACTGAGTGACCAGAAGGACAAGTGGCTTGAGAATATCACACTTCTGCACCTCACACCAGCCTTGGATCACATGGAAATAAAGTTTAAAATGAGGCTGTGGTCAGGGCAAATGGAGTCTTTGAATATTCTTGTCCAGGGTCTGGAGTATTCCCAAGTCATGAGCATCTTCTGTACTGGTCAGAGCAGGACAAAGTCACCAAAAGCTGGTAGGAAATAATGTGCAGAGGGAGTCTGCTAACAAACTCTCTGTGTAGTGATATTTTTGTGGTTGCTTTTCATGTTCTTGCACAGTAGGATGAGGGTGTTACATGGATTAGAGGCAGTGTTTTGGTCGATGGTAAAGGAGGGGCTGAGATTGATGCCTGGAGCCCCTGGTTTAGGTCAGTGTGGCTTTCAAAACCATTCCATCACCTCTGCAGAACCCACCTTTACAGGAGTAGTTAAAGAACAGTTTGGAGACCACCAAATGTCTTTGGAAACCCTTAACTTCCTCCAGGTTGTTACTGCTTTTAACTGGGTCAACATTTATGGATCTTCAAGAGTTACTTTTCCATGGAAGAAACCATGCTTGACTGAAGGTCAAGTGAATAACAAATTCCTTGTTCCAAGTTCCAATGTGGGCTGTGCCTCTTAGATGTGCAGCTGGGGAAGGGAAACCTTCCAGGGTAATGCAAAGAGAAAGGAGGAGTATGGAAAATCTGCAGAGGCTGTGCAAGATGAGCTGTTCCCTCCTCCCTGGATGCCACTTCTGGGAAGGAAGGGAAAGGGAGAAGGAGAAAAAGGAGAAAAAGAAGGAAGGATTTGGAGGCTTGAGAGCTGCGCCGGGGCAGGAACCCAACCACAACCACGGACGAAACAAAAGGGAAAGCACGAAGCAAAACCCGGGCTGAAAAATGAACAGTGATGGAAAGGTCTGGGGTGAGAGGAGCTCTAAAGAGGAGGCTTGCCCCAGTATCTCGTGTGACTCTCACAATCTGTTTAACAGTGATCGGTCATGTTCTCTCGCTGCCATCGCCGCAGCGGCAGCTCCGAGCTGACAGGCAGTGGGGATAAATGATTACTGACATATGCTAATCGGGCACTCTTAGACAGGATGGTAGAGGAATACATCAAGGTGGTGCAAAGCGCATTTCTTGGGCAAAACTCTCCAACTTGTACAAGCAAATCACCTTCAGGAAATAACAGGGCTTCTTCGCTGCTTTAAACTATGGTTAGAAATCAACAGCGTGGCAAAAAAAAATAACCCCATCAGAAGAAGGGCCAGGACAGAGAGCTGGGAGCTTTTTGCAGCAGTATCTGTCAATGCCAAATATGATTTTCACCATGTAAACTCCCTGCAGGGTTTCAGTGCTTTCACTTTCTGGTGTCTCCTTTCCATTCCACTGGTGCAGCTCCTTCCCCTTCTCTCCAAAAATCCCCCCTTAGCTCTTCACTGGAAGTTTCCATATAATTTACACCACAAACAAAGCTAATGGAATTCTAACAAGTACCCCAGAGCACAGCAGGTTGCCCAGATGAATTCAGGGAGATGTTTAGATCCCATCACTAGAACAAAAAATCTTCACCTTGGCTCTTATTTGGATCAATTAAAGGAAGTGTCACGGACATCTCTAACCTGGCCAGACCCTTTGCTTTGTCTCAGGGTGAATATGGTCAATCAGGTGGTTTAGAGAGGTATCAAGAGCGCAGGCTTTGTGGAAAGCTCTAATCCTGGGGTGGAAAAGCTGCTTGAACCATCTGGTGTGGTTTGAATTAGTTATGGTGAGAGCTGATGAAATGGCAGGGCCCCAAAATGCAGGTGTGACTGTCTTGCTTGTGTGGGGAACTTGTAGAGCAAAGGCCACCCCTGTACTAACAGTGAGATATAAAAAGATGCTTCTCATCTCAGGAAGCTCATGAAAGTGCACATAAGTTAAAAAAATGTCAACTTCTGCCTCCCTTCCAGGGCTTACAAAAAATATCCCACCCTGATCAAAGGGGCTGAATGGGTGAACACATTTGGGATCACTTTAAGGTCCGGTTCACGGGCAGCTCTGAGTTAAGAGCCTCATTTGTTGTGTGCTAAGGATGTCACTGGGTTAGAAAGTCCCTGATTTCAATCAGATGCTTGCAGAGGCCCAGAAAAGTTGGCTTTGTTCATGGGATGGCTTGTGGGGGGCCCATACCTTCTCGAAGCGTTGCAGGTGCCAGAAGGATTCCTTCTTCACCGGCAGCGGGTGCGTGCGCAGGAACGTGGTGCGGTTCCCACGCACCTCGCCAGTCTGCAACTAAAGGTGAGCAAGAGTGGGCTCAAACAGCTGCCTTCACTTCTCTGCAACTAAAGGTGAGCAAAAGTGGGCTCAAACAGCTGCCTTCACTTGTCTGCAACTAAAGGTGAGCAAGAGTGGGCTCAAACAGCTGCCTTCACTTGTCTGCAACTAAAGGTGAGCAAGAGTGGGCTCAAACAGCTGCACACACCAGCTCTGTGCCATGCAGTGCAGTGACACTGGGATGGACAAGGCCAGAAGTCGCTTTGGGCTGATGATCACAAGTGATGATCTGGGGAGTTTTCTGTGTCCATGCAGCCAGCACTGATAGTTAAAACACATGAGCAGCTGTCAGATCTGTGTCTGCTTTATAGAGCATCCCAGGGAGGTGACTGCTGCCCACTGGAAGCCCTGTGCTCTGAGCTGCAGTTCCCTAACTGGGAAAGTCACCTCCAGCACCCCATGGTAGGATTTCCTGGCTCTCATGATTAATTGCAGGTCACAGTGCTTGATAATTCCAGCACAAACCAGTGCAGGTAGGTACCTGGTGAATGTTTTGGCCACTGCATGAAACCCTGGGAGTCTGTCTGCTCTGTGGTCTAGGATACAGGTTTGTGTTGTTTAACTCAGTAATTGGTGGCTACAGGCTTTGGGAGCTTGATGGAGGTAACTTAGTGATTAAAAACATCAGTCATTAATAGATAAAGTAGGGATGCACTTTCTAACATCCCAGGCTGGTGTATTCATAAAATAGCTGCTAATTAAGGACACTGTATTCCTGCACTTCACTATAAAGCATAGTTTGTGATGGCAGTAAGCCCATTGAAATTGGTCATTACCATATTAGCCCGACTCTTCTTTGAGCCATTAACTAATAAAACAGTCATTGGCTGCTTTTAAATAGTATTACAATGTTGGTGTGTTTCACAGCACAGCCTTACACTCCAACAGCTGCTGTGGGCGCTGCATCCACCACACCATGCCAGGCTGTGGCTGTCCTTTCAGCATTTGCTGGTTGTTCCTTTGTTGTGGCCACTGTCACAGGTAACCTGAGCAGAGCTGATGTCCAAAGGACAGCCTGTGGGGCTCCTGGCAGGGGGATGCTCATCTTTGTTAGGCTTCATCAGCCTTTTAGGGGGATGTTTTCCTAGCTGAGAGCCCCTCCCAGGGCTGGGAGCAGCCCATCCATCCCTCGTGGGGCAGGACAGTGGGGGGTCATGCCCAGCAGTGCTGTGCTTATCAGGGGAAAGCATTGCTGGAATGTTCCCACCTTTTTCTTCACCACGTGCTGCACTACAGTCCGGGCTCTCTGCTGCTCCATCCACAGCTCCTTGTATCTGTGTTGCATGATGTCAAAAAAGGGAGTGGGAGGCCTGGAAAATATTGAAAAGGCACCAATGTAATCTTTGCCCCCTCATGGTGGTTCACACCTCTGCTCCTGAAAAGTGACTGGTGAGAACGTGAATACAGCCTGGCACTGGGAAAGGCTTTCTCCTCCTGAGGAAACCTCAACCCACAATCATTTGCAGTGAACACACTACAGCCTGCACACAGCTGTGGTAACCTGTGCCAGGGCATTCTCCAGAACTGGCACAATTTCTCTCTTTGCACAACCTTTCACAGGGCAGGTTTTAGCAGCTCTGTCTGAGCCCTGATGTCCTGGAAGGACCACGGGGCACCACAGGCTGCAGATCAACTTTGGGCCCTGCTAGAGCTTCAGGAGAGCATTTCCCAGCTGGTACCCAGTGGAGGAGCTCTGGCTGGATTCCCTCCAGGGGAAGAACCCCAGGGTGCCAAGTGTGTTTTGCTAAAATAACACTCCTTTTGCTAATAAAACCTCTCTGATGTGGTGCACCAAAGGCTGCAAATGTGCAATGATGGATGGGGTGAGAGGAGTAAGTGCTGTCCTAAGCAGTCTGAACAGGGCTAAAAATGGACCCAATGCAGATGGTCAGGTGTCTGCAGCAGAAAGGGGAGCTGAACTTGCTGAGCCCTGGTCTGGTGCCTCAGCTGCACAGGGCAGCTGTATTTGCCCCTTGAAAGAGGATTCCAGGGAGCAAGGAGGAGACAGCAGAGGGGAGGGGCTGCACATGACCCTGGTTCTAGAAAAAGAGTTAAAAAGCAGTTGCTTGTTGGCCCATGTCCCATTCAGCTGCTCTGAGCTGGCATTAACCTGACCAGCTTGTGGCAAAGTTGAAGCCTGAAACTGTTGAGCCTTGCTCCTTGCAAGGGAGGACACTTCATCAGCCACCATGGGAGGCAGGGCTGGCAGTGGCAGGGACAGTGAATCAGTAATTCCCATGGTTCTGCTGCTATTCCTTTCCCCCAGAAGCAAACGCTCAAAGGTGATGAAGGACCTCAAGCTCAAGTTTTATTGGTCCTTGTCTTTGCACACCCTGCTGAGGAAGGACTTTTCCCATCTTGGCAGCAGCTGAGGACTGTGGAGCTCTCACCTCTAGCTCTGCTCCCACCTGTAGCCTGCAGAGCCCTCAGCTGCAGCTGCCAGAGCAGAGCCAGTGCTTCCCCTGCCTGTGCAGAGCAACTGCAGGACACTGGGGACTTGGGGAAGCTGCTGGGCTGCTTTTGGGCCACCAGCTCCAGCTGTTTCTGCAGAGAGCCCACAGAGTGAGCTGGTGCTTGGTGGTTTATGGCAGGAGTGGGTCCAGAATTGACAGCTGCCAGCTTTTGGCAGCCTGGAGAATCCTTGATGCTCACGGAGGGCGCCAGCAGCCTGTATGCAAACAGTAACTCTTCTGTTTCTTGTTCCTTCACCCCCGTGGTGACTTTTATTACTTAATTATTGCACACCACATGCTTCAAAACAGCCTAATCTATGGTCGTGTTTTCTAATGATACTGGATGTGCAATCCAGCAATATCCATCCCAAGGGGACATTCATATCAGAGGAGACATCCTTCTGCAGGCCTCCTGTTTCATAGATCACATGCTGCAGGGCTTTTCAAGCCTTTGCTTGCAAATCAGCTCTGCTGCTCCAGACCGTTATCCTGTGCCAAAGGCAACACTGACATTTACCCTTTGCCCCCTCTTCTTTCCCCTCCTTCCCTTCCAGTTTGGCATTTCATGCTGATCAGAGCGGGGAAAAATATTTAAAAGGTTGAAAGATGTGGCAAACCGGTGGTCAAGGGTCAAGTGTGTTATTATCTATTTGGGTCTCCAGTCTTGTAGTGTGGTCTAAGTGTTGGTATTCCTGACACATGGTGAGTTTGCTCCTGTCCCTTTGCTCTCCAAGGCAGGAGCTTTCCAGGTGTGCAGCAATAGCAAGGTGGGATGCAGGAAAGCACTGAGCCTCTGTGTATAGTCTTTGATTATTGATTTTTTTTGTTTGTTTTGGAATTTGAATGTGTTTTCACATCTCTATGGAGGTGACTTTTACCATCTCCAGTGGACCAGCCAGTTGGTGACTGATTAGTCCACACCTGGCTTGTGAGTAAATGCTTGAAAGGACACATTTGGGTTGATGCTCTTCAGAGATCCTTCCCTGCCGTGTGATTAATCGCATTTAAGTCCTGATCCAGCAAAGTATAGAATCATGCCTGGAATGATGCACGCATGAACTGCCTCTCTCAAATCGGTGGGAATGACTCCTGTGCTCGGTTAGCCACGTAAGCCCTGGTGGGGCTGTAGGGTGTGAGGCTTCATCTGGCTTTTCCTCCTTTGAGAGGAACACTGAGAGAGTGGGGAAGAGCAGGGGATATCAGGGAACACCTCTTTAAGGTGACTGCAGAGATCTCAGCGAGGTGGCTTTTCCTTTGTAGGGCAAAGCCTGATCTCAGCAGAGCGGACGGGGCCGATATCGGCGCTGCTTGGCAATGGGACAGCCCTTGTTTGCAGCTGGCCTTTGGGAAATGTCCTTTTACCTCAGTGTTACTTAAGGACAGGGATCAATGGCTTGTGTGTGTGTTCCCTTTCCTTCTGTCACCCTGCCCAGAAGTCGCTGCTGAACAGGGAGGATTTTGCTGTTGCTGTCTGCAGATGCTGCGGGGAGAGCAGGGGAAGCATCCTCTGGAAATGCTCATTGCACATTCAAACTCATCTCGTTCAGAGTAACTCAGATCTCCTTGTTTTGGCACAAGCACCCTGCCACAGAAAGGAAAGGCAAAGAAGTTCTGATAGGATGTAACAAATTATTTATAATTGTAGGGGAAAAAAGATACTCATCTGCTTCCTTTTATAGTCAAATAGTTGGAGCCACTTCTAATGCTGACATTTCCTAAATATTTTAAAATTTATCTGTGCACATTTTCAAAACTATTATCCCCGAAACAGTTCCTGTCTCTTTAATAGAATCTCTCTAATTTACTTTCAAGAGTCAGGCTACAGACCTATTTTCAACTGAAATGACAAGCACCTGCTAACTTGGTTATACAATGTGGAATTCTAGTCTGCCAGACATCTCCTGGAAAAGAAGCTGCAGCCCCTAATAGGTTATTTTACTGTGAAAACAGTGTTAAAAAGTATAATAAAGTATTAACAATATTAAAATAAAACAGTGTAGGCCTTAAATGAGCTACAAACTAGTTAAATCTATTCCATTCAATATGAGCCTTCAGTGCTTTGCAGCTGATACCTCAGAGCTGGGATTTATCTAAAATGAAGGCACCAGGGACATGCAAGAGAAATGGTAATTATAATCTGCAAACATTAGGCTGACACTTTTTTTGTGTATGTGTGTATAAATCCTGACAGCTGTGATTGGTGCCAATGCCAAATAGTGCTCCGGCGTGCAGGGAAGGGCTCACTTTGTGGCAGGCCATCCTCAGAGCAGCAGCTCATTAAAACTTTGGAGCAGGAGAAGTTGCCGAAAACAGGAAGGCGTCAGAACCATCTGAGAGATTTTTGGTACACGCTTGTTGAAAGGTGTTTGAGAAGAGAGCCTTGGGTCTGACAAACTGGAATTTTAGTACGCCTCCCCGTGCACAGTGGGGCAAAATAATTGGTCATCAGTGACTACTAATTTGGTTTAGTAGCCAGAGGCATTTTTTTTCTTCCCAGAAAATCAATGACAGTGCCGAGGTCTGTTCAACGTGATTCAGCTCAAGACGGGTCCTCATTTAGCTCTTGATGCTTCTTCCACTGGAGACAGCTATTTTGTTAAAATGAAATTAAAATCTGTCTATAATACTCAGCTCAGGGAGCCGTGCCCGTCAATGCCATGCTGCTCTTGAGGTTTCAAGGTTGTCAGTCTCCCCTCAAACTTATTTTCAAAGGTTTATATATCAGCTGCAAAAAAAGGTATTTGGCAAAAGTGGATACAAAGGACTTTGCTCAGGAAGGGGGTTTACACCAGCTTGAAAGGTGCAATCAATATGATTGCTAAGTTGTGTTGCAAAAGGGTAAAAACTCGACTTGTGAGTGCTTTTTCTTCCTGTGTAATTCAAAAGCACGTAAATATTTTAGTGCAGGCCTCAGCCCAGTGGGGTTTGTG
The DNA here is from genome assembly GCA_013397195.1 of Hylia prasina. Taxonomy (NCBI): domain Eukaryota; kingdom Metazoa; phylum Chordata; class Aves; order Passeriformes; family Sylviidae; genus Hylia; species Hylia prasina. The sequence goes on along the minus strand of VYXD01003617.1, from coordinate 1,027,019 downwards.
TGTGGCTCTGCAGCCAGGGCAGTGCTTTTCCTGCTGCTGGGTAGGATGGGCTGGAGCAGGGAGCAGAGGACGGGTGTAGGGAGTGGCTCTTGGGGCTGTGCCCAGAACACTGCTCCAGTCCCAGTGGCAGCTTCCAGGCCCCAGGATCTGGCCCTGCACAGCTGCTTATGCAACAGATGCATCACAGAATGGAATTTGTCCATGCCTGTGACATTAAAATTGTGTTGCTGCAGCACTGCCTACGCTGAAACTTTAACCCTTCCGTGAAAGGTTAATGAGGTTTCAGGGGGGTTTAGTCCTTGTTGCTGTCCTTCCACCTAAGATGTGCTTTTACTGCACAATCAGGGTCTGTCTTTGGGACCTTCAGTCCCCAAGGGAGACAGCTACAGGGGCACCGCTTTCACACTCTTTCCTTGTGTCTTCATTCCGGGAAGGATTTGTCCTGTGGTAGAAGTGTCCATACAGAATCTCCCCATGGCTCGTGCTCAGGCCAGCAGAACCAGTTCCCACCAGCTCAGGCTGGTTTCTTATAGAATCATTAGGGTTGGAAAAGACCTTCAGGATCAAGTCCAACCTGTTTCTTACTGGGGAACAGTTTGGTCTCTGGCACCTCTGGAGTGTGGGTCTCCTTGGGGCAGCTACCACCAGAATTAACTTCAGCAAATACAGCACAAGCTGGGGTCTGTGATTCTGTTTGGGGCCGTGGGGTACCCCCACTGCTGGCAGCAGCGAGGCATCAGTGCTCAGGTCCCTCTGCCCTGAAAGGGGGCTGAGAGCACAGGGAAATTCAGGTTATGGCTCCCTTGTAGCGCTGTATTGCCTCCCTTCCTCCCTGTTCCTGATGGGCTGCGGGTAGCAATCTATCTCCCATTAATTTGTCTCTGTGTAGCCCAGCAGGAAGCTGGGGTATGATTACAGCTCTGGCCCTTGTGCGAGAGCCCGCACGGCCCCGGCATCCCCCTGCAAACTGCCGGGCTCTGCCTCGCCTTAATTGTTCCCCTTTGGCCCGTGGACCTGTCTCTTCTAACAAGGGCTGCGAGGAGGGCCGAGGTAATTGAAGCACTTAACCACACTCCCCAGCACTGCCTCCTGCAGCTAATTAGGAAAGAGGGCCGCTGGGCTCTTCATTATTTCTTTTAATTGTTTGTGGGTTTTGCATAACGGTGAATGGCAGAAGAGGGATGTGCAGTTAGTGGTGAATCCTTGACTTTGAAATTTGTATAAAAGGTCACTTACAATTTGTTAAGGCTTTCACAAGGGTGAATTCAATTAGCGGCTGGCAGTCCCTGCACACACGTGTGTGGGTGTGTTTGTGGGGAGAGGGAGACGTGGCAAAATGAGCTGGGTGTGAGTCCAAAGGCTCCTCGTTTTCCTAAACAGATTGAGGAATATACAGTAAAGTTATAGGCCCTTTACAGCTTTATGCTTCTCTAAATAGGTCCCGGCAATAAACCCACGGAGAAGCCCAAAAGATCATTTTTAAATGATCTCCACTTGTCCTCACTTTCTATTAACTATTGAGGAAAATAACAAGAGAAAAATTGGTAGAAAACACTCAGGGACCAATTTTTTTTTGCAGTCTTTGGGCTGGCAAAACTCGCAGTTGCAATAGTGGGTCTTCCACCCGTGTGGCTGCTGTGGGATCTGTGCCTCCAAAGCACTGATTACTGTGAATTTCTGAAGCTTCTTTACAATCCTTGTAATTTGGGTGAGGAAATAACAATATAAATTATTTCACTGCGGGCAGCCAATGAGGCAGCGGCTTCTTCTAAGTGTCAGAGGATCTGTTATTTTGCTCAGAGGGCTCATATGTATAGAACAGTAAAAAGAATAAAATCCATTGTAAACATGCACTTTAAAAGATTTATCAGATGCTCATAGCTGTACTTAGGAGTACACATGGTTACAAGAGCACCAATTTGCTTTACTATTCCCTCCCAGGCCGATGTTTGCTTGCACTGGTCCTAAAAGCACATATGGAAACGTGTGTCTTGCAGTGATGATACCAAGGCAGCTCTTACCCATTAAATAACTGGCTTGACAAGCCGGAATTTGTGTGCTAGCATTGATTTTAGGGTTGGAGATGCCCTTTGGCTGACTTAATTGAAGATTATTTAGGTTTGTCCTCAACACATTTGTCTACACTTCTCTGCTTTTATCCTCTGAGAAATTCCGGTGGGATGTGATTCTGGGACAGAGCTGTTCTGCCTGGAGGTCCAGATCTATGGCTGAGAGTGAACAGTGCTCAGTCTACAGCCATCAACAAATGCAAAACATCCCAACAAATGAAAAACTAAGAAAAAACCCTCCAATGCTGAGCGAAAGAAATCAAAGTGCGAGGTCTTCCCCTTGACCTCCATCCCATGCTTGAATCTCTCTGGCTGGGTGGGAACATGACTTTGTTTGAAAGGAAAAGATGTTGATGAGGGCTGAAAAGCTTTATTTTTCACAGAAGGGATTCTGTGATTATCCTCCCCTGACCCAGGTTTTCATTGCACAGGCTGAAAAAGCAGAAGTTGGTAAAGAAAAAGGTCCACTTGTGGCCAGAAGTAGCTCTAGACGGTAAAATTTTGGAAGAAGTTTTTCAGCCAGCCATAATGAATGGAGATAAACCCACAGACAACAGCCAGTCTGTGTGAGAGTAAATTACTTTCCTATTCAGTGTAAACCAATTGGTAATAAGGGATCTAAATCTGTCCTTCAGATCTCTTTTTTCCCAGCTCTGTGGCTGATGTGCAGGACCTGAACCTTTATGCCAAACCATGACTTGGCTGTTTATTTTCCCTTAAGCCGTCAGCCTGAAGCAGTCAGAAACTCTTACAGCAAGCAAATAACCACTCTGGAGGGGAATCAGTATCTTCGTGGTGCACTCAGGAATTTCTGAAGGGCGTAACAGGTCCTTCTGCCCCAGCAGATGCTGCAGCCACCGGGGCACGGCGCAGGCGGATGGGGCTGGGAGCTCTGCTGTAGCAATGTGACCACATACCCAGCCTGGAACGTTTCCAGGAGAAGAAAGCTACTCTTGAAATAGAAATCCTTATCTTAGCAGTGTAAGAATGGTGGCAGAGGCACAAAGTGCCTTTCACTGTGGAATTGGATAGGATGTGTAATTATCCGAGCTGATGGGAGTCCCGTATTTTTTAACTTGGCTGCGTTTCTTTGTCGCCATGAGCCTGACAGTGATTTCAGTCACTGTGTTATATTTTTACAATCTGTTTCGTCAGTCCTCAGTGGGGTTTTTTTTCTTCTGTAAAACTTTTTTTGCCCTAATCTTTAGGATTTTGGTGGCTTTACACTCTCTTTGGCTTCCAGTGATCATGGGTCAGATGCAGACTTGCCGTAATACTCAATTTTATTGCCTGTCCAGGTTTTTCTGGTGGGTTCTTTCCGACGCCCTCTGCTCTTCAACATTATTTCTTTGACATCTTTGCAGCTGGTCTACATCTAGATAAGCTTTCTTTCCACAGCCATATATTAATGACCTGAAATGTTCTTTAAGTATCTCAAAAATAAACCTATCATTGGAAATATCTCAGGACCTCTTGGGCAGCTTGCTAAACTTTGTTCTGGCTCTGTGCAAACAGCACAGACACTTTGGGTGGAATGTCTACTTGTTAAGTAGAGCATGAGCATAGAAATCTCCCTTCTCAGGGAAGGTGAAAGGTTGGGATGATTGCAAATGATACCAATTAAAGAGGAGGTACTGGGTAAGTGATGCCCTTGGCCAAGTGTAACAATTTGAAGAAGAGAGACTGCAGTGACCAAATGCTTTGGAGAAGTGAGTTTGCTGCAGGAATATGACGAAAACAGCTGCCAAAGGATTAGGAGCAGTTTTAGAGAATGGGAGGTGGAATGGAGGCAGGAGATGAAGACAGAAGGAAAATGGGCTGTAAAATTCAGGAAAGGGACAGTTGAAGCGAAGGCAGACAGTGGGGGGGACCCGGCAGGAGCCCTGGGGATGACAGAGTGCCAGGGAAATCCTGCCAGCACACCCAAGGTCAGCCCAACCTCCAGGCCAACTGCCAAGAGCATGGCAGCCCGTGGGAGGCAGGGTTATGGCCATGCAGGGTTTGGAGCAGGTACAGGTGCAGAATGGCAGAGGATGGCACGTCTGTGCAGTCCTCGTGTCCAGGAACAGGTTCTGGGGCGTAGCAGGCAGAATTAGGATGCTCACCAAGAGGTGACTGGAAGCTTTTTCCTCCAAGCAGCCCTGGCAGGGCTGAGCAGTGTGTCCATGCTGAGGGTGCACTCTGCCCTGCTCGCTCCTGGGGACAGAACTGGTGCTCGGGGTAACAACTGTGTGCTGGAGTGTTCTGGCTTCAGACTCCTTGTGTGACCTTGCACAGATCAATAGCATCTAAAATCTAGCTGTAGGCAGCATCCATGTCTTTGTGTTTACTTCTCGTTCCAAAAATGATCCTTTAATGTCGGCTGATTTCAGTGCACAGTGAAGCTCAGTCAGAAAAGGTGGGCAGGAGGATAAATGTAGGTCTGGACACCTATTAATGTTTCTAAATGCACCTTGAAGAACAGGCTGGGGTGACACCAGTGAAGATCCTGGAGGTTTTCACAGACCCTCTGTGCCTTTGGCTCTCCAGTATCATCAACCCCCAGCGCAGTCAGTGCCCTCCAGCCTCCTCCTTGTAAATCAAAGTCATTATTGCAGAGTAAGGGGGCTGGATACACCTGTGGGGTTATTCTGAATGAAAAGACCTGGGAGGCCAGCAACCCTCAGCAGCTCTGTAATGTGTCCTGCACAGAGCATGTGGAGGGGGTTTAGCTCCTGGAGGGGACTGTCAAAGATGGGAATTTTCCTTGGAAGATGAGCCTGTGTGAGGAGGAGGCCTGGGAGAGGTGAAGCTGAGCCTGTGTGCTGTTAGCCCAACGCCTGCACTCCGTGGACGTGTCCTCTCCTGCAAAGTGTGGTTGCACAAATCAGCTCTTGTTGAGCTCAGAAGCTGGAGCATGAACTGGGGGAGCCTGGCTGGAGGATGCCCCAGGGGGAGGCTGGGACCCCACCACATCCTCGTTACTGCTGACCTTGGCACGAGCACTGCCTGCTGATGGATCGGCTCCGGAGCTGGACAAGCCCCTGGGGAATCACTGCATTATCTGTTATGTCCCATCAGTGCCTCCCCTGACCCCTCCCAGCTCCAAATGCCACAGGCATCAGGGAAGGAATAAATCTCTGTCTGGCACTGAGAGAGAGAAGGGAGCGAGAGCAGGAAAAAGGAGAGATGAAAAATGTCCTTTTTATGACTCTCACAACAAAGCTGGCCACATGATTCGTAGCAAACATTACTCTGGGAAAAGGGAGGGAGAGAATGGGGGGGAATCAGCAGAAAGCAGAGCTGCTTCTCTCCCCTGGAAGGTGCCCAGGGGGAATCATAGAGGGGTATGGGTGACCTTTGAAGGTAAATATCCCAGGAAAAGAAAGGAAAGAGGCCTCAAAAGCTTGCTGCAGTGTCTGAGGCTGCCTGGTGAAACGCTGCACACATCTTGAGCAGAAAGCAGAGGCACAAGTGACCTGAGTCAGAGCAGCAGCAGGGGCAGGCAGTGATTAACAAGGCACTAATAGCAACCACAGCTTTTGTGCTTCTTTCTATTTGGGATGATCCAGGAGAGCTCCAGCCTGTGAGCCTAGGGAGAACCCCTGAGCCTGGTGTCTCCAGGAGACAGCAGCCTTTAGCAGCACAGCCCAGGCCTGAGGAGGGGCTGGAGATGAGTTACCAGGGCTCAAGAAGCCCTTTGCCCATACCCACCGACCCCAGCCATGTTCCTGGCACAGCTGCTGAGTTATTTGGGTTCCCAGGGAAGCAGCTCAGCCCCGAGGCTGTGGGTTGGCACCAGCTGCAATTCCTGCTGTGCAGAGACCTGCAACAGGGCTGTGAGTGCAGACTGGGCAGGGTCTGCACTGGGGCTCTGGGCTGTCCCAGAGCACCCCATCATCAGCCAGGGTGTCTCCAGGTGCTTCCAGTGCCATGGGAAAGCACCTTTGCTCTCTGGTCTCTGCAGCCACACTCTCTGTGCTGGGGGATGACAGGCAGGTGCTGCTCTTGCTGAAAAACTTCACTGCACTGAGATGTTGATCAGATCTGTTATTTCTTAAAGACTTTAAGTGCTTGGAGTTGTGAAAAAAGACCATTTGCCTCAGTTTTCTTCTGCCCCCAGACAAGCCTGTGCCTTACTTGGGAGCACCTTCCCAGATAGCAGCACTGAGATCACAGTCAAACAGGGCTCAGAGTCCAAACCCAACTGAAATCCATTGACTGCCAGGTCATTTTTAGGAAGATGGGTCTTGTTGAACCTGGTGAGCTGTGACCAGGGAGCAGCTTGTCCCAGGAATGCTCACCAAAGCTGGTCTCTTGCCAGTCATGGGAAAGTGTGTTAAACTCCCACTTTTACCAAAATGGCTGTAACAACTCCTTGATAATCCCAGTAATTCTGTTTTATCGATAATGTGCTTTTAAAGTAAAGGGATAAATACAATCAGTCTGCATAAAAGGTAGCTATTAAGGAGCAGGCAAGTTGAACACTAATAACTTTCAATTAAAAGCCCTTTCTCACTACTCCTGCCATTGTGGGGTCTGCAGATTTTCCTTAAAACTTTTGAAGCATGCTTGGGGTTCTTACAGGCAGCCATTTAACCTCCGTTTATGAAGAAATAAAGCAAAATTGATGTTGATTTTGGTCTGCATTGGGGGATACTTTTGCAACATAAAAGCCCTTTTGCCTGCAATTTGCAGAGCAGCCCTGTCACATCGGTGAGGGCTGATACTGATAAAGATAAAGCTTTATAGCTGGGGCATTTGCAGCTAACAGCAAGCTAATGCTACATTTTCATTTTGATGCAATTAATGTTAATGTCTGCTACGAAAATTGTCATTAAATACCATTTTAAAATCCATTCAATTTGCATATGCAAAGCCCATTTACTATCATGTAAAATACACGGTGCCGTTCATCATGTCTTTTCTCCAGAATTTGTAGCTGTTATTTTTCTGGTAGTGATTATTATCTAGCTCTTAAAATAAAACCTAATGTCTGGTCCAGACCTGCACAGAGCAAGAAACCCCCCTGGGCTCCAGCAGTAGCAGGACTTTCAGAGGCTTTGAGCACTGGTTTGTGCTGGAGTTGCACTGACAGGGAGAAGCTTCTTTGCCTCTGTCCTGATCTAGTCCCAATTTCTGCCCAATTCAGGGCAATGAACTAAGTGGGAGAGAGTAGAATAAAGAACTTGAACTGATCTTTAACTCCACCAGAGTATTTCAGCCAGTGCAGACAGGTAGAAATGCTGTTGCTCTGATTTTCTGACCCTGGGATGCCCATTTTCTGGCTGACAGCTCTTCATATTCCTTTAGATTAAAGGGTTGGCATTGAAGATATTTTTAAGAGGCTTCAAGCCCTTAATACCACAGGTGTATTGAGGCTGTGTTGTGGCATGTATGTTAGATTCAGGTAGTTGATTATGTGACAGAAGTGTCACCAGACACGGATGTGATGCTGTGACTCAGCATACCCAGGTTCAGGCCACTTCTGTTTTGGGGACTGTGGTAGCTGAGAATGGGGAGAGATGTAGGTGTGAAGGTAGGAAGGGACAATCTCATTCTGAGGAGGGCCCAAATCTTCCCCCTTACCGTGCTGGCCTGCCGAAAGTCATGCCTGGAGGTACCTTGCCACCATATCTGAGTATCCCCTTATCTACTTGGCGGGTGTCCTTGAACTTGTAGTAGAGAGCAAACTCACGGGCTTTGGTGCAGCCTTCAGCCACAGCCCCTTGGCCCATGGCCACGAAGTCTCGGGGCATGACCCTTTTACGAGGCTTGGCCTTCACTGAATCCCAGTGGCCTATGGCTGGAGATGGAAGGAAATAGAGAAAAAGAGGAGGCATCTCGGTTAGCTCCTGTTTGGGAAAGCAGATTGATGTGTGTGCACCATGTATGGGGGTCTTGTGTGGGTCAGGTTCCTTTTGGGAACTTCATACCCTGTCCCACTGCATCCCATGTGAATTGGATGTCTTCTCACCCTCTACCCTGGCTTGCTCAGGATGTCTGATTTTACAGGGAAGTTGTCCCTGAGAGCACAAAGCAGGAGCCCTGACAAAGTTATGACAGTGCCCAGGTGCATCACTCTTTGCAGGTGCACCCTCCCTGCTTGGGCTCTGTGTGAGCTTCTGACAGTATCCAATGTGACAGAGAAACTTCACTGGTCACCAAGCAATTGGGGTGACATTAATGTGAGTAAAAGCTGGAGTTCTGCACTTCCAGCTTGATGGGAAGTACTGAAGAGCTGTGGGAAATAGAGGAGACTTCCTACTAGCATTAGGACTTTATTGCAGTCTGTGTTTTGGGGGCAGTGTCCTACCTTCAGGGACTCCTCCATCTCTCCTGTGCATGTACATCCCATAGGTAAAATCAGGGCCTGGCAGGGGGTAGCAGTTTCTCATGGGCTTCCCCAGTTCTGGCTGCAGAAAAGGGAATAGGGAAGCATATAGAACATTAGTAGAGAAGCATAAAGACCTTTTCTGATAAGATAAAGCCCCTGAAAACAGAAGTTTTTAACAGAACATGGCCACAAGTATCGGGAGTATCCATTTGGCAAAGGTTTGGATCTCACTGCACAAGTGAGTGCCACAGTGCAAAAAGGAGCTGAATTTCACTCAAGTTTGGGTTTGAGTTATAAAGAGATCCAGCCTTGCTGGAATTAGGGATCCTGACTCAATAGATATGGACTTGAAGTCTTCTTGTTTGGTTAATCTCTCCTTTGGTGGGGATGCCCAGCTGTGGTGTCTGCTGAGGAGACAGCAGCTAGTCTTAACTTTACTTTGAATTATTTCATTTCCAAGTTGTACATCCTCCCAGAAAACTGACATAAACTTCCCCAGGCACAATCACATGGCTGCTCCTGCCTGGGAATAATCAAGACACAAGGCATGCTGCAGGAGGAGGATAAGGGGAAAGAAGTTAGAGAGCAGAGCCTGGGGTTTATAGCACAGAAAACAACTTCAGCTCAATAACATCATTTCTGTTTAGTTTTCAAATGAACTCTTCCCCAGCTCATGTGTGTCCCAGCCTGGTGGTGTCTGTGGGATTAACTGACCTCCCCTCACCCTTTTGTCTCCACCCTCCCATCTCCATGGTGAAGTCACTGCAGGATGTGTCTTGAAACCTCATTGCTGCTTGAAAGGGAGGCAGCAGAGGAGGGAAGGCGAGAGAGCCTGGCACTGGGAAAGCTGGAGCTGAGCCCCAGGAGCCCTGAGGGCAGGATGTGGGTGCTTTGGGACAGGTTATTTCCATGGGAAGGGTGTTAGAAGAGCTGGGATGTTGTATTGGTAGGTCTTGTTGGAAGAATGAAAGTGCTGAAATACCACTCTGGTGCTTCTCATGGGTGAACCACTGAATGGTGACATTATCACACTGCAGAGTGAACACTCTGGGTCAGGAGCTGCTGAATCAAATTCAGCCCTTTCTGCAGAGACACAGTGAAAAAGAAACTGCAAATGAACCACCTCCAGCTTGCCACCATGGCAGGCTGAGGTTGTGCAGTTGATAAGGGACCCAGCTCACTGGAGCTGCTTGTGTGGGAGCATCGTCCACACCAAAATGTTCCTTTTACTCCCAGTCAGTGCCATGCAAACCCTGGCCAGGGCCTCAGAGCCTTGGTGGCTGCTGTCCAATGTGCTCTTCTGCATCACCCTCAGCTCAGGCAAAACTCTCACTGAGCCAGTTTTGCCTGGAGAGTGAGGGTTAATAACCCCTGTCCACAACAGGCACCTTTCCAGAGGGCTCTGTATTGAGGTCTCTAAATGTGCTTGTAATTCCTCAAACTTTTACACTTTTGACACTCTAAAGGAGGTGTGGCATTTCCATGGCTCTCAGGAGCACAAGTTCACCAGAAAACGAGTTTTCAGGACATGGCCTGTGCGAAACAACAGATCCTTTGTTGCAAACAGCCCTTTCTAAAAACCATCGGCTCAGCGACGCGATGCGACCACGGCTGCATTTCCCCAGCTGCCTCCTGTGAGCCTGCAGCACAGGGAGGGACTGTCCCCTGTCCAGCACCGAGCAGGAGGGGTCTGAGTGGGGTTTTAGTGCCACCACGGCTGCGGTGACAAACCATATGTGCACCCTGTGTGTGCCGGGAGCTCGCGCAAAGCGCGCAAAGCCTGCCAGCCATGATAAAGGAGCGTTCACTGCTGATCCATTCCTCCTCTATTTACAGCTATTTTTAGATTAGTTGTCACTGCTGTACAAGGGAAATGGTGTAATGTTCCTCAGATGGGTGAGAAAAGGTTTTCCTGGGATCGTGTTCTGATAACGGATCAGGGAAGCGAGGTCAGAAATTTGCTGTGGTGGCAAAGGTGTGTCAGATGGGAGAAAAATCACTGAGAAACTGCAGGAAAGGAGAGAGGTTTGTAACCTGTGGCAAAGCTGCTTCCAGACCCTCGAGTGCAGAACTCTGTAGAATGGAAGAAATTACGGGATTTAAAGAGTCCCTTCTGCAGAGCACCTGAAGTTAACACAGTTGGGTGTTTACTCCATCACAAAATGAGTGCATGCTGTTTCCTTTTATGATCAGGTGGCATTTTACAGTCATTTTGCACTGAATAAATAAAGCTGAAGGTGCTGGATAATTAATTAAAAAAAAAAATCTGGTCCAATATGTTGAACATGGAGAGAATCTGTGCCTGAAGAAAAATCAACGAACTCAGAGGATTCTGGTTGCCTGCCAACATCTTTTACCTACGAAAGCAAAGAAGGGGAAGGATGTAACAGGAATGAATCTCACTCGGTGTAATCCAAAATTACAGCCTTTCTCATTCATAAATTAGCAAAATGCTGTTTCCAGCTCATGGGCTGGTTTCATTTGTTTTTCCTGGGGCATTATAGGTGTGCTCTGTCATAAAGCAGTGAGGAAACTGAGCCAAAGTTGATGCAGAAGGTCTTTTTTTTCCTTTCTCCCCCAGTTCCGGCACCGTTCCCTGTGTTCAGGTTTAGCCTGTCACAAAGCTGCTTGGCTGGAATACAGATCTGTCTGACAGCTGTGCCCATCAGCAGACAACTTCATTAAACCTCATTAAGATGTCATTTCTCTGCCTTATTTCCCACCTCTTGGCTCTAATTAAAACCGTCTCTCTCTGCATCCCAGGCGGTCCTAATTTTCTCTGGGTACCTTCTGCAAGTTTTCTCCCTTTACGACCTCAGAGAGGAAAATCCAGCATCCTAAATGCTGTTTATCCAGCCAGTTTGGAAAAGACAGCTCTAGACCTTTTCCTAAAGCATGCCCAGAGCAGCCAGCAGAGATCAACGCCTCTCAGGGCTACGAGAGATGTGCGCTGAGGCTTTGTTTGCTCTCCCAAACTGTCTTTAAGGGCTTGGCTGATGCATCCTGATAATTTCCATGTTTGAACCAGGGGTGTTTGGGCTGGGTTTGGAGGGTGCCATGCTCCCACTGGTCATGGTGCAGTGCTGGGGGTGTTTGATCAGTGGGGATACCTTGGTTGGCTGAAAAGTGAGTGCTGTTGGGTGTACTGAGTTATCCCCAGCCTTTGCCAGGTGGTTTCTGATCTGTGCAGCTCTGGGCTTGAGCCCTGGATTTGTATTTGAGTGTTAGAAAGTGTTTGCTGTGAAGGAAGAGGAAGGCTCTGAAAGGGGTCTGTTTCTAGAGGTGGAGGCATTGCAAAGGTTTAAGGAGGTGCAAAATTTTTAAGGATTCCAGGTGTTATTGCAAGACTTATTTGTGTTCCATCCCCTGGTGCTCATGGCCCAGCAACACACATTGCATCAATTTTCTAAAGATGACTGAGAGAGGTGGGAGACGGGTCCACACAGAGAAGTACAGGAAGAGGCTGAGATGTGGATTTTTAATCCCTGCCCCTGCAGCCTTTCCCTGGGAGGGGATGCTGGGCAAATCCTCCGTGCTCTGACTCAGCCGGGGCTGCCCCATCCCCTCCTCTCTGGCTCTGCCCTGTGGACACCTGCAAACTCTGTGCCAGTGCATTTTCAGCCTGCCAGGCCCTGCCTCCTTCCTACCTTCTGTTCCCCTTTTCATTACACCCCCTTGTACAGTAAAGCCTCCCGTCACGCTGCCATTACTATTATTATTGCAGATTTACTGCACTTGCAGAGTGAAGTGATTGCAGTGACAAGGCCCAGCATTTTTCCCTCCTTCCCCCCGCGACAGCTTGAAATCAAGCCCTTCATTTGCATTTACATGATCTTGCTGTGCAGCTTATGAGATCGGGAGATTTATTTGCTACTTAGCTTGATGTTTGATTACACTCTAAGAAGGCAGTGAGCTACAAAGTGCAGGGATACATCAGAACTGAGCTACTGAAAGCCTCTGGGGGACAGTAACTCAACATCAGGTTTAGGTAGATGAGAAAGGGAATGTTCAGTGTTTTGAGAAAAGCAAATTTGATGAGATTTTTTTTTTTCTTTAAAGGTGGAAGGAAAAACTTTCCCAGGGAAAAAAAAAGGAAAAAAAAAAAAAGAAAAACAAGAATGTTGTTATAAAAACACACCTGAAAAATCTGGGTTTGTTAGTGCAGAAGAAATCCTAGCAGGGGCTGGTGGCTGCTGGGCTGCCTGGCGCCAACTGCTTGTAACTTCCACACCCAAGTAGATTATTAATAGTAAGTTGGCAGTTGTCTTCAAAGCTTTTGTAAGCATTAAAGGTCAAAGCCAAAGGAAGTTTTGCTTGATGGACCACCACAAGATCTGTCTCTGATTTATTAAGCTTCAAAACATGCCACAGAGCATTAATAATCTGTAATAAAGGGGAAACTGAGGCAGGGAATCAGTGTGCCTATGTAGGACAGCAAAAGGAATGGAGTTTGGACTGGGGAGAGAAGAGAGTGAGACCAAATCATCCTAGTCTTCTACAGCAGTGTAAGAATCCTTCTCTTTCTAGGGAAAAGGGTGATGGTTGGGCAAACTGCTGCCCTTGGAGTCAGAAACAGCAAAACTCAAGGATCTTGCTGTGAGTTTAACTCCTTTCATTACAAATACTCCAGACAGGGCAGCCACACTGCTAACCCAGAGTACATCTACAAGTGCAATCTCCACTAACCTGTGCTCCTGACTGACCTGCCCTGGGAGCTGCAGCCTTATTAGACACCAACCTTTGAGTGTCAGGTGTGGATTTGAACGATTTTCCCCTCTAGAAGCCACATTTTGTGTAAGGTCAGCAGCAGAGGCGTCCCCCTTGCTGGGTTAGAGAGGGCAACGAGAGAAGGCAGACAGCACTTCCAACCCAGGTTCTCCCCACACAACCCCTGGCACCAGCCCCTTGCCATTTTCTTGCTCCCAACAGGGCTGGGACACCAACAAACCAGGGCCACACACAGAGAGCCCGACACAGAAACCCCAGTCCAGGGAAGCACCCACTGTCTGATACAGTCACTGCGCATTCCGACTGTTTGCACTTAGCTTTTAGTCTTGAAAATTGCCATGAGATATGCTATTACAATTAATCATTAAAGACTTAAGAAAGAGTATACCCCATTACATAAAAGACTCCAGCGATGATCTTTATCCAACTTGTAAAATGGGCAGACTTGATGCGACTGAATAATTTTCCTCTCATCTGCACAAAATCATGAATGCAAGTCAGACTTTGAACCTGAAGTGAACGCTGCGAGACCAGCTTATAATTACCAAAACTGAAAAAAAGAACAGCGTTTTCTAATGAATGACAAGCCACTAGGTGGAAATCTAATTTGGTCTAATTAAGCAGCCTTTGTGAGGATTTGTCTTTAGATGAAAAGAGGGAGCCAAAGAGATCTAAATGCAAATGAACTCTATCATTTTGGCTTTAAAGGGCCAGGCAGATATGAGAGTGTTTGCGTACACAATACTTGTATTTGTCTTCATGGATGTATTCACCTTCTAGTTTTCCATTGAAAAATCCCTTTTGCCCCAAAATTCTGGGACTCTGAATATTAATCACTCTTTATGGAGTTAGTAGAAAATGTGTTGTTGGAGGGACAATTTTAGTAGTAGGGCATTGCAACTGTTAGAACTGCTTTTCTCTGTAACAAGACTGCTTCTTTCTGCTGTTTGAAAATGGCTTTAGAAAAAAAAAAAATAAAAAAAGGATGTTTTTTGCTAAGGAGTCAGATCCCAGGCCTGCCACTGTCGATGTGTGGCACCGTATAACTCTCAGGTCTACGGGGGCACCTGCTGGACCCTGAGCTCCTCCTCGGCGCCTCCGTGTCAGGATGAATTACTTCAGCATTGATAAATCACCAACACCTTGCCCAGTTGTGCTATTTCTGCTGATTCTGCCGACAAGTCTCCACGCTGGGAGCAGCCAGCCCAGGTACAGCCCCAAAGGCTGAGACTCACCGAGGTGTTTGACTGTAATTGAGATGGAAATATTGAAAACGATCTTCTCCTGCTCTATTAAATCTGCTCCTGACTTTAAGATAAATTTGTGTCTGTGTAAGGTTTTTGTGCCAGCGCTGAAGGTCAAAGAAGCACATGTGTTTCTGTAGAGGGTGTCACAGCTTGTGAAGTTCACATCAGCCCTTGCCTGCTCTCAGCCCTGAGGAAGAAACGTGGGCTGTAGTCAGAAGACAAAGCCCTTGGCAGGAGGGACGGGTTATTCAGGCTAAATGAATGTGCAGGTTACAGCTACTGCTGAGTGAGGTCTTACCTGTGCCTGATTTTTCTTGAGCTACAGCCACCACTCGCCTCTAAGAGACAGAATGAGCCTGGGATAGATTTGAGGACATGTAGGGACAATGGCAGGGAGGTTTGGGACAGCATGGGGTGGTCCTGGAGCAGCTGGATGGAGAAGGACCTCTCTGAGTCCTTGCTCTCCCTACAAGCAGCATCAGTGGGAAACTGGAGGCATGGATGGACAGATCAGTGTGGGAAAATCAGGAAAATAATTTTGTCCTTGATGTGGCAGCAGTTTTGGAAGCTCAGGGTATGATGTGGGCAGAATAGCACAAAGCACCTTGGAAAAAAAAAAAAGCAATTTTGCCATCTTTGCTGCTGACTTCCCAGAGAGAAGTGGGGCCAGAGAGGAGCTGGAAAGGGTGTCCTGGGGGTGTCATTTCCCAGAGAACCACAGCCCTGGGGATACCTGCTGTGCTGCCTACCCTCAAGTCACATTCTGCCAGGGAATGCTGTTGCTCAATGACTTCAGTGAGGAAACTGAAGTTTAGCTGACAGAGGGGTCTGGGCTACTTGAGAATGAGAGAACATTCTCTAATTGTTAAAGAGAGTTGGATTTGTTTTTTGGGGTTTTTTTCTTTTTTTTTTTTAAGGTTCTGTCCTCTTTCAGTAGTTATGACCTTTTCTTTGTGTTTCATCCTTAATAATATCTGTTCTTTGAGCCTCCCCATCTGCTACTTCAAGAAAAATCCCTTTATGTTCTTAAGGCCAGATGTTGGCCCAGATTATGTCCAGAGCAACTCAGCTCAGTGAAGCTGCTGCTTACACCATGTAACTCCCTGCTGCTGCTCCTGCTTCACACAGGTAGTTCTTATTTCACTGCCCTGCTTTTATTTGGGTGCAATAGAACATACTAAGCTAAGTGCTGCCAGTATAGCCCTCGTATAAGTCACACTGACATTAAAGGAGTTGAATTCAAGTGAGAATTTGACTGTGGGCCTTTCAGAGCAGACTGGAGATGACATTTCCTATATAGTAAAATAGTTTCCCAGCAGCACAGACCTCTGATTCTTAGGCCAAATTAAATCCCTGGCTGCAAATGAGATACTGGCTGCCTTGAGAGCTACCTGTTATTTCACAGCAGAATTTGTCTGAAGTCAATACACTTGTGGTACCTCCTAGAAGAAAATTCAAATATTTTAGATGAGGAGACAACTTGTTAAATTCAGGAGAACCTCTGGTTCAGGAATCTCTCGGCTTTCACTCAAGGAGAAACTCTAATCTCTGATCAAAGATGCAGGAACTTACCAACTTCAGTCACCTCATGTGCAGAATAATCTCCATTTTCATTAGAGAATAGATAAAGTTTTTGCTGTTAAAAAAAAGGATGCTGTTTCTTTAATGTAATAAAACCTCAGCAGGACAGAACGTCTTTACTAGACTATCCCTCACTATTCCCACAAGAAATCAAATATAATCCTATTTAAGAAGCTTTAAATAATTTTGAGCTTTCATATTGACTTATTAAAATGCAGCTTAAAAAATGCCTTCCTTGCAATCCCTTTACAAGGGTCAGGGATATAAAATTTGAAGAAATATGATTAGTAGATCAGTTGGAAAGATATGCAGCAGCTTCCAATTTTATTATTTAAAATGCCCTTTAGGAAGAAAAGGTGATTCTGTTAAAAAAGTGCCACCATCTCCCTGAAGGAATCCAGTCCTGGGGCTTCCAGTCCTGTCTCCTGCATTCAGAATTCAAGACTTCTGCCAGGTTTTCCTTAGACCTGAAGAGCCCTTGCAGCTGGGACAGAAGAGCTGGTTTCTGTGTGCTCGTAGTCCAGAGAAATTGAGGCTTATCAGGCTCAGGCACAGAATAAGCCAGGAGCACCTGTGGCCATTCCTGCCTGGTTCAGAAGACAAAGTGATAACAGAGATGCAAATATGCCCCAGAGGACAGAGCCACTCCAGGGCTGAGCACAGGTACAGTTTGGCCCCCAGAGCCTTTCTTTTAGCACCTGGAAACTTGGAGAGATGAAGAGCTGTAAACTTTCAGATGTTGGTTGGAGCGGGATCAGTCCCTTTTTCACTTTCTAAACACTATGTGTTGGAATAGAAAATTATAGGATGAAACAAGGCTCCTGCTGTGCTGACTCCAACTCTCTGCAGGGTGAACCGTGTCTCGAAGCAGCAGCTGCAGCTCCACCTGAATCCTGAGGGGTCCAGGCAGAAATCTTCTTCCAGCAGATTTCAGTCCAGTTGCCCATGTTCACTCCTGTCGAGTTCAGAGGAAGTGCAGTTCCCCTGGGGTCAGCAGGGTTGTAGGGATGTAAATGATGAGACAATTTGACCCCCTCTCTTGAAGAATATTAAATACAGCGGACACTCAAATCATGCTGTCACTTGGGCACAACTCCCATTAAGCACCGAGGACCTTGTGCTGATGCAAGAACCTGCCCAAATCATTTGCTCTGTCCTACAGCAAAATGTATTCAACCTGCTGAAATGTAACTGCAAAACCCAGGGAGCAAAATCACACCCTGCCCGTTACACTTACAGCCAGCTGCTGTGAAATCCTAATGTGTCAGGCTTTCTCCAGGAAATAAGGTAACTAATAACTTTACTCCTGCCTAAGGCTGGACTTTGGTCAAGGCTGTCAAGGCTTCTATGATTTTCCAGTGTTTTTGAAAAAAAAAAAAAATCTGTGATTTTGACATTTTGTGTGTGTGTGAGCAAGCAGGGAGCTGTGATAGCTGAACTTCCCAGAGCTGCAGTGCTCAACCTGGGGTGCTCTGCAAGACAAACACCAAAGGGTCCTGAGCCCACTGGTGCCTGGTTGCAGCTCCTGAGGAGCTCAGTGGCAGTCAAACAGGGTGGACTCCTGCCCAGAGTTTTCTCCTGTGGCAGAAAAAGCAGCAGTGACACCAAAGTCAAGACCAGCAAGTACTGGAGAGAGCCTTAATCCTCCAAGGAGCTGTCATGAGGTTTTTTTCCCTGCCCTGTCTTCATAATTTTCTACATTTAGGACAATAACTGTGAAACTGGGCTGACATAGCAGTGTGGAGTTGCTGCCAGTGTTTAAAAACTCTCATTTCCTATAGGTTGATCTTATTAATGGTGGTAAAAACATGGCAGAAGTTATGTGGCTTACAAATTAATATTTGCTTTCTTCACTCTCTCTATATATATATATTTCTAGAATTCCCCATAATTCTACATCTGACTCCCTCATTGCTTTCCCCACCAAATTTCCTCAATACAGTTCCAGCTCGGCTTTGTTCTGCTGTTTTTCTCTCCAGACCCATATTTCTTTTTTTTTTGAAAGGATAGAACATAAGGGGTTGGATACTGCTCAGGTATGACATACATGAGCAGCCCAATTGCTTTCAAAGGGGCAACCTTCTGAGGCAACCAAGAGTTGGCTCAAAAAAGTCACTTCCTAATTGCATCATATTTGCTAAATCAGACGTTTTACGTGCTTAAGAATTCTCCATGTTCCCTTCGTGTTCAGCCATTACAAAAGGCTCCTGCTCTGCTGGAGTTCTGACCCATATTTTCCCTGCTGCAGTCCAAATTTGGTTGCTAAAAGGTAAAAGGGAAGAAAAAAAAAATTCTGCCTCATCACATCTCTCCCAACCCCTGTTCAGCTGCTGTGGTATTTTCCTTCATTATGCTGCTGCCTCAGACTGTAAACCTCTCTAATTTCCTACATCGAAGCTATTTATTTAAATGCTAACTCGCATTATGAAGTGATAATCCACAAGCGCAGGAGATAATTTATGAAGCATTTAAATTAAGAGGAGCAGCTAATTGGGAGCATGTGTCTTATAAGCCTTGCTAACACCAGAAAACTACAAATTAGGGAGAAAATGGAAGATATTTTTATCTTGCTTTTTTCTTTTGTAATGCACTGAGGAAAAATATTACCATACATCACACAAACACTGCTGCTCACAGAAGTCTTCTGTTGTTGGCTTCATAGTTACTCGAACACACAATGCTCTCGTTATTACAAATTCCTCATTATAACACACAAAATCATCTCTGCTCTCAGAGAAGGTGGAACGAGGTGGGGTTTTCTCCAAATAAAGCGGAATAAATTTTCCAGGAAAGGTCCCCTTCTCAGCTGCATGCATTAATTTAAAAGAGCAAAGGCTCCCTTGTTATATAGCAATGTTAAAGTGCATTTAATTTAGGACTGCATCAAGCTGTAAGAGTTTTATAGGTTTTTGTTGAAGTGGGAATGAGCATAAATGGCTGTGAATCAGGGAAAAGCAAATGTACTGTGGCCTCGAGGCTGAGGGAAGGCATTTTGGATGCTCTGTTCAGATTTTTGACACCAAAGTCACAAACTTTGTTTTCACGGCAGCTTTGTGGTGGTTTATTAATTAAAAAACTAATATTGACCTGAATCTGAATAGCAATGTGCCCCATGCTGTGCAGTTCCTGGGATCCAGCTGTATAATGGAGATGGCGCACTAAATGCTGCTGGGATGGGCTGAAGGGAAAGGAGGACACCCAGGCCAAGACAACAGCACTGGGGAAGATGATAATTATCCATCCCAACTTGAAGGTCACAATCCTGCCCCAGATTCCCTGGGAGGCTGTTGCCTCAGCAGGGAGGTGCAAGGCTGGGTGTCCTCAGGAGGCAGCTGCTTCTCTCTGTAAGAGCAGTGCCCCTTTGCTGGGATTTTTTGGGGGTTGGTGCTTTGATCAGAGGAAACGTCTGGGATGTTCTCCTGTAGGAGCCAGAAGGTTTCTCTGCACTCCCCAAAGAGCATCTCGGGCATCCAGAGGATTGCATGGATTGCATGAACAGAGTTCAGAGGGAGCTCATGGCACGTGGAGCCTGAGGCTGACAGTAAGGACCACCTTAACATAGAGCCCTCTGCCAGCCTTCAGCAACCACTTTAGTTTTCAGTACAGCTGAGCAAGATCTTTAGTTAGGATCCTCCTTTACCCAGCAACCAATTCCTGTGGCTCCCTTGTGTGGCTGCTTGAGACAGATTTGCTGTTAGAGTGAAATATGGTGTGCACACCCTGCCTGGCAGGGTGCTTGGGAACCACAGTGAGATCCTCAGACAGGGGATGCTCTGGCTCTGTGTGTGCGAGTCCAACCCCTCTACAGGAGTGCATATTGTGTGCACTGCATGTCTAGAAAATACCTGCCTCTAATCTCTGCATTCCTGCTTTTTGCTCTTACAAATCTCCCTTTCTGTACATCCTGTCAGAAAACAGTCAGCAAACAGGCTCTGGCGTTATTGGAGTTGCTCCTCGATTCGAAGGAAACCATAAATCTGAAACTTCAATCATATCTTTATGATCATTCAGCAAACAGAGATGGAGGATTTATTCAACATGGGATAGCAAAGGGGAAACTGCAGGGGGTTATTGCAGGAGATATTGGTTTAGCTAAGGCAGAACTGCTCCCTCGGGCCTCTCTAGGGCCGAGCCAATGAACAATGGCACCAATGACAATAACAAGGCAATTATGGGGAAGAGGGTGAGGAGGGGGTAATGCTTTGTTAAAGATAGAAGTAAGATTCCAGCATGGTGTCTCTTTTGTGTGCTTTTGGAACTAAAGGATGGTGTGTCTGCCCGGGGTGGTCTTATTAGGAGCTGGTGATCCTAAAAACACAGCAAGTGCTTCAAAGTGCCTGTGGCTTGCATGTGACTGTGCTGCTCTTAGGAAGTTATGATGATTTCCTCCCTAATTAAATAGGGCTGGCAGTGGGATCCCCTAATCCATGCTGCACTCCAGGGCAGGAGATAAGTGTAGAAACCTCTGCTGACGAAGGTTTGTGTGATGATGTTGGGTTTTCTCCATTTAGAACTAAGCCTTACTCCCAGGAGGGGACTCAGGGGATGTCTCCTTGCTGGGAAGACGCTCAGACCTTCACCCAGGCTGGCCACAGTGTTGTGCCACAAACACTAGAACAGCCCTTCCACCAATTTGGCCAGGAAAGGCTGTTTTGAGATCACCCTGTGACCTGGTGCCCAGCCTTGAACTGCTCCCAGCTTCACATTCCAGATAGTATTTTTAATAACAACAGCCAACTTTCAAAGTCCTGGCTGGGGAGAGAAGCTAAATCTGTAGGTTTCAAATACAAAAAGACTTTTGAACAACAAAACCAGCACCTGAATTTGCTCTCATGGGGATCAAAGTGGGGCAGCACTGGAGGGGTGGCTCCTCTGGGACCCCTCAGTTTCAGGGAACAACACTGGGCTCAGCCTTGTCCCGAGGTCCTCCACCAACAAAGTTTCCCGAGTGCAAAATAGGAAAACAAAAGCCTTTGCACAAAGGGGTGGAAATGTTCCTGGGCGATCTTAATCCTGCCACTGGTGCCAGTGGATGAGACCTGCATGAAATTAGCGTTTTTCTGGGTGCAAGACACACAAACTCCTTTTTTAATAAAAAAAGATGCGACGGTGCAAAAGCGGGAACCCAGCGATCCATCCCCACCTGTCCTGCCTCCCCTCCCCTTCTTTCAGCAATTTTTTCCTCCTTTCCTTTCCCTCGCGAGCCCCTGGGCGGTTTGTTTTCGCTTGCAGAAGGAAGCTTGAAATATTGCGAAGGGTGCAGGCAGCGCTCCCTGTGGCCTTGCCCCTGATGGCAGGAATGCAGCCATAAAATAACCCAGCGCCATCCGTAACCTGTCGCCAAAGCCCCTCTCCGAGGTGAGAGTTTTCCTCCCTGCCGTGGCTGTTAGCTGCAATGTATTTCTCCCTGCACTAAGCACCGTCTTTCCCAGGGCTGCATTACAATGATTTATAAACCCCATTTCTGGGGAAAACTAATAGATCAAAGTGAGGAGAAGGAAAAGGAGACATGAGCAGCTGGAAGAAGATATTGAAGCATGAAACAAAAACAGGAATGAAAAAGTAGTTTGTGGCACTAGTGAGTTGTTCTGTGCTGCACTTCTATTATTGAAAAATAATAGGGGGAATCTGTATTTTAATCCATTTTTTTAAGAGATGTTCAAGTAATCTGAAAAGCTCTTCCTAGAGCCAGCTTGCTTTTGTGTGTTTGTGCATCTCTTACAGAACCAAACACTTATTTTGCTGTTTAGCCTTTCCCTATCTATTCTCATGTCATGTTTAGATTTTCCATGGTTTTAAGCAACATCTAGATTTTCTAACGGGGTAACAGAAAGCATTGCATGGAGGATTGATGCTCCCCTGGACCTGAGCCTAGGATGTGCTTGTTCCTGAGCTAAGACTTGGTCACTTTTTACAAAGGGACTTCATGGACTGAGGTCAGGGTGGCCAGTGAGGTGCTCTGCCTTTGTTTCTCTTTCCTCTCCTGCACAGTGGAGATGAATGGATGAGATTCATCACGTAACTCCCAGCACCAGTCAAGTTAAAACCTGACTGAACTGAACCAGGAGCACAGACCAGTGCTCATCTCGTAGTTCTACAATGATTAATGCATTAGTGTTTGTAAGAGCCTTGGTGATATGGAGCTAATTGGGCTTTTGTGTGTGTTCTCCTTGTCTGGTTCAGCACCAGACATCCCTGACTTCAAACGTAGGCAGGGGTGGAGAATTATTATGAAAATAATCATAATCCTTGTGGAGTGCTTCATATATTCATGGGGCTGCACAAACCTTCTACCTCCAACCTCCCCATGTTGAGTGGATGTGAGAGCAAACGTTACACACCTCTGATGAAATGCACTGAGTAGGACAAACAGCAGATTTGACAGAAAACAGACGTGCGTGGCAAGACCACAGGGGCTTTTCTAAGAGATTGTACAGAGCCAAGAGAGGGAAGCTGAGGAATTATCCCCAGGCACATCCCAAACTTCTCTGAGGTTTGTAGGTTTCCATTCAAAGTATTTTTCTATGTTCCTGTTGTTTAAATTTTCACTCTGCCTGGCAATTTTCTGTTGTCAGTTAATGCTGCAGTGCCGTGTTTAGGCTGCCTGGTTTGCCTTGGTTCCTGATTTCTGCTCCATCCTTTGGTGTTGGTCAAAGTGCTCCTGGGGGAATGTGGGTGCAGGATGTTCATGGATGTGCATAATTGATACTTCTCACAGATAACACAGGAAACAAGCACGTGTTGAACGTCCCTGCTCTGCACAAGGAAGGGCTGTGCTTGTTCACACAGGGGAGCTGTGAAGGCAATCAAGTGCTGTCTTTTCCTTTTGGTGACTTTGTAAAAACGTGGCCTGGAGAAGACACAACCAGGATGCAAGCAGCCATGACATGATCTGCTTTCAGCTGCGTGTCTGACTGTTGATAAGAGAGCCAAACATTGCCACTGTCAAGATCAACACCTGCCCATCCAAACAATCTTATGGGTCTCTTCCACCCTGAGATAGTCAATAATTCTGTGACCCTC
The DNA here is from genome assembly GCA_013397195.1 of Hylia prasina. Taxonomy (NCBI): domain Eukaryota; kingdom Metazoa; phylum Chordata; class Aves; order Passeriformes; family Sylviidae; genus Hylia; species Hylia prasina. Next base: position 1,004,055 of record VYXD01003617.1, on the reverse strand, counting down.
AGGGCTGAGCCTGACTTTTGATCAGTAAGAGCTGGGTGAGTTAAAATCAAAATACAGTTAATTTTTTTAATTAAATTTTTTTTGCTCATACCCTGTGTGATACAGTCTAAAAACATGTTTAAAAATGCTTCAGACATCTCGGTAAAACATTCAACCCCTTCCTTCCTTTGGCTGCACAGCCCCAAGGAGCCCCACAGCTCCAGAGAGCCATGGTGGGGTCACACCAGGCAGCGGCAGACGCCCTGTTTGGGATCCTGCATGGATCCATTACTCTGCTGACCAGAGCCTGATGCAGCTGCCTCTCCATGGATCCTGCTCTGGTAGCTGCATCCCCTATTACAGGTAGAAAAAGCATCTGTGCTCTAATAGCTATTGTAACCCTCCTAAAACTATGACAAAATCTTTCTTCTGACTCCCTATGGCCCAGGCAGTCTTACTCTTCTTCTGTTTCCTGTCTGCAGAGAGAGCTGGCAGGATGAAAGACAGCTGGGAAGGTAGGGAGAGCTGAATGTGGACTAAGAGCTTCCAGAGGAATATGAGAAGAGAATTTTGCCCTATAAGCTTTAATAAGGTGGTGGGTTAAGAGAAATGCAGCTAGGGAGAAAAATGGGGAATATTCTCTCTCCAAATGGGCACTGCTTCAGTTTGTAAAAGCACCAGGGATTCCCCATGTGGCTTAATTTATTATTTTCCCACTCGTTAAATGCCAAAACAATAAAGCAAAATCTATTGTTAGCTTTAAAATGCAGGTGATTTGCATATGGCTGTGATAGTCCTACTGCTGCCTTCATTTAAACTCAGTAAGCCGAGGTACCTTTAAAAATTATGACTTGTTTTACATTTAATATACTGAACTATGTTAACATAATATTAAGGGGCTGACTTCACAGCTTAATTGCTGATCACGTAGAAGGCAGCTTTAGCAGCAGCATTAGCTGGCAGAGCTGTGCAGCCTGAGATGAGCAGCTGGAAGAACAGCCTGCACAAAGGGGCTCAGAGCTGCCCCTTCCCTGCCATGATGCCCCCTCTAAGAGCACCCTGGAAACCCACAATCATTTTTTACTTCCTTGTGTTAGAAGGTATTTGGCTCCCTAATGCAGAGCAGAGGCTGTGCAGGGCATGATTGCACCTGGACAAAGCAGTGTCAGGAAATCAGGTGGGTTTTTCCCCCATCCAGTAAGATTTTGCAGAGGGGGAAGGAATGCACCATTCCCTGGCAGAGCTGGACACACACTGCTCTTCCCAGCCCTGGGTCTCGGAGGTTGTTGCAGAGATTGGGCAGTTCTGGTGTTGGTGGTGTGTATTCTCATTTTCTTCCTTCCTTCTTTGACCCTTGGTTGTGTCAGGCTGAATGCAAAGAGGGCAGGAATAGGAATGGGAGCCAGGCCCACGCAGACTCTTAACCTCCCCTTGAATCCAGAGACCCTCTGACAATATTTGGGTCGATACAGTTGGCTGAGGCTGCACGAGGCTGCCTGGGAAGGGTGAATTGCTGCAGTTTCCTTTACTCCCTCTGTATTTTCAGCATCCTGAACCCTGGGCCAGCACTCAACAGCAGGGCATCACCTTTAAGGAGGCAGCTCCTGCAAGTGGCTGACTTGTCCTTGATCCCCAAACCTCCAGCAGGAAAGTGGCACACGGTGCTACCCTTCTTGTACGTTGCCAGAAATATAATTAGGATCCAAAAATTGCCCCAAATAAGAGGGATCCTAGGCTTTTCAGGAGCTGAAAAGGTATCCAAGCATTACCAGCTACTCACATCCATGTCTCTGACTTCCACACATGGCTCGCATTTTGAGGTCTGGACTCCTTAAAAACTTTGCCTTTTTCTCCTTGAAAAAAAAGCATCCAGACTGACAGAGATGTACACCAAGTTCTAGCCCTCTATGATTTAAAAGAGCAAAGTTATAGGCCCCTGAAAATTGAGGCTTATAATAGAAGCACTGGCAAACCCTTAACTACAGAGAAGCTACCAGGCATTGCAACAATAATTGGGAAGTGAGGGAAAAAAAATCACACTGTGTTTTTCAGTGCTTAGCTAAGAAATACAACAAGAGAGTTTATTGCTTGCAAAACACAGCTGCACTGCCTCAAATTGGATGGAAAAACGAACCCTGATAATTTATTACACCCCTAAAGTCACAAGAATGTACCCATAAATTACTTTTTTGGAGGGGGAGGGAAGTGGTACCACTGTAGTCCATTCTGCACAACCTACTTATTAGTATCATAATTTATTATTATTATGCCCTGCTGCAAATAGAGAGGCAGATAAAACTCAAATCTATTAAAACAACCGCTCCACTTTCTCTGAGCCACTGAGGGACACCATTCCAAAGGAAATGAGATAAATTACAAAGACAAATGTATGAGTCTTGCATTAGAGCACATAGCTTGTATATATGCAAGAGCAGGAGGATAATTCAAGCAAAAAAGAGTCATGCTAAGTTTTACCATTCAGGATTCAACACAGAGGGACTAGGATAACATCAAGTGGTCAATTAAATGTTTCTAATGTATAGATTTTTTTTTTCCCCTAAGATCCTGTGTGTTCACTTGGAATGAATTTGCAAAGCTGAAACAACTGCCCTGCTTCTGTTGCAAATGTACCTGGATCAGCATGTATTTAAAAATAGGCTTTATCCAGCTATTGTGAGGAAGCAGATGCTGTGTTGGTAAGCCTGAAAACTACAATGATAGAATATATATGTAAGAATAGATATATCCAAGTGGTGCTGATTGGACTTTAAGGTTGGTGCAAGATTGTTTTAGATTCCCAGAAGGGCAAAATGGCAGAGCCAAAGGTGCCTTTATCAAGTTCACCGTGTCATCATCACCTCTGCTAATGGGTCTCAGATATGTTAACAGGAATTTTTGTACTATTTTGCCTTCATTTCTTTCTGGAGCAGCAGTTTTTAATGCTGTCCTCCCCTTTCCTGCCACATGGATGGATTAGCAGAAATTATAATTGTTTTGGGAGGTTATTGCTCAATTGCCCTCTTCAGGACATGGTTATTGCAATGTGAGGATGAGTTTGGTGCTCTTGGCCATAGTCACCGTGGTATGATAGAGCCCTGATTTTGGAAGCTGCTACTCCAGAATGGGGTTGGGTACAAAACTGCCAGGTTTGAGAAGAAACCCGCCAGCAATCTTCTTTCTACACAGAAAAATTGTGGTTTTTACTTTAATTCTTTTTTAAAATAAAACCACTATGTATGAGATAGTTCATCTGGACTTTCCTGAGTAGTGTTTACTCTTCATATTGATGGTGATACTTGGAGTGAAAAATGGAAGTATATAAAATTATTTCCTTTCTGAAATAAAAGGTGCATGAAATACACTCTTAAAGCTACATTTGACACTGCTCCAGGTTTGTGCTTGGACATTTTTGCTCCTGCACCTTTTCTAATTGTAAGATCATGAGGGCAGAGAAGGCAGGAATTTCTTCCACCTTCATTTGAATGACAGTTGGCAAATCCAACAATTGTAGTTTTTGCTTTCTGGGCCTTTGTTCAGATCCAAGGCATCAAACTTCCCAGGGAAAGCTGAATTTCCACTCTTCAAATAGCATGCTGTTGGTATTTCCTTCAGATGTGGCATCTGCCTCTAGCAAAGCGCAGGGCTACTATTTGGGCTCTATTGTCAGTTTTTCTCCCACTTTTGCCTTTTCCACAGGGAAATGTTCCATCTGCATGGCCTGGCATTTAGTTTGGTAGCTGGTTACCTTCCTCCTGAGGTTCTGGCACTGCCCATTTACAAGCATGTTACTGTTAAAGCCAAGTTTCCAAGCCACTCTTCCCTCTCCAAAAGGGAAGAGGGTGATAGGAGCCCAAGCAGAGCAGGGATTGTGAAATTTTAAAGTATTATGACACACATACATTTAATATTACATCACATGTAAGGGAACAAGCACATAGGAATGCAATATTATATGACAAATATAGGTCCTACAACATTAAATTTAGTGCCTGGTGATTGATGATCCTTTGTTGCCAGGTTTTCCTCTCTGTATATATTATTTCTGTAGGATAAGCATCTTACCAGCTGGAAGAAACATACAACTTTTTTATTTTCTAGCATGTAATTTCTGTTTGATTCACAGCTAATAAATAGGTCATCTTGTACTTTTGAAATGCCAACATGCAGTAATTCAGTGAAATAGAGACTCTACATTAAAAAGCTGTCAACCCCAGTGCAATTTTCCTGCACCCTACGCTCTGGAAAGATACCTTGTCACTCATGGTTCAGCTCTGTTTTCCTGAAATATCTCTTCTTCTGCATAAATAATGAATATAGTTGCATGAAAATATCTGGCACAATGTCTGTTCTTCCTCCCACTCTAAGGAGCTGCAGTACAGGCTCTGTATTTATTGGTTGATCTTCCCAACAAATCTTGCTGAAATCACAGGGGTGGTAATAGCGTGGCCCCCTCCCAGGTGTTCTCTGTGCTAACCCCATCCTGCCCGCCTGCCTCAAGGCAGGCAAGTGCTGCCTTCAAAAACACTTGGCTGTTTAATTCTTCTCAAAATGTAAAGGCTGCAACGACACAGAGTAATTCAGAACACTTATTTGCTTTCAAGCTTTTTCCATTTCTAATGTGTTACGCATGTCTCGCACAGAAAAATACCAGCCCGAAGCAGATCCCAATTAGGGGTTTTTAAAATTAATTCTATTCTTTAAAAAAGCTCGCTATAAATCCCACCAGGTTACTAAGCCTGTCTTCTAATTCATATGACCTGAAACACACAGTTTACTGGTTTTTATGGCTTTCTGCTGGTAACTCATTAGAGGTGACACAAGGATGGCAAAACCTGGTTCCGAGCTCTGATTTCCGCCACAAATGTTGGAACTGGGCTGCCCTGTTTGCTTATTCAAGGAATCCTCCAGCTTTCTATTCTCATCTGTAAAATCATGGTGCATCCAAGGGATCTCACTTCTTGAGATGCAATGCAGCGAAATCTCTGCAGTGCTGATCTCCCAATCCCAAAGTATTTATAACCCACCCCCACAGTGCACAGACAAAATCTGAAGCCAAAGATTGAATCCTGCAGGTGTTGCTCACATAAATGGTTTCCCCTGACCCTGAGCTCAATAATGTGACGTGAGGCAGGGGCAATGCTGTTTGAAACTGGATCAGCTCAAACCATGAAAAATTTGGCCGTGCCTTTTGTGGGTTTGAATGGACAGAAAGTTGAAACTTGCAGAACGTCAGCCCTTAAAAATGGGAAAAGCGGGGTGTGCTGAACCACTGAGAGCCAGGTTTTACGAGGGATAAAGCTGCTGAATCCTCACAGTGAGGTCCAAAAGTAATTTAAATCTCTTCCCCTCTCCCCCTGCTCCCAATTTCCCCATCCCAGTTGTTGTGAGATGCATCAGCTGAGAAGGAAAGTTGGAAAGTGACACTAATAAGGAGGGCTCAGACGCACTAAGAGTATTAAAAGGTTAGGTCATGGTGTGTTCTATTAAATAGAATATTAATTGAATTCTTGACATCTGAGGTGAACTGTGACATGCTCATGGGATAAATATTGCATTTAACAGAGCATCATGACCTAAAGCTGTAAATACTATTGAGCATCAGTGCCAATCCTTCACAATAGATCTTAGCCCCAGTCCTCAGGGTACGAATGCTCCCTTGGAGCTTTGGAAGCTTGAGCTTAAAACCAGCTTTCACATTTCTTGTTTCTGGTCTCAGTTGAGTCTGAAATTGCTTCTTCCATCTCAAGGCTACACTCTGCCACAGACCTGTGGTTACAGATTCCTAATATAAAGCTAGAACTGGACATTTCAAATGCCACATGCTACACGGTGCAAGAAAGGCTGAAAGAAAATTTCTCAATTTCCACCCTCACACCATAAAGAAGATTAAAACATTACAAAGACCAATTAAAAATAGGGAATCTCACGGCAACATTTTCATTAACCCTCCCTGGTTCTTCTTTCTGTCTCATTAGTCATCACAGGGAGAGGAAGGATCATTTTAATTAGCAGTATTGTAAAGCTTTATTTAAGGCAACTGCCCCTCCTGCTGCTCTCTGGATTACCCTGATGGCTTATAAATACAATACCAAATCATTACCAGCCAAAAACAACGGCACTGAAGGGTTTGGAAGAAAGAAGATCCACTATGGTCAATGTTTAGGGTTCTTTAACAATGTCCTTTCTCCTTATTCAGGCATAATTCAAGCGTAATATTGGGCTTTACAAAACAACTCAATATCCTCTTACAGCAAAGTCCTTTCTAGCTGAGGATACCATGTGTTCAACTCTCTTCCCCTTTGTTTTCAGGGCAGGGAAAGCACAGAATCACATCTGATGGGATAGACATGGTAGATACGATCACAGGTTTTCCAGCATCCCAATTTAGAATTGCTTGTTAAATTCCTAAATTAAAGGGACGGTGGGATGCTGACAGCCTTGCAGGAGGGGGGTGAGCAAGGAGACCGCAGCTGCAGGAGGCTGAGGGAGTGTTTTAGAAAAGAGGATTTTGAGAGTTTAGGAGGAAAACAAAGCGAGAGCCCACATTTCATGGAAAGGAAATTGCTTTTTCCAATTATCGCTTGCTGAATTTCACGTTTTTTGTAGAAATTAACCCAATGGGTCTGTTCTTTTAAGAAGCCCCCAGCCAGCATTTCCAGCCAGCAGTTTCCACAGCTGGGAGTGCATGTCCAAAAGAGCTCATTTGCTCTCCCTCACACCCATGAAGGTGTGAGTGACCCCACTGCAGTGCCCGGGTTTAGTTCCAAACAAGTTGGAGTCACTACATTGCAATCAGGGACTTGATGCAGCCCAAGATCTCTCACACATGAAAACATCACATTTCTTAAGATGTCAGCTGCACAAAATATCCTCCTCCACGTCTCTGTTAGGGTTATTAGGATTCCATTAGGATTATTAGGATTCACCATTCAGATCTGTGGCCTACTTTCCCTGACCTGAATATTTAACTGTGGATTCTTCAGTACACCTGGGTCCTGCAACCTCTAATTGTTCATCACTGTCCAGCCAAGGCAGCTCAGTCTTTCCCTTGAAACACCCTATTAGCTACACGTGGGAGTTTCAGTGCTGTGAGTACTCTGGGGTGGAGTATTTATAGTGGGGTCACAGTCAGGATTTGATTTTTCAAAGTCAGAACATCACACAGCTGAATTCAGCTGTAAGGGCTGTGGGTAGCAGCAAAGTAGGGTTAATACACCTTTGCATTAAGGTGTATCAGCCACCAAATTCTTCCACTTTATTGCTTGACCTGACAAAAAGAAAATCAGACCAGATGACAAAAACTCTTTAACACTGAAGTGTGAAAGCACAAAGTGCAGTTCCTCTCCCCTGAAAACAAACTCACCCCGACTTCAACTGAGCACAATGTGGAGATAATACTGGCTTCTTCAAAAACCATGTCTATTCCTATTTAAAAATTATTCTGAGTGCTTGATGTTACCTATGTGAACTATTTTAAGTAAAAACAAAAAGGGAGACAGTAATGATGTATCACTGAATGATTAAAGCCTTGCTATACAGAGTTTATTTCATAGTAAGATGTGTATCTGTGGAGGCTTGCAGGGAGAGGTGATATCTTTTATGGAAGTAACTGCATATGTCAGACTGTCACAAATAGACATTAAAATATTTCCACTTTGAAAAAAGAGAAGGGGGGAATAACAAAGTTCCAGTTTGGGACTGACCAGAACCTCAGGCCCCACCTCTGCTCAGCCAGGCTGAGCAGGTCACAGTCGTGAGCTCCTGTCACCAAAGGCTCATCATCCAACCTGGGGGAGCCTTCCAGAGGCCAGGGCACTGCCAGAACTGCAGCTTCAAGGGATCTCAGCCTCCAGAGATCACAGATGCTAAACTCACTTAAAACCAGACAGTGAAAAATACTCAGAGTAGCAGCAATTGTAAAAGTTTATATGGGAGTTGCTTTGTTTTCTATTCATAGCTGCACTGCATTTTTCTTGTAATACATTTTTAATGACTTATAAGGCCTAGTTATTTATTCTCCTGGAGCCAAATACTTTCTTTACCCTGATGCTGCAAGGGAGTGAGCTTTGCACAGAGGAGCTCTGTGGGAATGGCTGGATCTGCTCCCTGCACTGGCCCCAGGCTGGGGGGACCCTGCCTGGCCCTGGGGACCCCCACAGCACCCAAGGCACTGCTGCACCCCAAGCATGCAGCTCCCCACTGCATCTCTCTGTGGAGAGCCCTCCCTGGGCCAGAATATTTTCAAATTGCTGATTATTCTATCTGCACACAAGGGAGTCTGTTTTTATGGTTATTTTGCTTTACATTTCTTAGTCCAAAATTAACTTTACTTAAAAAACAAAACAACCCCCAAACCTGCAGGCCTCATAGGTCTCAACACCATCTGGGTGTTGGAAAGTAAAGTGGGAGCAACAGACCAAAAAAAGTAGAAGATGGGACACTTTGAAATGGCATCTTTTAGCACAAAATATAATTAATCTGTAAAACCAGCATCCATCCCTGAGCACAAATGCTGATTGCCTCATGATGAGTCTAACTAGAATGGCATTAACTCAACTGTTCTTTCTAAATTGTTATATACCAAATATTTTCATCTGACTCTTCTTCATATTGGATTAATAACTATGTAATCACTTCATTAGTTTATTTAGATTATGTTATTTTAGGAAATTATTGTTTAGCTCAGCCTTGTCCTTCCCATCTCTCTGTGCCTTCCCAGAATTAAGTGATATCTAAGGAAACCAATTAATTGCAACTCGACCGCTGTAATGGGGTCTGTTCTGCAGTGTGGCAATGTCTAATGGAGTTTTAATTTCCCCGTGGTGAGTCAACATTTGCTTAGAGAGAGAAAACTCTTAGAGCAAAACACTGCCTGAAACACACACAGCTTCTTCCACATCTGTGGGGCTGAACATTTTGGGGCTGCTGCTGCTTTTGTTGGGGGTAAAATTCACAGAGGAGCATAGCTGGGGCACCAAAGAGCAGCAATTCCCACCAGGGGCTGAGGTTTCCTGTGGACTTGCAGGGCATGGAAGGCATTCAGCCCAATCCTACACAGCTTTCAGACTGCACCTCCCAACCCTGCAGGGTCCCGGGGGCTAAAATGAATTTGTCACCCAGTGAAGCTTTTGACAGCCCTTTTTAATGCATGGTCTTCCTCAGGCAATATTTATTTAAGTGTCCTGGGCCCTCACTTTGCAGTGGCACCAGCAAGTCCTGGTCATGGAGCAGAAGCCCTTTGTGGTGGGGGGCTGTCACACACAAAACCTCATCCCCAAGGAACCTGCTGTGAGACACATGGGACAGCAGAATTTACAATGAGGTTTTTCCATTAATTGGCTTGTTCAGAGTATTTAGTTCTGCCAGAAGTTACATTTGGGATTCTGGGTGGAGACAAAGCACCCAGAGCCCTTTGAAATGCCCCTGGACCCTCCCTCTGTCAGGCCCTGAGCCCCTTCCCAAACCTCCAGTGCTGTTTTGCTTGGCAAAAGCTGAAAAACTTCTAAAGTCAGTCTGGTCTGCCTTCCCCAGTTATCTGACAGCTTAAAAGGTTTGAAACAAAGCTACATTATGATGCAACCAAATTCAGCAGCATCTGATTAACAAAAAGGAGGCCACAGCTACCTGACAGCAGCCGGTGGTTATTTTTTATTTCTAAAACAAACTGATGGCCTCAAACATTCATACATGTTTGGGGTTTGGGGTTTTTTGTTTGTTTGTTTGTTTAAATGTCTCATTTTCTGGTTTGTTTTTCTTCTGCATTGTGCAGGGAAATAAAGTTTTGCAATTCTTCTTCTCATAATAAGTCTGTCCAAAAATGATGTTGCTCGTTGTGTTGAAAGATGGTTTCATTTTCTACTCAAAATTGGTATGAAAAATTTGCCTTGCCAAATGAACATTGTATACTGAACTTGTCAAATCCTCTCTCCTGACACAAATAAAAGATAACATTGGGTGGCAGCATGTAAAACAGCACTGACAAGACAGCTGGGATGGAAGCAAAGAAATGCATATTTTTCTCTTTCTCTCTTCCAGAGCAGGGAATGGGAAAGATCCAGGTGAGCGAATGCTGGCGTGTTACAACCAAAAATACATCATCTAAAAGACTTAACAAGCCATTTCGAGGCAGCTTCTGAGATGAACATAAGCGATTCCATTTCTGATTAGCAAAATCATGACAAAAGCATCAACTTTTTTCCAAGCGACCAAGAAAGCTGCTAAGTAGGAAGAGCAGCTGGGTGAAAGGGATATTCAGTTAAAAGTTTACAACTCTGCCTTGCAGGCTGGAAGGACTATTCCTAGCACTGCAGAAAATTATTCCAAGTATATTTAAAAATAAATAAGGTAATGATAACACTTTCATTAGATCTGCAGTCTCTCCATGTAAGTGAATTGTTTTTTTCCTATTAAAATCGTTGATTGAAGGCTGTTAGCTGTTTATCAGCCCCAAAATTACATTTCTTCTTTCCTCTTAAAAATCACAACGACTGCATAGTTGGTAACAAGAAAAGGCTCCTAAAACTGCAGTTTTGGGGTGGGGTGGGGGGCAGGAATACAAGCATGAAACACAGATTGCACCTTCAAATCCCCGACGGCATCACGCTTCTTTGTTCTGCTAAGAAAAATTAACCTCAATCTCGGCTCAAGGTCCCCCGATTGATTATCATAGTCATTTAAATACTGTAATCTCATTTTCAGCATCAGGGAAAGGGAGCGAAAAGAAGAAAAAGAGAAAGAGGTGGGGAAGCGAGGGGGAGAGAAAGAGAAAACAGAATAAATTATCTGACAAAAGGAAAAAGGCCCTTTCTGCTTACGGAGCCTATTTCAGATCCTTCCACTTGATTGGAAAAGTTGATGAAGTTTAAATGAAGCAGAATTAGAGGCTCAGGCCACTGAGTATTGACAGGGGCCCATGGAAGAATGTGCAATTCAATAGGGCTGATTTCTGTGGAAAGCAGGGGAAAGGCCTAAATGGTATAATCTTCAATCAAATCTAACATCGACACTGACAAGGCAGGGTAATGAGATAGGCCAGATCAGGCATGTTGGTTAAAGAAATTAATCCCTCTCGCTGCACCAAGAGTTCAGCTTTGATGCCCATTGTACAGGGCCCCGTCCCAGCCTATCTAAATGCTAACTAACTGCGGGTGTGATCCGGGACTGTGCTTTTCAGCGCTGGGGCTAAGCTGAGAACAATTTGAGCTCCCTGATTGCGGCGGCAGAGGTGGGACAGCACCGGGAGCAGAGCAGGGATGAAGGATGCAGCCGCACCCGTGCGGGGAAAGTCGCGTTTGTGCTTCTCTTAAGGCTTTAACACACTGTAATACGTGGTAATTAATGGGGTTACAGTGCCGAGCAGCCCACTGGAATCCCCTGGGAGCCACCAGAGGGGCTGGGCAGCCAGGAGGGTGATGGAGAGAGCAAATGTAAAGGTGACGTCGGGAAGTTGAAAAGCTGCAAACAAAGGGGCTCTTCTACCTGGGCGAGCAGCCCAAAGCTCCCGATTAAAAGCAGCGTTATTTTTCAGGCTGGTTTGCTCTTTACGGAGCAGTGCAAGGTTCACTGTGTTTGCTTTGCTGGTTTTTATCCCCCCAGCCTGGGAGTTACGCTATTATTTTTAATCAGGTTTCACTTGTAAGATTTTTAGGCACAAACCTCATGTTGGTTTACTTAAACAAATCAAACTAGAGATATTTCCCATGATATTGAGGTTTTCTTAAAGGCAGTTGCTGGAAATCTAGTAGGAGGTCCCACCTGCATTTATCTTTGCTACTTCAAATAAATGTGAGTAGGAAAGTCAGTGTAATTTATTTTATACAGTACAAATGGTTAAAAAGGAAAATATTCTCAGAAATGCAGGTTCTGTCTAATCTGTACAATGCGAGCAGCCAGGCAAGAATAAAACAATCCCTGCCAGATGACAAAAGCTTCTGAAATCCAATAATTAGGCATAAGAGCATCTCTTAAGAATTTGCATAGAAAGCAATCTGCCCTTGGGAAAAGTGTGGCTAAAAACTCCCCAAAATCAGGAACTGAAAATGCTGGTCTTTGGGACTGACGACAACACGCTCTCTTTGCTCTACATTCTGCCAGGCAGCACTCAAAAAGAGGGGAATGGCTGTGGGAAAGGTTTAAAAATAAAGAGCTTTTCACCTTTTCCTTGGGCAGCTGCCAACTGGTTGCCTGCCCAAGGCCCTCCTGTCCTGCACTGCCCTCACTGAGCCCCCACCAGCTTTTCCTCTCTGCTCAGGGCACTTTCTGGTGCCTCTTCCAGAGAAGGAGAATTTTTATTGGTGTTGGAGTGGGAAGCTGAGGTTGGAGAGGAAAGAGGGCAGAGATATTCCCCAAGTTTTAGCTGAGGCTCTGGTGCTGCTCTCAGCCCGCTGGGCTCGGTGTCCCTGGAGAAGGGTTGGTGGGTTAAGGGCACTTTAGTGGGATTTGGGATATCCCTGACTTTCTGTGTGGTGTCTTCAATTTGAATTCGTCTGAAAATCATCTCTTGCTTTAGTGTGGTTTGGGGGCAGCACCGAAAACGGGCAGTGATTCTCCCCCAAAGTTTCTTAAATCTTTCCCAGAATAAAGCCTGACTTTTAGGTTAATCCTAAAAATTGATAGCCTGCAGCTACTCTGGATGCACTGTGAATGTATGGATCCATTTGTGACCGATTTCATTTTAGTTTTTTCCCTATCCTGATGACATCCTCTCATCCTTTGCCTTAATTTTTGTTTTTACTTCCCCACCAAATTGGGCAAGAGGCTGTACAGATGTTCTCTGCTCTGACAAAACTGTTATTAGGGTCATAATGCAACAATTTGGTCTAACCATTATTATTGTGCTGGCTGACTTCAATAATGCACTTTTAAATCAAAGAGCCTTTGAAGCTTTATTTCCATTGTATTAGACAAATAAACACAGAAGATTTTCACAAACATAAAAGGCATTCACCTTGTAATGTTTCTGGGCTTATTAGTCTCACCAATTTGCATTGTTTTGTTCACATAAAGGATCAAAATGCCCTTTTGCTTGATTTTACATCCTGCCTGTGGATCTTGGGAGTGAACAGCTCCCATGGCCTGGCACTGCTGGGGCTGTCCCTCTGCCTGCTGAGTCACAGCTGGCACTTTGGAGCCCGTGTTCCAACAAGGAGGAAAAACCCACTACTTTCATTCATGCAGAATGTTTGCTTGCCTCTTGGAAATACCTTATTTATTTCAGCAGTGCCTGTGCAAAATATGGGAGGGCACTAAAGCTCATAAGGAGTTTAATTTTTAGTGTACCAAATAATTCATTTAAAATCTTAAATGACTTCATGCTGAGAAGAAAACCCTTAGAAGTCAGAGCATTGGAAGGAAAGCTCAGAACCAAACCTAATGATTATTTGACTAACCAGCCCTTCATTAGTTTATTTCTCTAATGAATTATTGAGGCAATGCATAGACATCTCAGAATACATTTTTAAAAGCACAACACTGGTCTTAGACTGCAAAAATATAACAGTACTCGTGATATAATAATAATAGCAATAAGCACACAAAATGCTGCATAAACACTAATTAAACCTCAGTGTCCCCAAGCAGCAAGCACAGAAGGCAGGATGCTCAGCACATGCAGTGATTTGAGGTAAAGGGTATAATTAACAGCAAATAAAACAACCTTGTTCCAAATACAGCTCAGGTATTGTGGCTGCTCTGCTCTGTGTTACAGGGGAGAGACAGAGAAACTGAAATCTGCTCTCTGACCAAGTTCGCAGTAAATGCATTGATCCCAAGGAGCTGTGAGCAGGTTTAGGTTAGGGGAGGGAACAGAGTTATCCAAATCATCAAAGCTAACACCTGAGGGAACTTGTCCAGACCCTCTGGAAGCTGCCTCAGAGAGTTGTGATCAGCAGTTTGCCACACGGGGGTTCTTGGTTCGTGTGGAAACAGCTCTGAGATCCTGGCAGAGCCTGGAGCCCCAGGTCCCTTGAGGAGAGCAGAGGCAGCAGGACCTGCCAGCCCTCCCTGGGCCCTGTGGGTGCTCTGTGGAAGGGGAGTGATTTTGCTCCTGTCAGTCCCATTCCTCACCCGTGCCCTGTTCACCTTGACTCCTCCACAGGCTGGTGCCAGAAGAGATAAAGAAGATGAGCGGATTTGGAGAGAATGTTTAAAAAAAACCTCAAATCACCCAGGAAGCTGAGGGTTAAAGGCTCGAAGATGAAGCACAACATTCAGATGTAAAAGCCCTGTTGCAGCCACAGTCCAAGTCAATAACAAAAGCTTCAGAGTGATGGAAAACCTGCCCTGTCGGTAATTTCTATTCCAAGAGAGGTTTGTGATGATTCAGTTTACAGCCAGAAGTTGCAATATTCTTTTTCACACCATGCACTTGTCCATCTTTGTCTCTTGCTTAATTACAGCTTTATCTTTTCTTTTTTTCACTATGTGACACAACTTTAGCTTGACAAAATGACCCCACTTGCTTTTGTAGTGTCCATCCCATGGATCATTCCAGAAATCAATGTGATTTTGCAACAATTGTCAGCAGTGCCTTGCTCTGTGAGAGTCAGCTCAGAAATACCTCATGATGAGCTCCAATAGGCACAAAAGGAAAAAGAAAAACACAGTGGGTGATTTCTGTCTTTACTTGGTGCCCACGTAGGCAGTGGAGTCCCTTGGTCACCTGGCTGGTGCCACAGGGAGCAGACTCCCAGGTGAAGCCAGGAAAAGCTCTGCTCTGGGTGTATTCCCTTCACCCACCAAAAAAAAAGGGCATTTCACTCTCCCTGGCCTGGCTAATCCTTCCTTTGCTGGGGATTCCAAAGCCAAGGCTATCAGTGTGCCAGTTCCTGTGGTTTTGGGAGCTTTTTTGATCATATATTCTTCTTGTGGAGATCGTAGCTGCTGAAATTTTATTGCCTGAATCCTGTAGCTTCTGTTCAATCTCATTTGGAAAAAATGAAAAACTTCCAGCCCTCGGGGCTGTAGAGGAAAGCTTAGGAAAATGAACCCTAAATGCCCTGGCATTCAGACCAATAAAGACAGCCTGGCATCAGTTGTCATGTAAATAACCAGCTTGTAAAACAAACACTGCACATTCCAGTGGTTCTGTTTGTTGAATCTGCTTCTCCTGCAGTCTGGACTGGGACCTGGTGCCAGCCTTTCCTGGCCAGCAGAGCACCAGCACCATTTTCCTCCTCTTCCTCCTCAGAAATGCCAGTTTGGAAACAACTTTTCAATGCTGGGAACAGCACAAGGGGCTCTGAAGGTGAGCCCGATGCTTCCCAGGGCTTTTCCTGGAGAGCAGTTCCCTGCTCTCTGCATGGCCCCTGCTCCACCTGGACAGGTAAGTGGATGCTTTGGCAGGTCGGGCTGGATTTCTCATTTATCTTCACACATCAAGGAAGGTAAATCCAACTCTTCGCTGGTCAATGACTTTGTCAGTGATAGGTTGAACTAAATTATACCATATTATGCAGAAGATGTTAATCTAAATGTAACCAAACTGCTGGGAGTCACTGTTTCTGAAGTCTGTGTTGAGCTTGCCAGGGGTTAAGTGTGGTAAACGCTTACTTCCTGCCCAGAGCTGGTTTATTTTTGTAACACAGGAATTTTCAGTAAGTTTGCTCTGGAAAAGTGCTTGGCTAAGGCTTTCACTGGTGAAAACAGACCAAAAATGCTTTGCTCAGATTTTTACTGGCATCGGTAGATGAAATGCTTTCCTCGGTTTTATGCTGCAAGCAAATATATATTGACAACTAAATTAACCCCTTGATTAATTAAAACATATCATACATTCCTGCAGAGAAACAGAGCATTCATCCCTAGAATTCTTTACATGAGAAGATGATGGTTTTAATCTGTGATAGCCAGAGTGTGTGACACATCCTGTGGGGAGGCTGGCGCTGGGCAGAGCTGAGGCAGAAACACAGCCTGGGCAGGGATACTGTTTGGATATGTGATGCCACATCTAGAAGATATAAAAAAGAACTGGAAGAGAGAACAGGGGGTCCTGTTGTTGGCTGCTGCAAAGTGAGGGCTCTGTCATATTTGCACCAGGGTTAGGGGTCCAAGTGCTATTTGGAGGAGGATCAGGGACTAAGTGTTCCATCCATCTCCACCGGGCCTCAGGTTCTTGTGTCTTTGCTGCCCAGAGAACCTCACTGGCAGCTGTTGGAGCCGTGTGTTCCTCATGCCCTCCCTCGGCTGCCAGCAGCACCACCACAAGCTGCACTTGTCTCCAAACCTTTTGTCCTTTTCTTCTAAACCGTCTTTGTGTCCTTCAGTTTCAGCATGAGGGCTGGGACCTGCTGGCCATCCTCTGCAGTGTGCTCGGTCCCCAGGGCTGTCCTGGGAAGGAGGAGATTCCAGGCTGCAGCTGGGAGCAGGAGGAGGAAGGGCAGAGGGCTGGTGCTGTCTGTGTGTCACCACTGGTGCGTGCAGTGCCAAGTGCCAGCGTTTATCCAGCAAACTGCCACCCCACCCCTGTCACCTCCGGGCAGAGAGGGACACCCTGGTGAATTCAGCACTCCTCGGGGCACTGTGGGAAGGCAGCTGGCAGGGGGGCAGCAGTTTGCTGCACAAACTCGACAGCAGAACCTACCATGAAGTGCAATTACTGCTGGATCCAAGAGTAAAAGCATCCCTGTTAACTTACTCCATGGTCAAGGATTGCATCAGGGGGATGCAAATCTCCTCTCCATCCCTACCAGCTGACACCCTCCTGCAAGGAAGCCTTGAGAGAACAGAAATCGTCCAGAATACTAAAATTGAGTGCCACCTTTTTCTTCTAAAACTTGCTCAAAGTTTAGTTTAACCAGGCCAGATCGCAGAAATCCAGGTTGTTTCTTAATTTATTAAAACATGCCAAGACTTAAAATTGCTCAGAATTCCCAGTGCCAGAGTGCTCTGCAAGAGTTCTCTTTCCCATCAAACTTCGGGGATCCAGAGAAAACAAAGAAAGTAGTGGATTCGAACAAGTGAAGGCGCTTTTGAATTCTGATGCAAAACCTGCTTTTTTTTCTATGCCTGACAAAATTTCCCAATAGATTTTTAGAGTTTAATAAGAAAACAAGAGAACTGAACACTGCAACGTCTCAAATTTCCAGTGACGCTCCACACTCCCAGATTTTACGGCCAACTTCCAAGCCTGCCGGTGAAAAGGTGCGATTACTGAGGGAGCCGAAGAGCCGAACTCCGGCTGGAAAGCCGAGGTTTAAGCGGGGGGACAAGGCTTGGGAGCAGGTGCGGCTGCCCTGGCAGGGGAAGGGCGAAGAGCAGCGGCTCCAAGCGCTGCCCCGGCCGCGTCCCCGGCCCCGGGGAGCGCTCGGGGCTCGGCGCCGGCTGGGAGCGCCGCTTCGGGCACGAAGCCGTTCTGCGAGTGCCATCCAGGGGACGAGAGCTGCACTTCAGCTGCTGCTGGGGCAGAGGCGGGGGTTAAAGCGTCACTGGCTGCGGGGATGGGTGTCGAGGAGGAGGAACCAGCCGAAGAGAGATGCTTAAAACTTTCCGAGCCGCACCCCGAAGCTCAGCAGGTGCGCAGGGCAGGGATACGAGTAGGGTTAACAAATTAAGAAGTGCCCGGAGCTTGGGAAGGGGGCCAGAACCTTCACAGCAGGTCTAAAAATGCTTATTACAGAACCACAGAATCACTTAGGGTGGAAAAGACCTCCAAAATCATCGAGTCCAACCGATCACCACCTTGTCACCCAGTCCAGAGAGCTCAGTGCCACGTCCAGGCGTTCCTTGGACTCCTCCAGGAATGGCGACTCCAAACGTCCCTTGGCGGCCCCTTCCAACGGTGGTGGTAATTCAGGTGGACACAGTTTGTGTGACCCTCTCCCCGGCACCCCTCTGCTGTGTCTGGGGGTGGAGAGCAGCCCCAGTGACATCTCGGTCCCTGTTCCCGAGTGCTTCCCAAACCTCGGCACTTACGACTTGGGAAAACCCTCTCAGGGAGAACCCATCCTTCTCTGTGCCCATCACCGCCTGGGGACCGCCGGGTGCTTAAAACACGACCAAGCTTGTGAAGGAGCAGCGGTGAAACACAATTTCCTTGTCATATAAATCAGTGGGGGGGGGAAATGGTTTTAACCGCTTTAAGGGGAAACTTTTCTGCTGCGGAGCTGCCCGCGGTGACCGTGACCCCTCACCGTCGCCGGGGTCCCGCTGGCTGTGGGATGGGGGGTGGCCGTGTCCGGGCAGGGCTCGGGGGCGGAGGGAAGAACGGGCGCCGCGGGGCTCACCTTGATGATGAGCGGGTTGCGCAGCATGCTGAGCCGGACCACCCCCAGCCGCTCGTTCTCCGTGCCCGGGCCCGCCTCGGCCAAAGTCATCGG
>VYXD01003617.1:973716-985373 GCA_013397195.1 Hylia prasina | reverse complement strand
CCCGGCCGCACACCCGTGCTCAGCCGGCGTTTATTGGTATCTGGGCCTAGGGGCGAGCTGTGGTTTGAGCTCCATAGAGCCTTCGGGGCCGCTCGTTCCCCTCGGTGGCGGGGAGGGGATGCCCGGGACCAGCCGGCGGTGCGAACTGCCCTGGGGATGCGAAATTCAAGGGCGTGTGTTTCAGACATGACGGGGATGTTGCTTAATGGGTGTTTTGTATGTGCTGGATGTAGAAAATGTGCTAGAAGTGCTTCCTGCCTGCTCTGTGTGACTGAATTCTGCAGGAATTGTCCTGTCCTGGGACAGAGCCAGCAGGGCTGAGCTCAGCCCGTCAGAAACTTCTGATTGGAGAATTTTGGATTTAGTGCTGATGAGTCTCATATTTCTATGTTGCTTTTAGCTTGCTGCTGTTTCAGTGCTGAAAGCTGCGTTGAACATAATAGTCAGGCGTTGCTTAGTTATTCAAAATCAAAGCTGATAGTTGCTAAGTTTGTTAAAGTGTTTTTGTTGTTGTAGGAAGGCACTTTGAAGGCTGGCGACAGCTGTGCTTGACAAGGAAGGCATCAGCTTTTCCTAGGCACTTTACAAAACTGGATTGAAAAGTAAGAGCCTAAGATAAAATGGAGCTTTTAATTGTTAAGGTTTTGGGCGGGTTTTATGCTTTTTGTTGGGTATTTTTTTGGGGGGGGCGTGTTTTGTTTTAAACAAAAACATACAAATGCCAACGCTTCAATAAAACTCCTCTCTTTTCCTTAAGAGGAAAAAAAAAATGAAAGGCAGAGCACGTGCAGATGATTTTCAAGTGGAGGATTTTGTCAAGAAGAAGAAAAAGAAGAAGAGGAAACTCAGCGAGTCCAACCACAAACATGAAAATGCTGAAACTGTGGAAGACCCAGAGCTCAGCCAGGCTTCCCCTTTGCTCTTTGAAGACGCAGCATCACAGGGCAGGGAGGGCAGGAAAAAGAAGAAAAAACTGAAAAAAAGGGATGAGAAGCAGCAGACTTTGATAGGTAAGTTCTTTGCGAGGGTGCCACACAAAATCAGCAATGGGACTGGAGCAGCCTCTTCCCCGAGGAAGAAGAGGAAGAAGGAGGGTCAGGACAGCACAGCCGAGCTCAGCAATGGCACCCGTGTCCCTGGGAAGCAGCACAGCAGCCAGCACTGCCAGCAGGCTGCTGCTGCTGCTGCTGCTGTTGGTTTTAAAAAAGCCAAGAAGAAAAAGAAAGGAAAGCAGCCTGAAGCGGATGAGGCGCGTGAGCTGCCTCCCCCTGAGCAACACAGCAAGGGCCACAGAGAGAAACCCAAAAAGAAGAGGAGGAGGAGAGAGGGCAGTGCCCAGGCCGTGCAGGAGGACGCAGATGGAGCAGCTGAGCAGCCACTGCTGGCACCCTCAGAGCAGGGCAGGGGGCACAGGGGGTGGCATTCACCTGCAGGTGAGGATGGAGGCTGTGATGCTGCTTGTGCCATCAGTGAGGCGCTCCCTGCTCGTTTTTCCACACCCAATAAAGCAGCTGCTCGAGCTAAAAGGACTCCAGCACGTGCCAAAAAGGCAATTAAAAGCAGCACTTCTGTCATGGAAGAAAGCTCTTCAGAGTCTGATGTGATGTAAGTTCAGGTTTTGGTTGTGGGGTTTTTTTCCTTCCTCCACTCCCCAAATACTTTCCTGCCAGGTTGTTTGGGTTCCAGTTTTTTCATCACTGTTTTGTGTGTGTTTTAAAGAAAAACTTCAAACTTACACAGCATGTGATGAGTGATGTTAGAGACCTGCTTTAAAAGCTCAGTTGTCTTGTGGAGATCCAATAACAATTTTTAAGAATGCTTCAGTGTGGGCTCTTTTCTCCTCTTTAAAAACTGTAGGTATGGAAATAATTTACGTGCAAACAATTCACATTTAAAATAAGAAAAGCAGAGGGAAAAGAAAGGGATTTCATTTGCTAAACTTGATATTTATAGTGCACATGTGCATTTTAACCAAGCAGCTAGCAAGGTCAGCTGAACAATTGAATATTCTGTGCAGTAAATGCTTGTGTAAATAGTTCTTGATGCCTTCACAGTGTCTAGAACACAAAACAGGAGCACTAATAAGAGACAGATGGAAAAAATCTGTGTGCCAGTGGTAGCAAGAGACATTATTTCTTCAGTCTGCTCATGTGTGAGAGTTCTGTGCATTTTTCAGAACTTCAGAAAGCTCCTTGGTTATTTTAAGTATAGAAATTTGGTAATAAATTACAATTATTAAACTGTTAAAAGGTTAAAAATGCAAGGCAGTGAATGTGTGGAGTATTTTTTTGTTCTGTAGTTAACAAATATGTTCATTCTTTTAGTGATGGAGACGTTAACAAAATCTCTGGTGTGGAGTTCTCGTGGTGTATTTTATTTTATGCCTTTTTTATATATATATATCAGGACACCAAAAGCCTTGGCATCACATCAAAAGAAGCAGCAGAAGCAGCAGAACAATTCCTTTACTGAATTGGCAGCCCCTGATGAGGTCAGTGTGGATGGTGAAGAAGGCATGGACCTTGCCATGACATCATTCACAGATTTGGACGCCGCAAGACAAGAACTGGAAGAGTTTATTCCTCATGTGAAGAATATATCAGACAGTTCAATCAAGAAAATGGCTGGAAGAGACCTAATGAGGTTTAAGGAGTTTAAAAAACAGGGTGAGCTCTCTGAAATCCTGTTGCAGCTGTGCCAATGTTTGGACAGAGGGAAAAATGACTTGTGTCGTGTCTGTTGCACCCACTGAGTCTGGTTCATTTCATTCCATTGACATTTTCTGTTTCTCTGTTTTGTAGCATCTGCTTCCACACTGGCAAATTGCAGTCCAGACTTGTGTGTTAATTGCTGATTCCCAGCTGATTTTGTCTCTTGCAGTTTTCATTTTTCCCCTCTGAATTTGTTGATGAGCTAAAACCTGAGATGTGCAAGAGATCCTACTTGAGGTTTGACTTGGGTTTTTTTTAACCTTTCTATATTTCAGGCATTGCTGTCAAGTTTGGCAAATTTACCCAGAAGGAAAATCAACAAATCCAGAAAAATGTTGAAGAGTTCTTGTCACTTACTGGCATAGACAGTGCAGAAAAACTTCTGTTTACCTCGAGGTTTCCAGATGATAAAGACACCATCCATCGCCTGAAAACAGAACATCATTTTTGTGAAAAAATCTGTGAGTATTTATCCTCAGACAGCTGAATGTTGCATTCTACAACCTGCTGATATCACGGCATGTTTTGTAAAATAATTTTCATTGAAAAGCACTGATGTTGCTAAATTTGGTAAAAAAGCTGCTGACATTGTGTAGTTGATAATCTGCACAGGCCACTGTTCTTATTACCTGGTCTCAAATAGGAAGAGTTTGGAGATAAAAATATGGTCAAGACCAGTAAAGACTTCCAGACTTATATTTGGGCTTTATGGCTCTAAGTGCATCATTTGCTAAACTATAATTAAGGTTACTAATGGCAGCTGTGAGTGATTAAGTCCTGTCTGAAATTGTCACCTGTTCTTAGATCACATAAATAGGTGGCAGGTGCAGGACTGAGGGGGGTGGAGGAAACTGAGCCATGTCAGTTTTCCAAGGCATGAGGATCTTCTCAGTGCACCAGGAGCTTTATTTTGTGTATTTGGTGACATCATCTTGTGCAAGGCAGGGTAAAGGGCAGCCTGTCATGGATCAGGATACTGGGCTCAAACTACAGATTTGTTCCTCTGTGGTTATTTCAGACACACAGTCCTTCCCTCTGCATTGGCACATTTGCCTGATGTTGACTTTCATTCCAGGCTGGGAGTTTGCTCCCAGGCTGGGAAGATATGGCAGAAAGTCTCACCAGTGTTCTGTGCCTTGCAGTCCCCTCTCCTGGGCACTGCTGACCGAGGTGGTTGTGTGTTCTCAGGGACTGATGTTCCCTTCAGCAGAGATCTCCACTTGGTTTTTGCTGGGTGCCCCCAGTGCCTGCTTCTCCCAGCTGGAACAGCCTGCAGGCACCCAATGTCTCCTCCTGCCTGGTGCCTGTCTCATGTCTCTCTTTTCATGGGAGTGTTCAGCATGGTAGTTAAATTTTAATCACACCTGGATCAAATGCACAGCCAGTCCATGCAGTTTGTAGGTGGTGAGTGGAAAGGATCTGTTGTTGACAGCACAGTCATGAAAATGGGTGGTGTTGGGTGTTGGGGTTCGTTTCATTTTGGCCTCACCACTGTGAGAAATGTTTGTTAAAAATGATCCTTTACCTTCCAGCTGAGGGCATCCCCCGGCCCTGGAGGCTGATATATTATCGAGCAAGGAAGATGTTTGACCCAAATAATTATAAAGGAAGGTAAGGGAATACTTGAAAAGGGTTTCTGAATGCTAGTATGAGTCTGTGTTGATTATCTGTAAATTACTTCAGGATTCAAATGAAGGTCATCTCTCCCATTTGTGCCAGTTACTGTGACTTAATTGATAGTTCATTTTCCCTCATGGATTCCTCTGTTCTAAAATGTGACTTGAAGTGATAGTGATGATTAACATTGATCACCTGCAGATGTTACAGCTCTTTAAGAGATGGAAATGGTTTCAATTTACAGCTGAAGCTGTGCCCATTTCCTCAACCAGGTATACTAAGGAAGAAAAGGAAAAATTAAAGAAGTATCAAGCTCTGCATGGCAATGATTGGAAGAAGATTTCGGAGTTGATGTCCCGTTCTAACCTCTCAGTTGCTATGAAATTCTCTGAAATCAAGTCAGGTATGCAATTTTAAGAAAAACAATTCATTTTGTGTAATGGTACTTGAACTGTATGATGTAGGTACCCTAAACATAAGGAAAAAGTCCTTAAAGTATGGGGGTTTTAATTAATTAATTTGTAGTGGTGGTCCTCTTCTTCACACCACTGATTGCATTTTCATGTGGAAAGGATGAGAAAGATCTCTGGAACAACATGGAAAAGAAGTAGAACAAATACAACTGTTTTTTAACAGAACTGACATCTAAAAAAGATGATTTCATGGGGAGGGCAGAAGGAATTTGGCAACCAGGTTTAAAAACATAAAAACTGGGGATCAGACTGTTCTTTACTGTTTAGGCTGAACTCTCAAATCTGGTATGCAGAAGCATTTCTAGGACACGTGTAAAGAAGTTGGTCCTATAAATAAAAAAATACACAAAACGAAACATTGGCTCTTTTGCCTTTCTTCCCCTAATCATTTATGATAAATGATGCCTTAACCTGGTGGGTTTTCAATTTCAGCTGTTAACTACGGTCCTTGGACAAAGGAAGAGACCCAGAAGTTAATGAGTGCAGTGAAGGAGGTGATGAGGAGAAAACTGAAGCCAGAAAATCCAAGTTCTGTTTTCTCACTGGACCAGTCAGACACGGATCTCTGGATTGACCGTGAGAAGCTGTACCAGCCACTGCCATGGACCGAGATTGAAACCAAAGTGGGAAGTCGGTACTGGAGACAATGCAAACAGAAATGGTGAGGGCTTGGACTAAACTGAGATAGGAAAAGGTGTTCTGGGGTGTATTTATTCTGCAAAACCTGTGTTTTGTACCGTCCTGATCCTCTGGTAGGACAGGCAGGAGATTGTAGAGCACAGAACAGGCATTGCAGATGTGTCTGAGACACCTCTGCTAGCTGAGGCAAGGTTTCTGTTTGCTGTGATAGCAAAGCCTGCTTTCTGCCTGAGGCCTGAGCAGCAGAGTTAACTTACATGATGAACCCTGGGCATTATGACTAACACCAGCAGTATTATTTAGCTAAAAATAGATGATTGAGACTCTTATGCCACTCCTCTTAGCTATTTAACACCAAACCAGCTGCTTCAGAAACTTTCACATAACCTTGTGTAGTTATCTGCAAGAACTGTATCATTTTAAGCAACTTTCCCAACGGACATGAATGGCAGCTTGTTTGTAGGGTATTTCAGGGGAAACCCTCCCAGCCAAGCCCTGGTCCCTGCTGGTTGGGAAGTGTGGCATCAGATCCAGGTGTTTCTGTGCTAAAAGTATAATCAGGTCACTTTGACTTGCTGATTTGGGGCTGGACCCACTTTTGGGGTGAACATGGAGACCTCGCCTAGGGGTGGACACGTTGTGTAGGATTTCCCAGGTGCTGGGAAGGGTTTTCCAGGCCCTGGCTGTGAAATGGGGCTCCCCAGCAACAGGATCTGGGTGATGGTAAAATATTGAGGCAATTGGTGATGAACCTTTCTCAGTCACTGGCCTTTCTCTCATGTAGTAATGGTTAGTGCATTCCCTTGCTTCTTTTTGCTTGTTGCTAAAGCCAAGTGTGTGGTTTTACTGAATGTATCATTTTACTTTTTTGTTGCCTTAATATTCATAGTAAAATAAGATCATTCTTTTCATTGGTGACTGTGGCCTTTCAATCCCCCCTGTCACCTGGCAGTGACTGCCTCTCTGTGACTGCAGCAGCAGCATCTTGATGCTTGGAATTTCTTGAAATGATAGAAACCTGTTTTTGTGTGTTTTCAAAGGAATTCGATTTTGGTAAGCAAATTGACCAGAGGCCAGCAGTTGTACAGAGGGACCAATGGATTAAAAGCCAAGATCAATCTTATTAAAAGGTACAGTTCTGAGCACTGAGATGTTTTTGTGTCTCCCACTGTTGGAGCTGTGTTTATAAAAGTTTGCAGGGTGAGAACAGCCTGCAGCTTGATACATGTTTTGCAATCATTCTTTCTCTGGACAAAATGTCCTGTAATTTCTGACTGGGGGGAGTTGGGAGCACTGAATTATGTCTCGAGTTCTGCCTGCAAACTGCTTCTGTCTTACATTCCCAGGTTGTATGAAACAAAAGCAGAGGATGCCAGTGAAGTAAACTGGGATGAACTCAGTAATGTTATTGGGTAAGTAAGCCTTTCCCTCTTTTTATGGATACAAAGGGTGGTTCAAGCAGATGAATCAAAGTTCTGATACATTTTCAACTGCAGGAAATGTTCACTTTGGAAACATTACACGTGCATATCCTGGCATGGCACTGAGCAGGAAGCCAACATCTGAAAGCCTTAACATGCCAAGTGCTGGAGTGTTGTGTATCTGTGCTTCCAGGTGTTAATCAACTAATGGGAAAAATTATGGTTTGATATTATGGGTTAATTATTATTTGAATTCCATCCTTTCTACCTCAATCTAAGCTAGGGTTTGACAGGCATCACTCTCAGGAATGGATAAGTCAGTAACAATTAAGCTTTATGATAGTTCTTTGCACCACTAATTCTTTGAACTCTTCTCTTTGCAGAAATGTTCCTGCAGCCTATGTTCAATCGAAGTTTTATAAGCTAAAAGTGTCCTCTGTCCCTTTATGGAAAAGAAAGACCTTTTCTGGTCAGTGTGGCAGCTGTTTGTATGTACTCCTTAAGGCTTTGGCTTGAATCTCAGAGGATACATATTCTGGTTCAATTTTTTCCTAACTGGCTAAAATCTTAGGCTTTATACTTATTTTACTAAATGCTTTTTTATAACTTTCAATGTCCTCTTCACCTAAGTGCTTATGAACCCATTCTTTTTAATACCTTGGCTTGAAAAGTTTTAAGACTGCATTTTATTTCTCTTTGCATGTTTGTGTTATGTCTGATCTCCCTGCAACCCCTGTGATCAGAACAATACCGAGATTTTGGGCATTTAACACTGACAACATAATTTCTGTCTGTGACATGCTGTTCCCCTACAGATCCAATTAAAACTTTTTTTTTTTTTCCCCCTCATAGAAATTATTGACTATCTATATGAAAAGAAGCTCCCAGAACTTGAAGCAAAGTTAAGAAAAGAAGCGGGGAAAGACCAGAGGTTCTGCACTTTGACAGCCAGGCAGCAGCAGAGCGCTTTCCGATTCAGTGACATCTTTGACTTGAGCGAAGAGAGTGATTCTGATGAAGAGAGATTAATTGACTGTCCTAAAACCAATGCCTAATTTGCATATTTAACTGCAACTGGGTCTGGCTGAAAGTGGGTGCAGTTCTCCACCTGCAAATACCCAGGCTGTTGATAATGGGAAAAGTCAGGATAGGCACCTGTGATTGTCTTGTTTCATCTTGAAGATGGAGTTAAACAGAGCTTTTGTGCCACCTTTTATTTAATTTAGCTCTGGTTTTAGAAGTTTTCATGTAAGCATCCAAGTTGCTTTCTAAATGTCTCTAAATACTTTTTTTCTGTGCAGTTGAAAGCTGCTGTTTTCCCTTTATGAATGAACTTGGTTTTCAGAACTTTATTTTTTTAAGTTCATGGGATTGGAAGAAGGTTTTCAGTTTGCTTTTAAATCTCTGTAATAATCAAGTTGTAAAGACATCTGTGTTGGTGAAAGCAGCACAACCTTTTTGTTTTTTTTAAACAGGTAACTTATTCTTAAAAGCAACTAATTTTATTTTTGATGCAGACTTACACTTTTCTCAACCCTTCTGGAGAAAAAAATACTTTGGTCCATTACTACTCATCATTTCATGCTAACCAAAACAAATAATTTAAAAGGTTGTAATTAATATTTGAAATACAAAGCAGTGTATATATATACATATGCATACATATATTTTTATTTTGCCAAGGAGAAATTCTACATTTTAGTAAGAAAATTATGCAATAAGATGGAGGTTGTACTC
Source organism: Hylia prasina (assembly GCA_013397195.1). Lineage (NCBI taxonomy): Eukaryota > Metazoa > Chordata > Aves > Passeriformes > Sylviidae > Hylia > Hylia prasina. Next base: position 976,775 of record VYXD01003617.1, on the reverse strand, counting down.
ATGTTTTGTATGATATTTTTAGCTCTCTGCCTGAAGTGATTATTTTTAAATTGACTGAACCAATGTAAAAAGCCCCCCAAATATTTTACTGTGTAGTCTTTGTATGGCTTGTTTATATTTCCCATATGCTGTACTAGACAGTAATGCAAGAAGACTCAGTCCCTGCTTTTTGTGGGTCATTTTGATAAGTGACAATTTCCCTCTTCAATTTTAATAATCATCATTGAAAATCCAGAACGTTCAATGGCTTGAAATAAAGGCCTTGTTGGAGGGTCTGGAAGGTGACTTATAGCAAGGGCTTTTAAAGGAGAACTTTCCATATTTAACTGTGTCTGGCCTTAGTCTCTCTGAAGATAGAAAGCACTGGGGTTTTTGTGGGACAGGCAGGACCTCCCCTGCAATCAGCCACAGCTTTGAGGGTAAAGTTGTCCCGCCAAGAGATGAAATGGCATGGGGGGAAGGAAACACACACCACTTCCACTTAGCTCTTTGTGTTGCTTCATGGGTTTGAAGGTTAAAAGCTGAAAAACTTGAATTTCTGAATCTAAAAAGTTGGTGTTTTTCAAGGGGTTTCTTTGCTAGAAAATGGAGATGCTCTGAATTGTGTGCAGGCAAGAGCACAAATGATGCCTGGTTATAGAGTTTGTTGAGTAGATCTTGCAGAAATAAACTTCTACCTCCATGATGAGATTTATTTTATTTGCTTCAAAAGAAAACTGTTGTGGCTGAGTGGAATGCATCTCACTCTAAAGAGAGAAGCAGCAATGTTTTATGGAGTGAAAAAAATCTGACAGGAGTTCAATTATTAAAGTTTTAACAGTGGTTTGCTAAGGTTCAATAAGTTTGATGGCAAAGCCGACCTTATTAATGACTCTGTAGAAGAAACATACAAAGGGGAAATGAGTTAAAATGAAGTTAGTGATTCACAAAGAGTTTTGGAGACACAAAGGGTAAGAAAGATCCTCCAGTTGACTCCTGAGGTTCAGAATGGACCCCCCTCCTTTCTATCTCCTCAGAGAGGAGTGGGTGCAGCTGGCTCCAGGCTTAGTGCCAGAGCTGAGCAGTGGTTTATACATCCAAAGTTTGTCATTGATTCTGAGTAGCCCCATGAATCAGTGATATTTCATCAGTACCAATTCAGCTGCTCTGTCACCCAGGATCAGGTGTCAGTAAGGGATCTCTTGCCCTTGGGCAGGGAAGAACCTCGGGGTGGGCTCAGGTAAGGAAGATTCCAAAGCTTGAGAGGTTTCCCTGCTCCAGGGTGTTCCCCTGGCTGCAATTCAGAAGTTATTAGGGGGAAATTGGTGCCTGTTAATCAGCAGTACAGACAAGATAGATACCTTTGTTTTAGCTCTGCCAGCTCAGTTCTCCACTGTCATTATCTTGCATGTTTGGGCTTCAAAACCACCTTTCAAAATATTTTCCGAGGCACTTTCACTCCCTTGTCCGTGAGCCAGGAGCATTCCAGCTCGAAGGGTCACCTCAGGGCATGAGCTCCTGTTACTCCATCCCAGAAACAACCCAAGGAAAAATCCTGCTGATACTCCTTAAAAGCAGTTTCTCTGCTAAATCTGAGCAAGGCAGGGCTGGAATTGTAAACTTGGAGCCACCAGTGCACTGGCTGCTTTGGGGAAACACAGACCTGAGGAAAGAGAGGGGCTTCCATCTCGCTGCAGCCCCGGGAACGGAGTAAGGAAACTCCTTCCCCTTCATCTCCTTGGGTGAGGTGTGTGCAATCTCTTCGCACAGGGGCAAATAATTGCATGTTGATTATTTCCCAGGTGCTGAATAATAGCACAAGGAAAGGAGCTTTTCCCTTTGCCATCCTCTTCCCCGGGCCCATGGGAGCACAGTTCTTTCACGTGGATATTTCAGTATTACTGCAAACAGAGCAAACTCTGCAGAGGTTTTTTAAAAAGCAACAACAAAAGAGGCTCCACAGAATGATGAAGGAAATACGGTTGACAAAGCTTTGTGTATCAGACTGCATTATAAATAAGAGCATGACAGGTCCTTCAAGTGTAAAAGCACCCTAAAAACTTGGGTGTTTCAAGCAGATGTGTTGCCTCAAGCATTTCTCTGGTGCGTTCATGGCCTGAGTGGTGTTAAAGCACAAAACTCTTCAGCTGTGTGGTATTATCAAAGCCAAGAGACAGACAAGTTCCAAGGGCGTGTTTGCAGCACCTCAAAGCTGAAGAAGTAGCTGAAGATCAAACGGGGGCTTGCTTTTTTCACCCCTCTTTCCTGTAAGGTCTTAACCCAGGAGGTGGAAAAGGGTGATGCTGATGTAACTTGGGTCAAAGTTACAAGATGCTTTAAAAGCCTGAGGTATAAGACACCAATATAACCCAAAACATAACTTTCTATACAATGCAATAGCCAGAATATGGTTAATTAGCTGCTTAATGCTTAAATAAATGGAAACTCGCCAGGTGAATAAGCTCAAAACCAGATGAGTATAGCTCTACTGGGAAGCAGGAGGATGGACTGATGAGAAACTGGCAACTGTAAAGTCAATTAGCCACAAAATGAAGAATTTAGACCAGTTAGATTCAGAACGACCAAAGAATGCCATAACCACCCCTGCTCTGAAGACAAAGTGACAAGTTCAGACGTGAGGAAGACCCCCAAGACCACCTAAATTGGGGAGGTGCAAGGGCAGTACAGAAGAATTATTTACAACCATGAGATAACATTAGCAAATTACCTCCAGCACTTACATGCTGATGTTATAATGACATAGCAACATCAAGGAATACTTACTGTATAAAAACCCCACAGCACTTGACAAGGTAGGTGGAGAAATCCCGCTCACCTCCAGCACTGAAACAAACAAATACATGCTCTCTAGACACCAGTCTATGGAGTTTTACTTCCAGCCACTGTTTTCAGGCATCACTGTCCCTGTGGCAGCGCTGCTACAGCGCTCGTGCCCGGCCCCGTGCCTCAGTTTCCCCGCCCGCCGCCTCTGAGGGCCGTGCTGGCCCTTTAAGGCTCCTCCCGCGGGAGGCAGCGAGCGCCCACTTCCGGCCGCGTCCGGAAGCGCGGGCAGCGCCGCG